>ML789681.1:460077-568952 GCA_009831015.1 Picea engelmannii
GGAGAGGGTGGTGGAGAAGCACCATTCCCTCCATCTCTGCCTGGAGTCTTGTCACCACCGCCTTCCTTATGCATTGAAGGGTTAGAGCCTTCACCCTGCGACATTATGTTCCGTTCCAACAAAATCTTCATCATGTTTCTCAAGTCTATGACAGCCTGTCTGAGATCTTCATCTTAGTCCGGAACACGTTCATGACTTTCTGCATGTGCCATACTTGGTGAATGTCTCTCTGCAATCTGTGGTGAACGAAACTGCTTCCTCCTCATCGGATAAGAACTTGGCTCCACAAGTTGACCTTCTCCTCGTGTGAGTTTCAACCTTGTGAGCATCAAAAACAAAACTTGCAAACAATCAAGTCTTCAAAACCTTTGCTCTGATACCAACTTGATCTAAAAATTGAAGAAGACTTGATAAACTTGATTAAATTAATTGCAAGTAAAATGTTATGTGTTTAATGCAACAGGATCAATTTGAAACACATAATAAAGGATTACTTATGTAGAAATAAACATAGACAGCAGCATAAATCATTGAACATCAGACATAAACACAGCAACTTGATAAAGGAGTTCACCCCACTCCGGGCTACATCTCCTGGTCCAGCCTCCAAATGGATCTTTTATATTAAATTTCTCAAAGTGCTTAAAAACATGTCTTATAGTGCTCCAATTGACAAACTGACTGCTCCAATGGCTCCGCAGCATCCCAAAACCCCTGTCTAGGCTCTTTCGGCACCTGAAACGGTCGAAAAATGAAGAAGATAACCTCCTTGAAGTTCTCCCCTTTAACTATGTTGTCTCTGGTTCTACAATTCGCACCCTTGTGCTTCAAACCTAGCACACACGCTTTTTAAAGCGTAAAAATCAAGACCCGTATGCAACCGCGCACCGGTACAAACCGTAGAACGGTTAGGGCGCCTCCAGCCCCTAACCGCCTCGGCATTTGGTCATATGGCCATAGGACCGTGCGCTTTTTAAAAAGTGGTTAGATTGGTTTTAAAACGGCCATAACCACCCACGGGCCCGGGTTAGGGTCATATAACAAATACATTTTTAAAATCCCGCGACCATACGCTATACGTCATGTTATAACCACATATATAAACCAAAGGTCCGCGTCTATATCCATATAAATTTTCCCGCGCATACATTACACGGCTAGCACCATGGCATGGTCGCATGTATTGACAATGGAACCATGGGTCGGGGCTTAGCCCCGGCCCGACCCCCCTCCATTCAATACAAAACATAAGTTTAAATATATATGCGAATATACATATAACAAGGAACAAGTGCGGGTATGTTGGCTAGCGAAGTGTTTCAAAGGCTTTGGGTATTGGGGAAGGTCCGGGGGTCGAACCCCGCGGACTCCCCATATAAATTTTACATATATGCAACCATATAAACCAATCGCATAGTGACACGTGGCGCCAATGGGTTGGGCCACGTGTCCAAACTTTATTCGCTGCAAATGACATGTGTCAACACTCCATTGAGCAACTATCATCCAATACAAATACACCATGTCATCAAACTGCCACGTCACCATGATGGTACGGCCCTCCACGTGGCCGTATGGACTGTATGGATAGGTACAGTCAACATCCCAAATTTTTACCTGTTTGGCTTGGCGGTCAGATCGCGATATCTCCTCCATACGGACTCCGTTTGCGAAAGTAAATATACCACCGGAATCAGAAAGACGAGATGGACGCAATGGCACTATTTTTGTCTTATTCCGAGCACTTTGAAAATTGAGCAAAATTTGATCCCCTGATCACCAACTCAGTACCAAACAAATTCTCAATTAGGTCTTTAGAGCTTCTTTTGTAGTTATTAGATAAAAAAAGGTCCTCATCTAGGCATAAAGGATTATGGTTGGAATCAATGCTTAAAAGAGTATCTTGTTTAGTTGCAATCCTAGCATTAAAGTCTCCTAGCAGGAACATATTGCCTTCATTTTTCAAATTATAAATATCTTGTTCTAAATTATTATAGGGACAATTGCTATCTATATTGTTTTTCTTATAAAAAGTAGAATTAATAGGTGCAAAATAACAAATTGCTATATACATCTTCTTAGCATCGATGTCTAAAATTTCTATCCAAATGTACTAATTTAGAGGGTCAATCTTATGAAGTTGAATGTGAGGAGAAATTATCTTTCTAATATAACAAGCTATGCCTCATATCCCTCTACGGTGGGATTTTTTGTTCCATGCCGACCACAAGACAAATATTTCTATGTTAGGGACCTTAGACTCATCATGCTCCCAAGTTTCAACTAGACAACTAATATCAATATCACTCGGGATCCAACTTATCATTGACCTTTGCGCCATGGAAAGCCATGACAGTTCCAAAAAAGGATCCTAAGTGTCCCAAATTCTTACTTATTATTATCCTACTTGTCTCTATCCCTAACAATAGCTTTTTGATTTCTAGTTATTGCCCATTTTCCTTCTTTCCTGGCTTGTTTTACCTTTTAAACTTCCTTCCTTAATTTTCATTAATATTAAAAATAAATATAAATTACTAATAGAAAAACAAAAAAATATTAAAATTTATTTTCATAAAGATATTTTCCATTCAAAAATTAACATAATATATAATTGCATGTGAATTTTCTAACGTTGAATGAAATTAAATATTAAATAATGAAAATGAAAACCAAGGGAAGGTTACTCGTTCCTTTATAACCATTCATCTAAAGCATTAATAATGTTATAACCGATTTTTCTTTTAAATTTTTTTGGGGGGGGATAAGTGAGGCTTTTCTATTCAAATATTAAAAGCATAAATAATGTTATAATTGTGTTTGTAATTCTGAAAATAAATTGTGTATGGATTTTTTTGAAATGTCCAACATTTCTAGTGGACACTCTACCCATCACTATGGACTCTTGAAGCAATAAGTACTAAAGGATTGTTAGGGTAGGGGGTATATAAAGGTGAAGATAATATGACCATTAGGAAAAATGATAGACATAGCTGTTATAAATTAGTCGGGGAGTTATGTTGTTATTGTTAATAAAGTAAAAGTATATAATAAGAGTAATTAATTATTGGAATTAGTTAGAGGTTAGGTACCGAAGACACTCCTATATTAATCTTCTTCCAGTCGTATGTTGGTGTATTTGGTTAGCTAGAAATAATCTTCTTTTTGACGGTGGAATGACCATTCTTAAGTTGGTTGCTTCGAAGGTATTGTTGGTTCTCAATGCTAGTAAGGATCCACCCTTACATTCTCCCTCTCTCCATATCAAGGCGCCTCTCAGGCTTCAAGAGAATGTGGGTTGTTTTGATGGTGCGATAGCGAGGGATGGGCAGAATAATGGGGTCGGTGGTATCATTGGTTTTAACCAAAGCAATGTTATTAAGTGGACATTCAATACTGGTGCAGGTACCAACAACCGGGCAGAGCTGATGAGAGTTTGGTCCACTCTTTATTTATCCAAAATATTCAACTTATCAACACTTTAGATTATTGGGGACTCGAAGCTTGTTATCGATTGGTGCAATGACAGGGGCAACCTCCATAGCATTGCATTGGAAAGGTGGAAGGATCGCATTCAGGAGCTCCGCAATATTTCACTAGTCTAACTTTCCAGCACACATATCAAGACTTTAATAAAGGAGCAGACGAGCTGTCCAAAAGTGTGCTAAAGGATTGAATTCATTCCGGATCGATAGTTTACACACATTGGGTGGACAATGAACCTGGCTTATCAATATCCATTCGTGTTTTCTAATTTCCATCTGCTCTCGAAAGGTATGGGATGCAGTCTTTTGTAATCTGTTGTATTTTGGTCATGAGCTACCCAGTTTTAACTTTTTTGGACTCGGCATATAGACTCGGAATGTCCATTTTGATGTAATATCTCTATCTAAGTGTAAGATTGTTTTGGACCTATTCCAAAGAACAGATCCGAGATGAAAGAAGTGAACTAGTGATGTATGTTTTATATTTTACTAATATAAAGAGTAATTTTCTTTTTTTGGAAAAAAAAGGTGTCGAAGACAAAAAAGAATAATTAATAATCAATTTAAAAGAATGGTTAGTTAATAATAATTATTAATAATTAATTTTATAAATAATACTAATTACATAATAATTACAATTAATTAGAGGCTCGAAATAAGAATAATTGAAAATCGATTAAAAGTCATGGATTTAGAATGTTATAATTGAAAATTATGGATTTAGGATGATAAAAACTTATTGACTGGAGATTGGAATGGACAAGCAAGGAAGCATAGCTTGTTATATTAGAAAGAGCATAGAAACATGGGAATGGACAAGGAAAGGGTGGCACAAGAAATACATACGAAAGTTTAGTTTGATTGTTTGATGCTATGAATGACATGTTTCCAAGATTGACTTAGTTTATACACTTCTTCATGGTTAAAATTGTTAGGATGTTTTTTGATTTCGAGAGCTTCATGTATGACACGAGAAGAGTAATAGGGTGTTGAGGCTAGGATTCTAGTTTTGTCAAAACAAATTAGAAGTTTAGAATTGAAAGAGTGTTCGACAATAATTGATTTGGAGATGTGATTGTGGGTTGTGTTAGCTATGTGTTCTTTGAGATGGGCTTTGAAGGATCTCCATACACATTTTATTTCCAAAATTACAAATAACATTATGAGGAACTTGGAAAAGATGCATACTTTAATGTTATAATAATTTATTCTTATGTTATAATCATTTTTTTAAAGCTTTTTCAAGTTTGATAGACATTGTTTTTAAAGGTTTTCTATTTAAATATTAAAAGCATAAATAATGTTATAATTTTTTTTCCCTTTTAAGCTTTTTCAAGTTTGGTAGAAATATTTTTTTTTTAAGTAAAGGTTTTCTATTCAAATATTAATAGAATGTACCAAAATGCTCACTATTCAAGATGCTCAAGGCATCATAATGGCCATCAAATAAGTCCCAAAAAACTATTTATCTACTAACCTTCCCTTGAAGGGACACCATGTTAGGTGCCAAAAAAAGACTATAACCATTGAAAATTGTATTTAGTATTAGAGACTCTAATAAACTAAAAGACAAGGACCCTATAGAAACTAGAAACATAAACATATGTAGCTAAACCATGATGAAACCAAGCATATTTTGACAAACTAAATTAGAGTTGTTCTCAATCATTGGAATGAGAACCTAGGGAGCGGACTTGGAGGTGCTTTCTTTATTTCCCAAAATCCTGAGGAGGCCACAGAGACCCCAAAAATGAGCGACTATCACACACCAGCTGAAGAGAACATGCATTATGTTTGACCAACTAGGAGACCATATTCAGGAGCAATTTGTTTTGATCTTCCAGAGCCTCCAGATGTCATTTGAATTTCCTGTAATCTTGATCTTTTGGGAACATACCCTTGGAAACTATAGTTTTGGTGTGCCAATATAAATCCAACATCCTATAAAAATTAGAATCTCGAGTTTGAGTGCACTCGAGGTTAGGAATTATGTCACCTACCTGTGCGTCCACCTCCTCATCCTCCTAGTATACGCGGATTAGCTTAACATCCTCTTATAGAGATGACATGGTTTCCTGAGCCTCTAGAGGGACCAATTTTCTGTAATACTCAATGGCCTCCTCTATCACAAGGGTTTCCTAAGTCTTGAAAACAAGAGTCATCTTGGCTCAAACATCATGAGATGACATGGTTTCCTAAGCTTCTAGAGGGACCAAGTTCCTGTAATACTCAATGGCCTCCTCTATCACAAGGATTTCCTGAGTCTTGCAAACAAGAGTCATCTTGGCTCAGACATCATGAAGAGACATGAAAGCAACATGGAGAGTGGCGAGGCTTTCACTGATAGAGGCCAAGACGCAGTCAGGGATAGAATTCAAATAAAACCAGAGATAGGGCTGGAACCAAAGGAAAATTTCAAAAGAAACCATAAACAACACCCAAGCCATGCTTATCCATGGAACAATCTTCATGACAAGAACATACAAGGGTACAAAATTTTTAAATGTGCTCGTCGTCATAAATGGAAACTTAGATGAGGTTTATCTGAAGTGTGTCCCTTCTGTACTTACCATTTTCTCCAAACACTTCTCGAATAGAGAAAGCCTAAATATAACATGATAATCCACACGTGGTGGTTGCATGCTTGATGAGTCAGTAAAAACATCCACCTATCCCACCACATTAACCTCATTCGGTCCATGTGGCATCCGATCCAAGGAGAAGTTTGGTAAAAATATACAAAATAATTGAAATTTAATTATGACAAGGGAATTTCTTTTTTAAATGTTATTTTTTATATACTCTTAAAATAATAAAATGTCTGATTATATAATACATCTTTTTCTTTTGAGATCACTTCATATTATACTAAATTCCATGTAGCAAGCTTGTTAAATAATCACCATGCTATAAGTGATTATGCTTTTTTCCCTATTTCACCTTGGTGAGTGTCATGGTTTCCTATTAAGTTTCCACCCTCAGGGAAAGGGTTTCCACCAGTGTCTCTCCTTGAAGGGTCATCGTACCATTCCCATTAATACTTACCACTTTCCATCACTCATTCCCCTTTGTTTCCTCATCTTTTGTGTTTTTGGGCCAGATTGACGCAAGAAGGGCTTGTACCTCATTTCATGGGAGGAAGGGGTTGAAGGCCCAGAGGCTTGTAGCTGGAAAAAGATAAAATCCAATCATAAAACTTCCAGATGCTCACTCAGGGATGCCAATAAAAATGAAATGTTTATCTAAAAAAGTTGAGGGACCCTTAAAAATAACTAATTAAAATCATCCCAACCAAGGTAGAGCATGTGTGGGCTTTGTTTTTATTGCTTAGTTTAGTGCCCCGCATTGTATTCAAATTGGGGAAGCATTGTGACCATGGTATCTCACATGTGGGATTTGATTTTATTTCTTAATTTAGTACCCCCATAGATCTTCAACCTGAAAACACTCTAATAAATTAATGGCAAATGGGCTTGGAAAAATGTTGCGTTGAAAACAAAGGTGCAACACACCATCTACAAAGGTACCCATAAATGAGAAAATATGAGCCCTTGTATGTCATGAAGCCCCACTCCTAGAAGTCTAACTCCATCCACTTCACATTCACTACAAGACCTGGAGAGGGTTCTCCTTGGAAACATCCCCTACTTGAGGATTGGTTCACCCAATAGGGCACTATGACACCCCTCCCATATCTAAACTTGAAAATTTTTATAAGGTATTTGAGAATTGGTTTATTTTGAAAAGGGGGGATTTGGTGCACATGTTCGGGTGGTTATTTTATTATATATGGCTTACTTAGAATGATATTGTGAGTTGTGAACCCTTGGAGGGAATAGATTCTTGTCTTTGTAGGTCTTTGACAAGTGACAGCTTGATCGTTGAGGCATAAGGTCACTTGGAACTTCACATGGGGCATGAAGCCCATAGGATGGATGATGCACCCCCTCTCATTGGACAATTTGAATGAGGGACATTGCATTTGGAGGCACTTGAGTGTCCTTTGGAAGTGACTTGCTAGCCTTCCTATTACTATTGTTTTCCTTTGGAGACATTATCTCTCTTTTTCAATGCATGATGTCACACTTGGAGAGTTAGGGTTTGGTGGTGTTGGTTGATTTGATGATGACTTGGCATGTATTGATGGAGGGAATCCCTTGCACATGAATACTAGGACTTTGGAGGCCCATCGACTACCTCAAACAACTCAAGGACTTGCTCACCATGCCAAAACATCACCCCTAGAGGGCATGATGTCATCTTTTAGGGCTTTCTTATTTTTTATAATGAAGTATGATTTGTAAAGAGGAAAATTAGGAGGTTGACCTCCCTAATTTGTGTTTTACCCTAAGATAAGTGGACAAATTGTTTTCACAAGGTCATGTTATCACAAAATCTATACTTGCCCAAAGCCTAAAGGAAAGTAGGCCTAGATTGACGTAACACAGAAGTAACCCTATCACTATCACCCCAATAGGGTTCCAAGGGAGACATCTCAAGACCTAGCTAGTTGATGAAGGGGAAAAGATATGGTGAAAAACCACCCCTCTCTCTAGGTCACTCAACAAAAGAAGTCACTTTGGTGAATTTTAAAAGGAAAATGGGAAATGAGAATGGTTTTGTACCTTCCCTTTACCAATGAAACATCAAACATTAGTAGCAACAGTTATAATCAATGACTTATTAAAAAAATTATGTACTACTTGAAAAAATTACTATACAATTAAAGCAAGATTACAGTAGCAACAATGTATCTTGAAAGGTGCAAGTTATGATGAGAAGGAAGAGTTACAATAGCCTTGCAAACTTGATAATGGTTTGTCACTCACACTTTTCAAGATAAGTACAAGTCAATGAATGACTTAATTGGTTCTCCAAACATTTATAACAACATTAATTAACGATGATGACATCAATGGAAACCACTTCAGAAAAGAACTATAATAAAACAATAAGACATTACTTCAATACCCAATGATTATGGTTTGCTTAGTACAAGTGACCAATGTTTTTATGGATGAATTTAGGCCTGTTAAGGGCTGCGACAATGGTTGTAATAACAACTATGACAGCGGTAACACCTTCAGAATTTTCACTCTAAAAAGGCAATTTAAACATACACTTTAACACTTATTGATAGTACCTTGCCTTATCCAAATTATGGGATGACTTAGATGGTTAGTAGGCTAATACAAAATGCAAAATCATAGCTATAGTAGTGATTATGAAAACAACAAATTATTTGTTAGTATTTCTAGACTAGGTTAGTAAATTAGTAGAGTACAAGGTGAAAGAGTTTGAGTATCAAGTGAAGTTGTTTGAGTTGAGTATTGTCAAGAAGTAAGATAATATTACTAGTGCCTTCAAGGGTAATGGAGTCAAGGTGGATGACTTCTTATAAGCTTGCAAATCAATTGATGATGATGCACACAAGTCTAAGAGGGGAAAAGGCATAGGAGAAGTAGTAACTTAAGTCCCCCTATTCTTTGACCTCAAGAGACAAGATGCTAGGGTGTAGGAAATTCTAGGCCCTAGCGCCTTGCTCTCCTTAGCCTTCTTATCGAGTAATACTTATGCAACAATAACTGAGTCCAAATCCTTAGATTTCTAGCAATTTAGGGCTCTAGGGTTTCACTAGTTACTAGATCAATTCAATGAAAAGTGTAACATCCCACTCTAGTGCATTGAGCGAACTTATTCTTTGAGGACACTTGCTCGCAAGTGATCCGGATTATTATGATATTAAAACATTTGACTTTGATTATGATGCGTTATGGGTAAATGACATGTTTTTTACTACATTGACATAGACAGGTGTTATTGACTCAGTTTTACTGAGTGTGCAAGGTTTTGGACCTTGAGGATGCAGAGGCATCGATGGAACCCCTTGGACTCTAGATCGAGTCAGGGAGTGTGCCATTGGGGTTTGATTGTTTTACTGTGATGTTGGTACATTTGATTAGATGATAGATGTGGATATATTCTGACATGATTTTTTGATGATGCAGGCTGACGATAGCTTGCCAACCAGACTCACAAATGGAGTAAAGGGGTCACACACGACTACTACAGAGGTTGAGGGAGAGGTGTGGACACCAGCCCTGCCATAACCTACTAGCACTCCCGCCATGGTCGAACTGTAGGTTAACGATTACCTAGTTTGAGAGGACCCACGATACCGTGAGGGCAGACTACGACAATCGCTCATGATGATTCTAAGGGGTGCGCCATAAGGCGGGGGCCTTATTCCTTGGAAGCCCTTAGTCTCCCACAAGTTCACTGGGTGGAGTGTTGACTCCAGGGGTTATTGATGTCTACCAATCAGTCAAGAGGTGAGTGGCACCCTTGGAGCACGTAGTGCATCTTGAAGGGCACGTCGCATAAAGGAACAGATGAGGCGAGTGGAGCCCTTGGAGCACGTAGTGCATCCTGAAGGGAAAATCCTGCAAAGGAACATATGAGGTGAGTGGCACCCTTGGAGCACCTAGTGCGTCCTAAAGGGCACGTCGCATTGATGATGATAGAGGGATGAACCTAGATGGCCCTAAGACAAACAACACATTAAGAAATTTTAAAAACAACTTCCCTAATTAAATGTTGCCCAGTTCAGAATCTAAGTTCTAAGTCTAAAACTTCGCTAGGGGTAAAATTTTGTATACCCTTAAGAAAATATCCATATAAAAATAAAATAATAAAATTTAAAATAAAAAACCACTTTAGTAATAATTTGGTCTTCATAAATTTTTGGGGTAAAATGAAAAGAGTAAGAAATTAAATAAAATCTGTGGATATAAAATGTAAAGAAGAAATTTAATTATTTTAACTTTTGATAGTTTAAAAAAAAAAAAAGATACTACATTAATCATAAAAGGGAAAAGAGGTTAATTGCACAATTGTCATTTTTAGCTCTAATGAAAGGGGAATGAGGGAAATATAAAAATTAGGAAATTAGGGAAAGGAGGTAACCTAAAGAGGGAAAGAGGGGAACTCATGGTAAAAAGTGGGAAACCAACTTAGTAAAGAATCTGCATTTAAGAACCTTCTAATTTTAAACTGAATTAGCAATTTCATAATAGGGAAAGCCTTTAAAACCTGTAAGGGAATCTAGGGACACTTAGGAGTAATTTTAGGAGTAACTCTAGGTGGGTGAGGGAAATAAGACAGTTAATAAATTAAAGAAAATAATTATCGGAGGAATGTGGGGGATGGGTGACGCTTGTACGAAGGAGAATTTTTAGAATTTTTTTATTAAAACTTTAATTAAATGAGATTTAGGGAAAGAAAGGAAGTTCGAAAACTCTATAAAAGAGAGTGAGGAGAAGTAAGAAGGGGATCGGTTGTTAGTGTAACGTTACGCTGCAGGAATAGTGACTTGACTGATTTACTTGTGGGAGTTGGCATTTCCCAACTCGGAGAGGAGTGGATAGTGTGTGGCCCCTTTGCGGCTCAGGGGGCTAAGGGGGAAGAAGATTACCCCTAGCGTTGGCTGGGAGGTACCGGTGTAGTCTCGACAGTCGATGAGCGGGAGTTGCACAGAGCGTGCGTACGTCACTCGAAGCAGGCGAACAAGCAACGGTACGCTTTTTAGTTGATTGATAGAATATTGTAGGATGTATGTTTTTAGATCTGCTTGTGTATTTTGTAGGCAAATTGTGCACTAGTTTCATGACTGAAATTTTATAGCTTGGTTGAATGATTGTTGTGCGCCTTCTTATTACATGACTGCCTTATCCCTTAGCTAATGTGTGATTCATCGTTGTTTCTGCCAGCATGATCCTCTATCTGCACTACACCTTACTTATCCAGGGACTGTCTATTCGTTCATTTAATTAAATATTGACTGCATATTCCCTTATTTCAGAAAGCATTTATACATACACCAGTGAATGCATATATCCTTATCTCAGGAAGCAATTACATTTATTCCAGCAATTTCTCTACAATTTTAGATTGTATCTCTGCGATTTTATAATGTTTAAGGGATGGCGATTTTATAATGTTTCACTATGCATTTTCTTTTTCCTCTTTATTGACTGTGTTGCTATAGCACTATTCGTATTCCCCTTTTTCTGTGAAACGCTTTGGGTTGAGGGTGTCTACTCTGGAGTGGATTTAGAATGTGGGCAGGCCAAATGCGTTGCCACTAATGGGGAAAATTTTTCCACTACTTGTAACCTATGGTGGTCTTACTTAACTGTTGATTCGTGTAAAATCTTCTAGGCGAATTGCCTTAGACCAATCCTGCATTTCCAATTTGATTTTTATTATTTTAAAACGAATATATAAATTCCTGCGTTTTCAATGGTTCAAATTTTGTTTTAAATGAGTATTAGAGTCCCTACAATTTATTTTTCAATTTATTTTTCAATTTAATTTTGAAAACGAAATCAGAATCCAAGGCAACCTTTGAACCAAACTGTAGATGTTTAACTCCTACTCAAATTGGATCTTGAGATGTTTGTGGACTTAGTTTAGGGTCCTACATGGGATATGGTGGCCCTGTTAAGGTAACTACAATGACATTGAACCTGATGGACCCCTACTGACATTCCGGTTTCAGAATTGAAGTTTTGTACACGAGTTTTAACAACACACTCTCCTGGCACTCTGCAACGATTTGTTGGGGTTCTACAAAACGAATTCAGATCCCGACCTTCACCCTTCTGCGCGATCGTTGTATTGAGTTGCAGGTCCGTTTGATTTTATTTTTAATGTCTGGTTAATCTGCCTTCTGATGCGAAATGGGAGATTTTTACTCATTGTGTCATGGGTGAATTTCTGGGATAAGAAGTCCTGTGTGAACTCTGCATTTTGATCGAAAACCTTGTGACTCTGTGTCCCTTATTTTGAACTTTTTTTCCTTCTTTATATTTACAAAGTTTTTGGCCGCGTTTTGGTTTTTCTGGTTGTCCGCATTGTATTTTTCTTTCCTTTGCAAAACGATGGGACACAGCTGCCTCATTCATTGACAACAATCTTGAGTGTTGTGTTTTCTAGACATTCCTGCTGTAGCTCCAGTAACTTGATAGTAATCATGGATGACAAGGAATCTTTTTTCAAGGGAGCGACTGGTGGAAATCTTTATGGCCAGTTTTTATGGCTAATCCATGGACGTAGTAGTTATGATGCCAGTTGGGTGGCAATCTTATATTTTGCGTTATATCATTGACCTTGAAATCTGTGCAATCATCAACTTACCTCATTAATGCCTTTTATTATATGTCTTGTTATTGACACATATCATAGCTATTCGTTGTCTGTGTGTGATATTATTATTATAAACACATGTCGGCCACTTGACCTATAGATGATTAGCAAGCAAGTTAATTCATTACCCTTATTTTTGTTAATGATTTATGTAAAGTTGTAACCCATTAACTAAGACCATGTCTCATATAGAGCCTACAAATTACAACTACTTACTTAAGGTTATTTGCCAGGAAAAACATGTGGTGGTTAAGTAAATATTTTGATGATAATAATTGCCTTTAGTAAAGTCAATTTTTTGGATTAACATGTATTTCATTTATCTAATAATAATTCATTATATAGAGGAGATGCTCTTGGAACTCTTGAGCTTATGTGTGTATTAACAATTTTCAACATTTAAACCTTAAACCTTGAAATAACCTTAAGAATTGTCTCCTTAAGTGCTTATGTTGTACTAACTCTTTGGGTAGGTAAAGAAACCTTAGAGTCATTCTTGATAAGTTAACGAATGATCTTGAAGAGATCCCCTTTTACGATGGATATTGGAAAATTTTACTTCATTTGGAGAGAATCATTTTACATACATTGTTTTTAGTATATAGTTAACAAATTTAATTGACACATCCTTAATTAAATGTTACTTAATAGAGTTATTATATATATATATATATATATATATATATATATATATATATATATATATATATATATATATATATTGACCTTAAGTTAATATAGATTTGATATTCACAAGACATTCATTGCATGTAGCGTTAATTGTAAATTTGTTAAGAAATAAAAATAATTTGTCTAAATATTGATATTTAGAACTGTGATTATGATAATCTAGATTGATTAAACCTTTCCATCCTCAGTTGTAAACTTGATTACTCTATGATGAGATCGATGATCGTAGACTCTGTTAAATTAACTAGATTCATGGATTGATTGTGATTGGTTTTGAAAATCGGATTTCTTGCGCCTTGTAGCTAGAATGATTGATTAAATTGTGTTCTAATGCGCTAATAAATATTGATGACGATGGATTGATTTAGAACTAGATTATTAATGCGTGGTTAATTAAAGTTAATGCATGATGGTTAACAGTAAAGAGTACTCTCACCCATGGTTAATTGATTTTATGTTTGATAGAACGAATCTTAGTTGATCGTTGATGTTGGTGGATTTAGCTTTTTAGTTTCGGTCTTGATTGTGTTGGTGGGATGTAGACACCTCCATGTTCCTTAGAAGAGTCGCCATCCTTGAGACCTTAAATGGTTAAAATCGATGGGAACTTGGGCTTGAGCATTGCTTATGTGTCTTGGAGGTCCTAACCATTGCAGGGTAGGATGGGCGGGTAGTCAGTCTTATTTGGTTGTCGGTTGATTGTCGTTATTTTCTTCTGGATGTTGGATGTGCGTCTTAGGTCGTTATGTTGTTGTCGCAGTTGCATGCGCCATGATTTTTTGTCGTGTTGCGACGCATAGTATGATGTCCTTATTACCCTCGTACACACACACACACAATTTTTTTTTTTATATAGCACTTGTTATGAGAGGTTTTTTGTTGTGACGAATGGGAGGTTCGTTACAAAAAGCTTGGAAAATAAAAAGTAAGAAAGTAGGAATTTAAGTTTCTTACTTCAAGCATTAAGTATACCATGATATTTCATAATATTGTATGAACAAATAAAACCATACAAAAAACCATTCAATACATGAAAAAATGCAGATTTTACTTACTTACACCAAGAATAATCATGCGAATACCATGCAAGATCACCACAAAACTTCCAAGATTGATCGAATTTGCAAAAAATAGCCTTAAACAAGAATGGTGCCTCACAATTTCAGCCAACAACCCTCATCGGGGAACAAATTTCAAACCTCTTGTCTTAAATGAAAAGTTGTGATGTGAAAATGAGAGTACTTTATGCTTATTTATACAAAATTTTGACCTTTAATTAATTTTAGGTCAAAAATAGGTCGACCTGGTCAATTTACAATAAAATTCAATTTTGACATAATAACAATTAAGTTGCATCTAGAAACACCTCCAAGGGTGACATCATGCCCCTCTAGGGTGACGTTGAGCCCTAAATGTGGAACACTGAGCTAGAAAAGTGGGGCGGTTGGCCTCCAGAAGCCCCAAATGATGCCCACATGTGCCACTAGGCTCACAAATTCCTCCAAAATGAAACCCTAGCTCTGGATGACGTCCAGGGCTATGATGGTGATTTCCATGGCCTTCAAGGGATAACGTTTGTGTGGGAAGAGCAAGGTCCCACTAGGTATAGGTCTGCCAAGGTGCCTCCAAAGGCCACATCCTTCTCTCTCCCAATACAAGTCTTCAATTTCTTCCTACCCCTGGCTGGGGTTTCAAAATTCATCTTTGGGCTTTAAGCCACATGAAGGTCTGAGCTTATCATTCCCTCATGTGAACTTGTCCACTGGAAAAGGTCCTGCAACAACAATAAGTATGCCCTCTGGGGTTTTATAAGTCACAGGGATCATAACATGTAAATAACATCCAATAATTAAATTACCCAAACATGTGCATCAAACCCCCCTTAACCTAGATAAATGCTAAAAGATGTTATGCAATTTGACAAGTTAGGTTTGGAGAAAGTCTCAGGGTGTCCTATTGGGATAACCTCTCACAAGTTTGGGGTGTTTCCCAGGTGGGATCTAGTCCAAGTCATGTAAGTATATGAGGTGGCATGGGGTACATGTAATAATGGGGAAATGTAAAGTCTTACCTGTGGGTGCCTTTGTGGAGGGTGAGTTGCACCTTGGCATAAATGCAATTGTTTCCTAGCCCATTCATTGCCTTTTAATATTAACTTTATTTCTTTTTATATTTTTCTCTTGTGGGATCTAGTCTAAGTCATGTAAGTGTATGAGGTGGCATGGGGTAAATGTAATAAAAGGGAAATGTAAAGTCTTACCTGTGGGTGCCTTTGTAGAGGGTGAGTTGCACCTTGTCATAAATGCAATTGTTTCCTAGCCTATTCATTTCCTTTTAATCTTAACTTTATTTCTTTTTATCTTTTTCTCTTGTGCTTCAAGGGAATAGTTGAGGGACATTGTCATGGCTTGATGACTAGAGGTGACAGTGTTATCCACAAACATTTCACGAAAATGAGAAGGTTGGCTCGTGATGAGACCCCCTTTCTCTTGGTTATTCCACCAAGAGCCACTACCCTATTTTGGTGACCAGATAGGTGGTAGTGTCATATCGCTACATGCCCATGGTCATAATAGGTCGGCTCGTGATGAGACCTCCTATCCATCAACTAGTACCTTGAGTGCTTATGTATCTTATGGGTCCCCTTTTCTTACTGAAAATATTTCCATTGATTTCTTGGGGATTGTTATTGGATCAATCGGTAAATGTGGACATAAAATGATCTCCCTAGATCCACCTAGATCTAGAACAAAACAAGACAGGACATGATGCTTTCCCTAAGCTCTAATCATTGAATTTAATATCAACAAGAGACGAGCGAAATACTGTTTACATATCGCTTCCTTGTATCTTTGTTGTTCTCGCTCCACTCCAGTGCTCCTGTGAGATTGGACCTGCAAGGGAACACAAACCAACCAAAGTGAAAGAAACAATAGTATATTCAATGAAAACTTATGTATGTGATCAAGGAATCATACAATAAAACAAGAATGGTTTTATGGGAAAGAAACATGTCACTGCATTATATTAAGTAAAAGTGGAAGATACAACCAAACAACCTTGATGTTGCAAGGTCCCCTTTCAATGGCCCTTTTCTTCAACACACACACTTGCTCCAAACTTGCATGAAGAAGATCCACAATAACTTGATGAACTGAAATGAAGCCCTCAAGCATGAACTGGAGTAGAATTCCTCACACAATTCTTAGCCTATTCAACCTTCATTTACCTTAGCCTTTTCCATGAGAAATCCCTCTTCATATAGGGGAAAGAGATATGGTTAAAGAGATTAGGATGATCCCACCAAATTAGAGAAGTGAGTAAGATCCCATCTATTCAGAAGCCACCTCATCTTCTAGAAGATCCCCTTCTAGAACTTTTGTGAACCTCGACCTTTTCTTAGTCTTTTATCATCGCCGCACCCTAGCTATAGGGAAGCCTACGATGATGTCACAAACCAGTTTCAGGGAAGAGGGAAATGATCAAGAATCACCATATATTGCGTATAGTACAGCTTATGATGATCTTATTTAATAAGGTTTTTTAGAAGAGGAAGCCAGTCACTTTTCTCATGAAGGAAGGCTCTTTTGGGAACATGAAAACATGTTGTAAAAGGATCACTAGGGTGACCAAAATAATGTGTAACATAATTCCCCCCAAAGTATGAGGCTAGAACTCATGACAGCCGAAATACTTTGTAGAATGTCTATGTGTGTCGAAAACAAGGAGCGCACTAATCGGGAACCTGCAAAAAACCAAGCATATGCATAATATCATACCATTTCTGAGGTAGGCATTCCCATGCTCAGACTACAAGTGATTTAGATCATAAATGTCAGTCATGGACACCAATCATACATTGTGGATCCATGTCACCAAGAATCTACATAGCCACCAAGAATACATTGTGGATCTATGCTCTAGAAAACTCAAATTTGGACATAGCCACGAGACATACAAAGTGGATCTATGTGTCAATACAAATCATAAATACTCCATCACAACCTGGACCAAAATGATGATATCCAAGGTCTTCAATCCCATCATTCATAAGTATGAATCTAGCCATGCGATTACAGGTGTTGAAGTCGAACATGGTAGAAACCACTTGATTACCAACCCTTGATGAAAAATGTTAACAAGTGTGAGGGAAATCACCATTGATGTGAATGACTCCCAAGGTACCTTAGTACAATCCAATGAATGTGAATAAATGAGTTGAAGTCGAACACTCGATGGAATCTTTTGATCAGGGGTCAATGACGTGAACCCACTGTCGAAAGTGAAGAAACCTACCATTGAGGCATGCAGACTCTAAGTTACTAAATAATTTCTAAGTCTTGGTCCCGGATAATGAGTTGAAGTCGACAAGAGCATAATCATCACAGGAGGGCCTTGATGTATCCCACATCAATGACATGAAATAAGTAACATATTTAAGGTAGATCAAAGTATGAAAATTATTTTAAACTGACACAGGGAAGGTCGACATGGTAGGAATTTATAACTGTAGATGGTCGACTCGATAGAGGGATTTTTTAGGGTTGGACTTCTATTGAACATATGAATGACACGAAAATGGTCTTGGAAGCATTGACTCAAGGATGACCAAAGATATGAACTTGCGGAAGGACAAACGAGAGACAAATGGATTTCTCAATCCGAATACAATGATGAAGGGGGTGTCATTTTCAAGAGCGACTATTACTGCCACTAACACAAATACAAATACATTTCCTAAATTTCCCCCCATCATTTCTGGTGAGTACCTCTTTATTTTTACACAAGATTGAGGAGGATAACATATTCTTGTTGATGTAATCTCATCCTTCAGATGAGTCCCTCAGAGTATTTTTAACGAACCTTAAGAAGGAGAGGTTCAATCCCATATGGGCCTTTTGATGTTTGTTTCATGAGTCCAAAGAGAGAAAAATCATGGGTTTTTCATGTTTTAGAGAGTCTGAAAAACACTTAAAGAAAACTCCACAAGGTTATTTTTTGTAAATTAACCTGACGAGACCGAAAAAGTGATAATCTACCGCTCGTCAGATGTTTTCTTCAAATAATTTTACGAGTGTGAAAAGAACAAATTCGCTTGGCATTCTTTTCATGTTTAGAGAGTTTGAAAAGAGATTAAAGAGAACTCCAGAGGGTTCCTTTTTCGTGTAACCTTTACGAGTCCGAAAAAGTGATAAATGTCTACTCGATTGCGTTCTCATTGACTTATGAGCATGAGAACGAGCAAATATTGATCTCGAGGTTTTTCCTGAAAAACCCAAAAAGTATATGTACATGTGACAAATGTAAAAACAAACCAAAAATGTATCCATGTTTCATCATTTTCACTCCTATATTTCTCTCTTGTGAAAAATCAAACACTTGCAATGTCATTAGAACATTAGGGTTTAGGTGAAATGCATAAAATAATAAAAATATAAATGGAAAAGTGAAAAAGTTAATAAATATGGGTAAAAACTTCTTTTTTACCATTCCATTGTTATTCCACCCAAACCTGGTTCCAAAACCCCCATTTTACCTCAAACATCCACTGCGGATTGCGGGAGACACAATCAATCATTTCGCGAATGGTCTCCATTGAATAGGTAATATTCTTGTCCTCTTCACTTTCCATGGATTAATTTTTGTTTTTATTGGTTAAAAGTATATTTTTGGGTTGAATTCGTGAGGGTATTTCCGCGTGGAGGTTGTCGTAGGCACCTTATATCATTCCCTATGGCGATCCAGGTTTTCTGCAAGCGGCCCTATGGCTGGCCTGCGGTGATCCCTCACTATGTGGATGCCTTCACTGGTAGCATGCACAACTCAAAAACTTCTTAAGAGATGTTTAGCCAATAAAAATCTCTAAGGAGGCAAATAAAGATACTAATCTCTCCTTGTGGTTCCAATGCAAGTTTTTGACAGTCAAAATGTTGGAATGGAGGGAGAGAGAGCATGAGGACGAGGATTACTTCGCCGAGAATGACTCGGGAATAGTTAATTCCCTTCGACAGTGTGGGCTGCTAAAATTCTTCAAGATTTAAGGCATGAGGGCCCAATTGAGGTAGCTCGAATATTTAGTCCACATGTGGGATGTGGACCAGCAAGTATTCTGTGTGGGAGCCCACATAATCACTCTAGATATCAAGGATATCTATTTTTTGATGGGGTTGTCTTGTCATGGATCCTGTGTGACATTGACAGGTAGCAAGGGTGGTGGTTTGCTGATGAATGAGTACATTCAGAAATATTGTGTACCAGATACTGAGAAACGTAGCGGTAAGGTCGCTATTAGGGAGGTCTAGGACTTACCCCTACAGACCATCCTTTTCACCATCTCACGTATGGCGGGGAGTGCATATCCTCATATGGATCTTTAGATCTACTTTCAGTATGCAGTGGAGTGCATGGAGCCCCGCGTCTTTAACTAGTGTGACGAGGTTCTCAAGAGCATGAAAAAAAAGTTGACCAAGTGTAGGAAAGCTGACCTGAAATAGTTCAGATACAAGTTGATTTCAATGTCCTTCTTCCTAGAGCGGGTTCCACACTTGAGCTTATAGGTAGAGTGGGGCATACCAGCCCCATAAGATCCAAAAATGAAGAGGTGGTGTGACCTCATGGATCAGCATGTGACTAGTCCTATCGTCAAATATAATGACATGTTTTTCGATTGGTTGAGGCCCCAGATGCTTATGGTAGATGACTACGCATATGCCGGATTGGAATTTAGAGGTGATCCAAAATTGGTTCTTCCTAAAGGTTCTCAATGGGGGAACTTAGGTAAGAAGCACATTTTGCTTTTATAATGTTTTTGTAATTTTAAATATGAAATGTTTTTATGTTCTTAACCTGATGACTAATCAAAAAACTCTTTGAAAATGCAAACATGGGACCTCACCGACCTCCAGGTTCATCCCCCATCCAGAGGTGAGGGGAGAGATTCGAGGTAGCAGTATTAGTCGTTGTTGAATACAAGGCTATAGAGAAAAACTTGGAGGGGTTGACGATGGATGTCCCAGATACCTCTATTGATGAGATCCCGAGACATTACCAGTGCCACACAATGGATATATCTACTTCTATCAGTCGACTGCTCTGTAGAGTAGCATGGGAAGTCGTATGTTATCATGAGAAACATCTTTGATGATATATTTGTATATGAATCCATGTGCTTCACATTTTTGACATTTTGGTCTTCATACAAAAACACTTTTTGTAAAACTTTTATCGTTCTATATATATGACGCTTCTACTGGATTACTTGCTTTATATATAAAATGTGATTGGATTTATAAGTGTCTCAAATGTATGTCTAACACATAATTAGCTAATGCATTTGTTAATGTATTTAGTGTAATATTCCTCGATTGAACCAATTGTAAATATAAATGCAAATGTACTTAAGTTGATGAGTTGTTTGATATCATTTTTGTATGCACCTTTCATGACATAGTGGGCGGATGTACTGCGCAGTAAAATGATGTAGTGTGCACATTCCAGGATATCGCGCACAACATATTAAGTGTGTGTTGTATTTAGTCCCACGAGCCTTTGTGTATATGATGTGTTTTATAGGCTGGTGAGCCAGTTATTATAAGCTGGGATGCTTATGTTTTGAATTAGGCTAGAGATCCTAGATGTTAAAGGCTAGTGCGCCTATTTTTGTATATGTCTCATGATTAATATAAAATACATCGCTGCGCGTAGACCGACCACGATAAAAGAGTATGGGGGACTAAACTCCACTAGTTAGAGAAAGGGTGGGGGCTAAAATTTAAGGAAAGGGATAAGCTAGGGAGCTTAAGACAAAAACGAATATGATATTAATATTTCTTAAAGTATAAATTTTGGATAATTATTTTATCCTAAGTTCCAAATTTGGGGATAGCCAAAGTAGCTCCCAACATGACAAGTGTCAAGTTGGGCACATGCATACATATTGTTGGGACTTAGTTCATTTCCTAGCATTATTTATATCATTCCTTCCATAATTCATTCATCCAGTCAATCATCCATGAGCATGCACACACCCATTGAGTTATCATTCATATCTTCATGACTATACCTGAACCTGTATCCAGAGCCATTTTGTGTTGGTAAATCTGGTTAGCTTAGGAGCTGGACTGAAGAAGCGGGTTGTCAGGCCCATGGGATATTGAAGAGGTAGGTTGTTAGTCCCATGACCGATTATCTGAGTGAGATAATTGCTGGGAATTGATTTCCTGAAGGTGCTAAGCTGCAGCGATAGTGCTCTGAGACTTCCTATTCAACCTATTGTTGAAGCCCGAAAAGGAAGTGGGGCAACTGAAGGATTGTTGAGCAAATAAGGGGCACACTTCTTGGGTGGGACAGGCATGTGGGGAATGAGGGATTGTAGGTTGTTAGTTTGATTTGGCACCTGAGACAGATTCGTTCATGTTGTCCATGAGCCATTAGCCTCATTAGGAATCCCTTTACCTGGGTGGAGTTTAGTCCTAGCTCGAGGGTGACTCACTGTTGAGAGTGATGAACATTGTGGTCTAAGGCTGGGAGGTTCATGGAAGGTTTGCATGCAGTTGGTGATATTCTTACAAAGATAAGTGCCAATTGTGTGATAAATTTACATGATGCATTGTTATTTACGTGTTTATTTTTATGGGTTTATCTTATGCACAATTATAACTGTCTGTATGTTTATGGGTATTTCATGTATATGCTGCATGTATATGTTTACTTTTATTTCTGTGTGAATCCGTCCTTTTCAGATGTATTTCTATGTTTAAGTTTTATATATATGTTTCCGCAAGAGTTGTGTGTGTATATATATTTTAATTGCATGCAGTGTGAAAAATTCATGTGGCATAGCTCAGTTGGGTGTTGGGTATGTTACAATATGTTCCGCAGTGAGAGAATGAAAGTGTTCTCTCATGTATCATAGCCCAACCTGGGTGGTCAGGGGCAATACATTTAGACATCTAGGAATGTGTTGATATTTAGTGTAATCAAAATGACGCTCCAAGAGGTGAATTCATAAATATACCCTTAACAAAGTAGAACTTCGGATAGCATAGACATTACTCAACAGTAGTACTACTAACTGTGAATTGAGTCATATGACATGATGACAGATTCCAAGTGAAATAGCGTCGGTCAACAATTCGATGAATGCACTGTATTCCATAATTAATTTGTTCATAGGTGCGTAGATTTCCCAATCAGCGGATGCTAGGTTCTGAGTACTACGACTAGCACCATCGATGAAGCCAATGTAGGGTAGCGAAGACACCAACATCTGGAAACCAAGCACATTGCAAGGTAAGCAGTTGGGGGTCGAAACCAAACAACGAAACAACACACCAAAGTAGCACACAAGAGTATGATACAATAAAAATACAAGAACTCATGCAAAACTGACTTAAGAATAGTACTTCTTCAAGTAAAGCCCATTTTTGGGTTCGCTTAAAGGAATGCCATCATAATCCACTAACTCATAAGATTCCTTCTCCAACACTTGTTTGACAATATAAGGGCCTCGCCACATAGCCTCCAATTTTCTGACCCCTAGTAAATCAAGATCTTGTTCGTAGAGGAGAACTAGATCACCTTCAGAGAAAACACGTGGCTTGACATATTTGTTGTATTGGGCTTTAACACATTTTTTCTGAGTTTCAATAACCAGGGCGGCATCACGACGAGTTTCATCTAATTGCATCAAGTACAATATATGCTCCTCTTCAACAAAGGTGTTTGGGAGAAGTTCAACGGCTAGTTTCAAAGATGGTATCTCACATTCAATCAATAAAACCACTTCGATACCATAAACTAACTGGAAATATGTGAACCTGGCAGTCTTGACAGATGTCCAGTAGGCCCATAATGCTGAAAACAACATCGTGTGCCAACTTGTCTTATGAATTCCTATCATCCATCGAAGCATAGTAATAAGGACTTTATTTATCGCTTCGACCTGGCCATTAGCCTGTGGATAATAAGGGGTTGAGTTTTCATGCCAAAGACCCAACTTTTCAGTAAGTTCAAACATCATGAAATTTCAAAAATGACTACCGTGATCAGTAACGATAGCTTGGGGGACACCAAACTGAGTAATGATATGATTGAATATGAACAATGCTAAATTTTTCCTGGTGTTATCGAATGTAGGCATCGCCTCGACCCATTTAGTGAAATAATCCACAACTATAATGATGTATCCATGCCCCCGACTAAGTGAGGGTTACATGTCATGAAGCAAATGCCCCATTTAGCAAACAGACTGACAGAAACTACAAGGTGTAAAGGAGCAGGATGAGATCTTATCTTGTTATTATAGGTTTGGCAAGCATGGCAGTTTTGGATGGTAGTAATACAGTATTTAAACAGAGAAGTCCAGAAGTACCTTGCTCATAAGATATTTTGGGCAGTGGAATACCCAAACATATGATCACCACATGCTACAGAGTGACAATCATTCAAAACTTTCTCAGCCTCATCGTAGGTGAGACATCGTCGGAAAATAGAGTCAATACCATGGTGATAAAGAGTATCACCGAGAATGATATATTGACGGGCTTGATACCGTATACGACGATGGTTTGGACTAGAAAGGTCGGGCTAGAAAGTTTGAGTCTAGAGATTCAGAAAAAGGGATTCATTAGGAAAGGAATCCTCTGCCACATTTTTTGTCTCATTGGAGGGAAGGTCACATATCAGTTTGGTGAAAACCAAAGATTTCTTAGAATTAGCGCATTCGAATTCTAAGTCAAACTCCTGAAGAATCACTATCCACTTGGAGTAATTTTCCCCCAGCAATTGTCAAGTGAGGATATGTTGCATGGGGTTGCAATCAGAAATAACAGTGGTCCTGCATAATAGGATATAATGATGAAAATGTTGGACAGCTTGAACAGCTGCCAAGGCCAGTTTCTCCACGTGTAGGTATTTGGCTTCGATGGCTGTGAGACTCCGAATCAAATAGTAAATTACATTTTCATTGTGAGAATCATCTTCTTGGACTAAAACCATGGCAATGGTATAGTCTGAAGCAATGAGGTAGAGGAAATAGTCTCGACTATAATCCGGTGGGAAAAGCAGTGGTGTACGGGTTAAGGAAAATTTCAAATCTTCGAAGGCTTTGTTGGTAGTATCGTCCCATACAAACTCATGACATTTCTTTAACGATCGAGTAAATCCTAGCGTTAACTCAACATAATTGGGAATGAATCGACGCAAAAAGTTTGCCTTCCCTTGCAAACTTTGAAGCTGGCGTAGTGTGGAAGGAGGAGGTAGATTAAGGATAGCCTCAACCTTCAAGGGGTCCACCCTAATTCCATGAATTGACATAATAAAACCCAGAAGTCGGCTAGACTACACACAAAAAACACATTTGTGTGGGTTCAAACATATATGATAGAAACGACAGCGAAGGAAAATGGCTCAAAAATGGGTCGGGTGATCTTGGCGATGCATGGAATGCGTTGGTAGATCATCGAGATACGATTGGACGATGTGCTTGATATCATGAAAATCATAAGGCATGGTGCGCTAAAAAGTAGCACCAACATTCTTCAAACCAAAAGGCAGTTTCCGGTAGGAAAAGGTACCCCAAGGACAAATGAAAGCAGTCTTGTGTTGATCCACAGGTAAAATATTAATCTGATTATAGCCGAAGAAACCGTCCATTAGGGAGAATATTTCTCTCTCGGTGCAATCGTCGACGATCTGGTCAACGAAGGGGGTTGGATAATTGTCCTTAGGACAAGATTTATTGATATCCCTATAATTGACACATACATGGATCGTGCCTTGTTTTTTATTTACCAGAACCAGATTGGATACCCAATCAGTTAAAGCCACAGGAAAGATAAAGCCAACCTTAAGAATTTTTTCAACTTCAATATTGATAACAACGGCTTTACGAGGGTGGACTGGGTGAAGTCTCTACCAGATGAGTTTAGCATCTGGGTAGATCTTAATTTCATGCACAATGATATTGGGATCAATACTCGGCATCTCTTCGTAGCTCCAACATCATGAAATTCTTGAAAAATGGATTTATAAGTGGAGACCTCATCGATGGAACATGAGGCTTCGATGTGAACATTTTAGATGACTCTAGGTTTAATGGATATGTCAAGAGGAATGGTGGGTGAAATGTTACTCAAGTTCCCTTCATATAGCATGTTGTGCATTGGCTTGGGAACAAAGGAAATGACAACAATGGTCGACGGAGTCGAAATCCGTTGGTAACTCTCCATGGTGTGTTGCTCTAGGAAGAGAATGGAATGATGATGTCCATTGTCCCATGGGGTGTCTTCCATAGACATGACTGACATGATAATCTCATCGGTAGGAAAGATCACATGAAATGGTTAGAGAGATGAATCATAGAGAGAGGGAGTAGAAGGGTTTTCCAATTGAATGGCCTGATAAGCGGATTCAACTAGACTTAAGGGAATTTGTTCACCATAACAAATATAATCACCAGGGTTAGGTACTATCCACATTTCATGATACATAGAGGTTTCGCAAATAGAGGTGGAAATCATGTTGATTGAGGTGACAAAAGGAGGTGGAATATCAGGTGGTGGGATTGGGAATCTACCCATCAAAGTGGAATCTTTTAGAAAATCCACACCGACATTCTCATACCCAGGAGGTGTCTTAGAGATAAAGGGTAAGTTGATAATACGAGAATCAGAATTAAAAAAGGCCAGTTGGTCCACAATAACGACCTTTCCTTAGTGTGGAAAATGTACTACATGAAAAAGGGTAGACACAACTGCACCCATGTAATCAATCCAGCTGTGGCCAAGTAAGAGGTTATAATCAAGAGGCGCATCAAAGACCTCAACCTCGACATTGACGGATTTTCCTTCCAACGTAATAGACAATGAGGTAAGAACATCGTAGGGTTTAAAACCAGAACCATTGAAGGCCTTAATTGTGTTGTGTGATTCAGTGAGGGGAGGAGAGCCAATGGATTTTGAAAAAGTAACAAATATAACACATGTTGAGTCTCCCTCGTCAATAACAGTTCTACAGATATTCTTTGTCTCTACAACAACTTGGATCTAAAACACTAACTGAGGAGGTAGCCTTGGAATGTGATCTTCCAGGTCAAACATTATCAAATTTGTCTTTATGGGATCAATTCCACCAATGGCCTTTAACAGTGCCTTCTGTTGAGCAAGACAACTTTGAAGGAATTCGATAGCTGACATCATGGAGGGTGCTTGTGCAAGGTCTTCTACAATACTGTAGTTTTGAGCAGCAAGTGCATGAGGATTAAAGGAAGAATTCCGAACAATGCACTTTGGAGGAGGGTGGAGAACTGTATCAAGACCCGGTCGTTCAAGATGAAGAGGACCATTGGGAGGTGAATTTCAGGGAGTCGGTTGAACCAACGAAGGTGGAAAATTGTACATTATCCTTTGAAGGAGAGTAATCTTTGGCCCGAGTTGCAATTGCAATGTCGTTCCATTTAGAATCACCAGTACACATAAGAACATATGAAGTGGTGGAAGGATAAGGTTGGTCATGAATGACCAATTGGGCCTGTTGTTGAGAAGCAAAAGGTTGTGACAAAATGACAGGTGTGGGAGGATTTCTGGTTCCTTGAAGAAATTTAGTGACATCAGCAAGTCTTGGACAATATTTCTTGTAGTGATTGTCACCATAGATAAGGAAAGGATATTGAGGTTTACGCTTATCCTTATCATTAGCAGGTTGCGTTTTGGGTTTTTCGGATTGCAGATTATTATTTTTATCCTCCTTATTCTTACCCTTTCATTTTTTTTATTTATTTTTACTGGCAGGGGTAGACTGAACTGAATTAACCTCAGAAGTTTTTTCGGTGGAAATATTAGGAGTTGGAGAATCTTGAACATTAGAAGCATTAGATTTGGGGTTGGTGTGAGGGGCATGCATGGATTGAGTTTCCGCATGAAAGGTTCCAATCACACCATCAACGGCATAAGAAGCTTCTAGGGTTATTGAGGTAGCAGTGGTAGAAGGGAGAGGAGCATCAGGGATCAAGTCGTAAAGTGTGTCCGTTTGTGAATAAACGAGATCTGGGTATTGAGCATGACTAATTGCCTGCTCTTTAGTGACAACTCCACCCATGGAAACATCACGAGCGATTTTACCAATGAGTGATTTGGTGAACCACTCATCCAATAACTGATCATGAAGGTTGATTTTGATCAAACGCCATCTTCTTCTCCACTCATGAATGTGATCAGAAGTATGAGTGGCAGAAGATTGCTTAAAGGAACTCAAAATTTTGGTTCCTATCTCATAACAAATTGGCAATTGGTAATGCATGAGGAAAACCATGGCTAGGGTATTAAAGTCGTGAAAGAAGCCTCACGGTAATTCAATGTACCACTTTGCTTCCGAACTCGTGAGAGTTCGCTGGAAGATTCGTAACCTAATGGAGTTGTCCATCAATGATTTGGACGAACACCAAAGGTGGAAAGTCATAAAATGACTTTTTGGATCTTCTCCCGGTCGACCATCAAAATTGGGAATATTGGATGGAAATTTGGCCGGTATGACGAGCCAATGGGGAGAATGTAATATAGGATCATTCAAGATCCTAGACAAATCAGGTAAATACAAAGTGGATAGAAAAGGCAACTGCCTATTCACTTGAGGATACTGGTGACTTTGGGGAGGAAGTCTCATCGGTATGCTAGTAGGACCGTAAGAATTTTGCATGTAAGTAGACAGTCCTGACAGATTCGTTTGGGGAGAATTTTGAGGCATGTAGCCAGCATGGTTCAGTTGAGTTGGAATGTTTCCTTGGGAAGGAACATTCGACTAGAAGTGTGAAACCCAAGTAGGATTCAGAGAACCTGGATACAGTTGGACAATATTGGGAGGTACAAAAGAGTTAACTTGAGAATGTTGCCCCCCAAACGGTTGTGAATTTCCTTGGAGAGGAAGAGTCCAAGGTACAGGTGTATTTTTCTTGTAAACTGGGTTATGAGTGCCAACATGGGGTTTCCCCCCAAATTGAGGTTGGGCTCCATATTGAGGTTGTACACCAATTTGGGGTTGCCACCCGACCTGAGGTTGTGCCCCAAATTGAGGTTGTCCCCCAACTTGTGGTTGTGCCCCAGTCTGAGCTTGTCCTCCGAAAAGAATCTGAAAACCAAAAGTGATAGACGGACCAGTGCCCCCAGCTGGGTTGGAGCCACTAAGGCCAGGATAATTATCCCCTCCAAACAAAGGTCAAAGAGGGACATACAACCCTCTGGAAGGGTTCTGGGTAGGTGTGGAAACAAAAGAAGCAGTAGCATTATACCCAGGAGGAACAAAAAATATTTTCCCTCTGGACGAATTCTGGGTAGGGATGACGATGGAAGTATTCAAAGTGTGATACCCAAGGGGAAGTGATGGGATAGGTTTGGAAGGAAGTAGTGTTCCAATGGGAGTTTGATTAACCACCACATTCCCAGTAGGAATAGTCATAGTGTGTGGAACCATAGTAGAATGGGTCATCTGGAGAGAAATGGTTGAACCAGGACCAACTGACTGTGTGTCTGGAATGACGGTGATATTGTTGGTTGTACCAGAAAAGTGGTCTAAAGGTACCTTGTAGGTAACAGACGTTTTGGGCAGTTTTGATACAATAGGTGAATTAGGAATTTCCCCTAAGTTGTCGTAAAGCTCCAACACAATGTGAGGCGGGGTTCTAAATGCTTCACTAGAAAGAGGGGGATTCTCTACTCCAGGGCCTACGCCATGTCCGATAGGTACTTCAAAATTTTCATCAACAATTATTTCTCCAGATGAGTTCTTCTGGAGCATACATGGATTTCGTATAACACTCAATGTAGGATTGATGGGGAGACAAAAATCCTCTCTGGAATTTGAAATAATTTGAAATCCTTCCAAGGAGTGCGTGATTCCAACTTTCAAATCAATTTCATGATCAACCACTCCCTCGGAAGAGCCTTCTGGTGAGTTAGGAGGTCAGGGTTGGTAATCTTCTGGATTTTTCGGGAGTAACCCTTGCATCCTACATGAATGGAGAAGGTCGATGTTTCTCAATCTAAGTAAAGAACGAAATAAATCTATGGCCGACTAGAGAAAACAAACAACACTCACTAATAAAATCTAGGAATCAAACCAAGCAAACAAAACCTTCTTATTTTGAAGTCACTAGTTGATGATGAAATCCAATGTCGTGAAATCAAGACAAGAAGGGGTTGGGATAAGCAGGTGGAAATGTTACGTTGATGACCTGCTTAACAGACTTACACCCTGGTGCAAGCTCCCACACATAATCATGGATATACCCTCCAAGGATCCTGAGTGAGTTTGGTTAACATCGATTCCAGGTACCATGAAGACTTTCCCCTCCATAGTCACCTCATGTAAAGACCCTAAAGAGATAGGCTACTAAGGTTACCAACTACAACAGTGATGCCTGGGGAAATAGTCGACAGTCTGATCCACACGCAAAGGTAGGGTATCTAGCCTGAAATCAACTTGAAAGGATTCCACTCATCATTGTGGGTATACCTTCAAGTGACTCTCATAATACATGCAATATCTACACCAAGACCAACAAAGCAGGGTAAGTAACTTTTCCAGTCTCAATGCGACCTCAAGTTTGACCCTTGTGTGAAAAGGGCTTCCCAGGACAAAATGTAGCAATTGGATTTGAACTCTCCCTATCACAAGATACTATTGTGTGTTTTGATGCTTTGGAGAGTGTACCTCACAACCTATTCCAAAGCGCTATCCTAGCTAATGTTGGTGTAAAATATCCCTAGAAAATAAAAGTTACTAATTAAATTTTAGATTTACGTTGTATTCTAGAGGTTGTTGCTTACTCAAAAGGGAGATGGAAATGAAACCAGTGTCATATGAGACCTTGACCCAATAATATTCAAGAAGAGATGAATGATGCAATCTTTCAGTTCAATGAACTCTAATTACAATAGGGAGAAGATTTTTCTTTTGAAGCATGAAAGCTAAGAAATGCAATTTCTTTTTCTTCAATGAACACAATTCCAAACAATCATAAGGTATCAAATTTCCCAATTTGCTCTCTTTAAAAAAAATCGAATGCAATTTTTTTTCTTATGAGTGATTACTAAAAAGAACAGATGACTTTAATTCTTCCTTTCCAAAACCAAATCAGAGGTATAATGAAGAAGGGAAAACGTAATCAAAGAAAATAGATACACTCAACAAAATACCCAAATCAAAGTTTCAATGAAGATAAAAATGAAGATGACAAGAAAGGATTTCGCCAAACGTAAACGAAAATATCTTTCCAATCAATAAGCAATCCAGAAAATGTAAAACAATCAAAAACTTTAATCAACTTAAAGAATTTTTATCAATCAAGAACTCAGATCTAGATTCAAAGATTATATCCTTGTTGACAAAAATCAAAAAGTAAAAAACTTGCAAAATGACAAAGAAAGACTTTAAATCCATGAAAACCATTCAACATCAAGTCTTAAACTCAGAAAACAGTCAAATACTAGCACCAAAAGTTAATCTCGAGTGATCAAAGCAAAACTAGGTTATAGAAGACAAGAACTCCCAAACAAACAAATCCTACAGGAAACATCGCAGCTCGGCAGTAAGGTACAGTGCGGCGAAAAGAGGCTGTTGCAGGCTAGCTATAGGACAAAATGTGGTGATTCCACACTAATTTATACAGGCAGGATGCGGCGATCAAGGAACGTTGCAGGCTGTATATGGGATATAATGCGGCGATATCTGTAAATAAGGAAAAATTGGGCAAAGGACAAAGAATCTAAATGAACTTTCAGACCCAGGGAGTCCAGATGGATCACCCACAGACTTGGAGACTGGATTTAAATGAAAGGATGTAGGCAAAAATAAAATGGACAACAAAAAACCAAAAACAAGTTGTATCCCCAGTATGGTCGCCAATTTTGTTATTGGATTAATAGGGAAATGCAGACATAAACTGATATCCCTATATCCACCTAGATCTAGAACAAAACAAGATAGGACATGACGCTTTCCCTAAGCTCTAATCATTGAATTTACTATCAACAAGAGACGAGCAACATACGTTTAAATATCGCTTCCTTGTATATTTGTTGTTTTTGCTCCACTCCGGTGCTCCTGTGATATTAGACCTGTAAGGGAACACAAACCAACCAAAGTGAAAACAAAAATAGTATATTCAATGAAAACTTATGTATGCGATCAAGGAATCATGCAATAAAATGAGAATGGTTTTATGGGAAAGAAACATGTCACTGCATTATATTAAGTAAAAGTGGAAGATACAACCAAAAAACCTTGATGTTGCAAGGTCCTCTTTCAATGACCCTTTGCTCCAACACACACACTTGCTCCAAACTTGCATGAAGAAGATCCACAATAACTTGATGAACTAAAATGAATCCCTCAAGCATGAACTGAAGTAGAATTCCTCACACAATTCTTAGCCTATTCAACCTTCATTAACCTTAGCCTTTTCCGTGAGAAATCCCTCTTTATATAGGGTAAAGAGAAATGGTTAAAGAGATTAGTATGATCCCACCAAATTAGAGAAGCGAGTAAGATCCCATCTATTCGGAAGCCACTTCTTTTTCTAGAATATCCCCTTCTAGAACTTTCTTGAACCTCGACCTTTTCTTAGTCTTTTAGCATCACTGCACCCCATCTATAGGACAGCCTACGGCGATGTCGCAAACCAGTTTCAGGGTAGAGGGTGGTGATCAGGCATCGCTGCATCTTGCGTATAGTGAAACCTGTGATGATCTTCTTTAATAGGATTTTTTAGAAGTGGAATCCAATCAATTTTCTCATGAAGGAAGCCTCTTTTGGGAACATGAACACATTCTATAAAAGGATCACTAGGGTGACCAACATAATGGGTAACAGGGATCCTTGAGAAAAGAATCTCAAAGGTTTGAACATTGGATTTTAACTCTTTCCAACTACTTTTAACCTCTAGGCCTTTATCCCCTTCTTCCCACGAGGTAAGGTACAACCCTTCCTAGTGTATCCAATCCCAATGCCCAAACAAGCATAGGGGAGATGATAGGAATAAAGATGGAAAGTGGTAAGAATGGAGGAAAAAGACGATGACTTTTCACAGACCCACCCAGTGGCAACCCATCCTAAAGGGAAATCAACTTACTAGGAAACCATGTCACCCTTCCAGGTATGAATGAGGAAAAGAGTATAATTTCCAATAAAACGTCATGAAATGAAGAAGGATTCAATATAACATATTCAAGTGCTTCAAAAATCAGAGTGATACATACCATGATACCTGGACTCATTACCTCGTGGAGAAAGACTCACTACTACTTCAGGACTAGGCTAGGGGCATGGATACTGTTGTTGGTAATAAATGGACTGCACTGAAGAAAAGAGGGGCCCTCTGAGGCCATGTTCAAGTCGTTCGACTCTCGGTACTCCATGTCTAGGATCTGTGGCCTCGAGATGTGATCTCCTTAGTTATCCCTAGGCTAGGGGATAACATCTAGCTCCAACTTAGGTACATGTTCTCACCGTAGAGCGCATGAGAACCTCAACATCTCTGGTATGACATGTTCCTGCTAAATCCTAACAAAAGATATCAGTAATCCTTAGGGTGGTGATATCACCCCTTTATCCATATATGATAAAAAGCATATCTAGTCTAACATATGATTATGAGCATACATATATACATAATGAATCAAGACAATATGAAAATGCAACTACAACTATGCTAATCATGATATGCAAATGGTATATACAATGGATGAAAATGCCTACCTACCTCTACTTACCTGTTGGTTGAATGCTAGGTGTAGTCATATAACCAGTGAAACCATCCTAGCAATACCTCATAATAACTTCCTTTGTGATTCATCATAAACCAAAACAATGTCAAGTCAAGCACAAAAATAACATGAGTTAGAGAATACATTATATCATAGGAAATCATAAAGTTTAGCTCATGGAGGCAGGAGGGGGGGACAAAATTATGCCAAGTTACACTTCTAGGAAAGTGCTCAATCTATTTTAGAAAGGGACCGTGAAAAATAAAAGGCCCAAAAGACTGAATCAAAGAGTCTGAAGGTTGGCTACCTTGGATGTCATCACATCCTGAGATCTGGGAAGGGACTAGAAAGAACCTAGAGGATGATTGGCAATTGTTTTGGGGAATTTTGAAAGATTGAGATAACAAACTTGTTCTTAAGGTATTCAACCTACCCTTGAATTCTAAAAGAAGGCTCTGACCTAGAGAAAACTTTGGAAAAGGGACATGTTTCCCAACTGCATCCTTAGTGACATAACGAGGTAAAGTAAAGAAGGGAGCTGGAAAACCTTGTCACAAGTATCCTTCTTTAGGCACACAACATCCTTACCCTGATCAAGATATGAGCACAACGGTGGTTGATAATCTTCTTTATAGAATAAATCCAAGTTCTCAAAGGAATACTCATCAAAATCCTCAAGGTATGACCAAAAATCATAAAGAGAACATAGAACTGGGTCATCCTTGGGTGCTTGGAAAACATCTGCAACTACATCATCTTCTTGTTGCCAAATGTCAAAATTAGTAGTAACCTCATATGATAGTTGTAAAGAAAACATTTGGAAATTACCCTCAATGTCGTAAATGGGATCCCCATCATACCCAATCGCATCCCATTTACATTTCCCGACATGTATGAACTCATCAATATTATCAGCCATTTCATTACATTTATCATAACATGAAGGGATTAAAACATCCAAGGGCTCCTCTCACACTTATTCACTTTCCAAATCACAAAACAAAGCATCTTCAAAATCTTGGAAAGGGAAACAACTTACCGTATTCGTTTCTTCTTGTGCAGGAGCGTCGAAGACTTGGATGACTTCATCAAATGGAAGAGAAAGCATCAGTGCCTCATCCTCATGACTTTCCCCTACATCTTCAGCTTCATAATATGTATGGTCTAGCTCATCGAAGGATTCCCTTTCTTCTTCACCTTTTGAATCATAGAATAAGGTATCGTCAAAAACCTAAAAAGGAAAGTGACTAACCTCATCCTATTTTTTTTTTACAGGAGGAATAGGATCTAGGATGGCTTCATCAGAGGGAGGAGCACACATTAATACTTCATCATCATGTTTGATATCTTCAAGCTCTCTCTCTTCAACCAAGTATTCATTATCCTCGGTATAAGAATGCGTAAATTCTTGCTCTTCCTCATGGGATTGGAAACCTTCATTAGGATCCCTCTCCTCAACCTCTTGTTGGTCGATGACTTGTTCCCTTCTTTCCTATAATTTACTATCAAATATATCAAGGAAAACTAATCTCTCCAGACTAAGAGTATCTGGGGTATCTTTGGGGTCATCAACCTTGATTTCTGGAGTAAAGAGGTGTTCACCCTTGAACAAGGAAATATTTTTCGTGATTTGTATAGTCATGTGATAAGCTTCTTGGATTTTTCTTGGCCCTTTTTCACTAAGGAGAAACCTTAATTGTACTAAGAGTGCATTAGTATATAGGTAAATGAGGTACTTGTATTGAGGACAATGGCTTCTAGGAATTTGTTGTAGCAAATTATCAAACCTGGTATGGAATTCCTTGACAATATCGTTCTTAGTTTGTTTCATGTACTCAAGTATTTTTATTAGCATGTGGATATATTCTAATTTAATACCCCATTTCTCGAGAAAGGTTTCTTCTAACTTGTCCATAGATGTGATGCTAGCATTAGGGAGATCATTATACCATTCCCTAGCATTGCCATGAAGAGTGGCAGAGAAACGTTTCATTGCCAAATATTCAGCATCATCATTGATAGGGTGGAGTTGAAAGAAATCCAAAAAATTATCCATGTGATCTTCAGCCCTAACCCCATCATTGCTAGTGAATCTAGGGAGCCAATTTTCATACCTCGAAGGCATTTTTCAAGGGTAACCCGAAATTTCACTCATATCTAAGGATTTAAATTTACCTAGGTCCCATTGAGAAGCCATGTTTGGCTTAATCATTAGTGGATTCACCAAATAGTCCTTCTATGGATCATCAAAGGGAAAAGAGGGAATCACCCTCAGTGGAGTCGCCAAGTAAGCTTTGAAAAGTGAAAGGTTTTGAGAAAAAAGATTACCGAAAAAGTGTCGTTCGAGGAAAATTGACTTGATATTCCCCAACAATGACGCAAAAAATGTTATCGCACAATCTATACTTTCCCAAATCCTAATGGAAAGTAGGCCTAGATTGACGTAACACAAAGGTAACCCTATCACTATCACCCCAATAGAGTACCTCTTTCTCTTTAGGAGGAGGAAAACCTCACTCCAAGGGAGATGTCTCAAGACCTAGCTAGTTGATGAAGGGAAAAATATATGGTGAAAACTCAACCTTCTCTCTAGGTCACTCAACAGAAGAAGTCACTTTGGTGAAATTTAAAAGGACAAGAGGAAATGAGAATGGTTTTGTACCTTCCCTTTACCAATGAAACATCAAACGTTAGTAGCAACAGTTATAATCAATGACTTCTTAAACAAATTATGCACTGCTTGAAAAAATTACTATACAATGAAATCTATATTACAGTAGCAACAATGTATCTTTAAAGGTGCAAGTTATGATTACAAGGAAGAGTTACAATAGCCTTGCAAACTTGATAATGGTTTGTCACTCACACTTTTCAAGAAAAATACAAGTCAATGAATAACTTAATTGGTTGTCGAAACATTTATAACACCATTAATTAACGTTGATGACATCAATGGAAACCACTTCAGAAAAGCACTATAATAAAGCAATAAGACATTAATTCAATACCCAATGATTATGGTTTGCTTAGTGTTAGCGCTCTGTAAATTTTGTCCGGCTGATAGAAAAAAAAAAGAGGTAACGGTTTCAACCAACTTTAGACTTGGGCACTAGCCTGCTCAACTTAGAGAGGGTTGTCTCATGTCACTTGATGTTTATTTGATAATCAATGGCTAGATTTAGTTTGTTTTGGGGGTTTTTATAAAATTTGTTGGCCAATAAGAGGAGGGGCACTTAGGGCTATGGATTCAAAATTCTGAAATTGAATGAAAACATTGACTGGCCAATAGAACTCTCCAGAGGATAAAGTTTAAATGAGGCAATGAATTTGAGTTGTAAATTGAAATTTGCAGAGTGTAAGAGGAAAGGGGAAAAACAAGTAACTGCATCATAGCATTAATAAAATGAATTCTAAATTAGTTAGGAAGAAATACACACCGTTTAAATTGTTTCAGTTGAGAGCATCAAGAGATGAATTATGGGCTTTTAACTATCCAATTTAAACAGAAGAAAATGTAAATGGAATAACAGATCACAGGAAATACATACGATGAAGGAAGACAAAGCTCATATCTCCATCGTTAGAATCTTTTCATAGAGACTTCAAAAGCTTCTGCATTTATATTCAATTTAGCTTCAGAAAATTACAAATAGAGTTCAAAACAACCAAAAAGGTGTCCTTTTACTTCTGCCCATACTTAATACATTCGAAACCTCTATCATTTATACAATTTCGAGTTCCTTTATTTAGAAATTGATTACAATAGTTGAACTAAAATGTTTCAGCTTCTACAATGATTACCAATGACAGTTTTCAGAAAAAACATTTCATGATCCCTGCAGATTCTTCTGACGCTCCAGCTCTTTCCTCTGCCACGTTCTCTTTGAAATGTCACTTATAATCTTTCAAATTTAATTCCATCTATCCATATTCTCATTAAATATTTAGGAATAATGTATTTGAATAAAAATAATTCCCAAATATTTTTCTATCCTGTAGAATTAAATTTCCATAATTTAATTCATGCTCGTGGTTTTTAAAACCATGTCTTGTTTTGCCCAATTCACCATTTCACTGTAAAAAACATTTGTTGTTACCATTTCACTGTGAAAAACATTCACTGTGTTATGTTTTTTCCAATTTATCGTTTCACTGTGAAAAACATTTACTGTGTCATGTTTTTTTCCAATTTACCATCTCACTACAAAATACCTTTTATATTCTTCTTTTACTTCTATAAAACCTTTGGATAAAGAATTATCAAAGTCTTCCTTTCACTTGCACCATACCATTTAATTCCTTTCCATGGAAATAAACGTTAATTTCTTTGATTTGTAAAATGTGAATTTTACTTGTAAAACAATTTCACCGTGAGGAAAAATTTCATTTATTTGAAATTCCATAATCATTATTGAAACATACTCTTGGAAAATTCCACACATAAACTATATGATAAGTGATGCATTTATTATATCGGGCTTGGGCTGGAGTGGTTTAATTCAAACTACTTTTCTCCCTGATATTCACCACGTAAAAACACGTGTCAATCACCAAAGCCAAGGTACTTTCCCCGGCCGACCTTCACATAACTAACCTCTACGTTAATTTTATGCCCAATATGTATGTGCACTCTCCATCCACTCTTTGACTTTTCCATATTATAAATCGAGATTCGTGCCCAGATTTGAGGTAATGCCATAAATTAAATATTGGATCAAATATTAATATAAATATTTTAATATAAACGCTTTTTCCAATTTCTAAGGACTTTGGGCATATGAGGCTTAACACATGACTTTGTGGATTGGATAAGGGTGCTTAATAAAATGAATATTTTTTATTTTCAATGGGAATATGAAATTAAGGGTAAAAATGAATGAAGTGATGGAACCGGGGGATTTAGATAAGAATTTAGACTAGATATATGTTTGGGATATTTACCAAATTTTTGTCTCATGGAGGACATGAATATTTTGGATGATCAATCAAGTGAAGGATTTAGGTGATGGGAGCTTGATGGAGCTGGTGGAAAAGTTTTAAAATTTGAGTGGAAAGATAACACAAGGACAAGATGCTTTGGCAAAAAATAATGCAAATTAGCAGGTGATAACACTTAGTACAAGTTCCCAATGGTTTTATGAATGAATTTAGGCATGTTAAGGGATGCATTAATGGCTATAACAAAATCTATGACAACGGTAACACCTTCAAAATTTGCACTCTAAAAATGCAATTTAAACATACACTTTAACACTTATTGATAGTACCTTGCCTTATACAAATTTTGGGATTACTTAGATGGTTAGTAGGCTAATACAACCTACAAAACGATAGTTGTAGCAGTGATTATGACAACAACAAATTAGTTGTTAGTATTTCTAGACTAGGTTAGCAAATTAGTAGAGTACAAGGTGAAAGAGTTTGAGTATGAAGTGAAGGAGTTTGAGTTGAGTCTTTTCAAGAAGTAAGAGAAGAGAACTAGTGCCTTCAAGGGTAATGGAGTCAAGGTGGATGGCTTCTTCTAAGGCTTCAAACCAATTGATGATGATGCACAAAAGTATAAGAGGGGAAAAGGCATAGGAGAAGTAGTAACTTAAGTCCCCCTATGCTTTGACCTCAAGAGACAAGATGCTAGGGTGTAGGAAATTCTAGGCCCTAACAACTTGATCTCCTTAGTCTTCTTATGAAGTAATACTTAAGAAACAATAACTAAGTCCAAATCCTTAGAGTGCTAGCAATTTAGGGCTCTAGGGTTTCACTAGTTACTAGATCAATTCAATGAAAAGCTTGGCAAATAAAAAGTAGAAAGTAGCAATTTAAGTTTCTTACTTCAAGAATTAAGTATACCATGCAATTTCATAATCTTGTATGAGAAAATAAAACCATACAACAAACCGTTCAATAGATGACAAAATGCAGATTTTACTTACTTGCACCAAGAATAATCATGAGAATACCATGCAAGATCACCACAAAACTTCCAAGATTGATCCAAGTTGCAAAAAATAACTTTAAACAAGAATGGTGCCTCACCATTTCAGCCAATAACCCTCACTAGGGTGAAAATTTCAGACCTATTGTCTCCCTCCACTAAGTTCAATCATTTGTTTTGGAAAAACTACTTTGCAAAGGTTGCTAGGAGGAGTAAAAATGCTTACACCACGTGGGTTTGAACTTGTTGACCAATATCTTGTCACGTTCATTCATAAAGGGGTTTTTGTAATTGTGAAAAAGAGAGTCAATATATTGTAGGTATTGGGGGGAATGTGGATATAGAGGGGTTTATAGGTATTGTGGGGTATAAAAATACGTATCGAATAAAAATAAGGGTTTCTTTTATTGAAAATATGTATTGGGAGGGGGGTTAAACAAAAGGATTTATGGAGGTATTTATCAATATTAAATGAAATTACAAGTATTCTTTAATATCCTATGAATGAAGGTGCTATGTCACAGGTTCACTGAGTGAAGACCCCGTGGCTTACACCCTCCTAGATTTACCTTGCTAGTTTTGTTTTCTCTAGGGAGTAAAAAGGCTTACACCCATAGGGGGGTAACACAACTATACCTTACAACAAGAATCCCTATAACCCAATTGATAAGGCACTAATCTAAATTGCATTAGAGAAATAAAATCATTGCATTGGAATACATGAAAAATAGAGATTTTGGAATTGTTCAAGTTGGAATCAATTTTGCATGCTTAAGGCTTCTTTGTGCCCTAAGGGAATCTAGATTAGCCTTGTAATTCTTATTTCTGTTATAAATTAATGCTACAGCCACTAGGGCTGCAACAAAACTTATTTTCTTTCATCTATTGCTCACTTATCTACCACTGAAATTTACTTATGAACCTAGATTATTGTTCTACTACTCATTAGATATCTTTTTGTCAGTTTAATTGTTGATTTCTATAGATAGATATAGATTCTATATCAATTGTTTGATACAGCCACTTGGATGTCATAATATTTGTTGAGAACACTTAACAAACAACCCTAAATACCATCTAAAGTCTTTCTCTTTTTAGTGGAAGTTTGACTAGTTATTGCTATCTTAGTTTCCATCATCTTATACTTGATTTTGGTGATATATTTGCATCTATTGGTAATTGTTTATTGCTGATTTATACACTTATATACTTCTGCAATTTGGTACAACAACAATTCTTTCTCGATTCCATTTGATATAAGGCTTGGTTTATGATCATTTGTCTTGTTCCAGGCATGGCTAACATTGTGTTGTAGGTACAAAAGACTTGGCACTCACTTACCCCTTCACAAGACTCTTTTACAAGCCATTATTCATCTCCAATCTTAACCTATATGGGTTTCACTCATCATCACATCACTTTTTATCACAATCGCCCTAGGGTCACCAGGATTCCCCCCTTGTGGTGACTTATCATCACTAATCAATGGGGATGTCTATCTAAGATGACAGTGGGTAGGTAATTCCATAGTTTTCACACTCTCGTGGATTGGGTTGGGCTTTTCCCAATCTACAGATTGTGCAATAACGGGACCAATTTTTAAATCAAGTCCTCCCTCGAATCCTCTTCGAAAAACATTAAAACATGAGTTTAGACAAAATTTCATTTCAAATTATGAATTTGTGTTAAATAATTCATTTAACTTCAAACATGTATATTAATAGATGTCCCATCACCCTATATATTTGATGGTGTCCATTGAATTAATTCCTCCATTTTAAAATCCTCGCATCAATGAAGGTTGGCCTTTCAAATGAAATAAGAGGATTTGAAAAGGTGTTGTCAGTCTAAACTCTGCTATAAAAGTTGAGTTTTTAACACTCCATCAATAATATATTGTAGTATATAACACTCCAAGTAGAGGAGTATGCATGCACCATTCTAACAACCATAGTTTAATCATCATCAGGTTGTGCATCCATAGGTACTCAATTCAAATCCCTCGTCTTTAAATTGTTAATCATAATTTGTTATCTATAGGCTTAGTCATTTTCACACATGTTTAAGCTAGAAAAATGTGTTATTATTTTGATTCCCATATTGTTTAAATTAATTCATTTCAATAGATAATAGTCAGTTTGCATACACCTTTCAAAAGAAAAGAAATTATTTGAATGATCATCTTTCCTTAGAATTTAGACTCCCATTCATCACAATCTCTCATTAGCTTGGAGTTATGATTTGGGTATGTTTATTTTCAATAGGTTGCTTCCTGAAATATTTAACTCACTCTTCAAATGTAGAATTACTCAAACCCAAATCGCATGCATCATTTTCATACTATATTCATATCCCTATTCACATTTGATACCTGTCTTTTAACACAAATTGTGAATATCCATTTCATAACCAATAATTATCAGCAATGGTAGTTCTAAGGCTTCCATGGTTTCAAATCCTAATTTCCATTCAAGAAAGATGAGCTTTATGATCTTCTTTGAAAAATGTGGCTCAAATTAGGGTAGGAACCCTTTAATTCTTGAAAGACATCTTTAGTTCAAACTGTTGAAATGGGCTACAACATGGAATTGATTTTGATTTCAAATCTAACATATTTTGCATGCCTTGTTGTTTGAATAACTAACAAGAAAGTATTTATACATGGATCCAAAGGGAAATGGGAGTAGAAACAAGGTAACACAAGAGCTAGCAACAAATCAACCTATGGAACACATTTTGATAACAAAGCAACCTAAGGAAGAAGTGACTAGAACAAAACAATTAGGTCTAGCAGTAGAACAACCAACCAAGAAGAAAAGGAAATTAGTTAAGGACAAACAACTTGCTATAGATATTGTTATCGCACAAACTATAGATTGGGTAAAGCCTGACCCAAACCACAAGATGGTGACAACTAGGAGAATACCTACCCACTGTCACCTCAGATAGGTATTCCCATCACTTTAGAGGTGAAGTGACCACCTCAAGGGGGGAATCCTGGGTGACCCTAGGGGGGAAATGAGATAGAAAGTGATACTTATGAGTGGATTCCCCTATAGGTCAAGTTGCTAAATGGAAATTATCTTGGAAATGAATCTCGGTAGTGGTCAATGGTTTCCAAGAAGTTTGATTACATGCGGATGACGATGGTACCTACCTAAGACACAAGAAACACTAAGTATACAAGCTATGTGTTAAGTGGAAAAGAAATTTAAGCTTTTTTTTTCGTGTACAACAACCCTCCCAAATTTGCATTTATTGTCAATAAAAATAATTTGGGCCCCTTTATTTTTGAATTTTTTTTCTTAGTTTGATTTAATTTTTCTTTGTAAATATGTTTGGGATCCTCATTTCAAACTGAGCATCAATACACTTGTTAAGTTTAGAGCTGATGATTTTTCATATTTTGAATCTTATTTACATCGATGATGCATGTAATCTTTTGAATTTCCTGAATTGTAACATAAAACTCCAAATTCAATTTCAATATTTTCCTTGTGTCATATCACTTTTAGGTCGATTTTATTGTTTTTTAAGTTGTTTTGATTATCAACTTGATCATAAAGTGATGTGTTTAGATTCTATATATTATTCATCTCTAATGATATTGATCATATTGCTTCTATACATATTCATGATAATTTTTTTACCTGAGCCACAAAAAAAATAAAACAATTATTAGGCTATTCAAAAGTTGTTTTTCATCCTAAGTCTTATTTATTTCACCATTTTATATTATTTGGATGAAGAATTAAAGAGATTTTATTTTATATTGTGATTTAATTCACTTTGTTATAGCCTACCTTATAATTGAAAATATGCTCAAAGCATTATACATTAACATGTGATATTCATCATTTATATGGTAAAATGTTTATGAACAATGGATGAATTAGTTAATCATGAAAACAATGTTATTAATGTGATTAATGTTATCAACTTAATACATGATTTGGGTAACAAAACATTTTGAATTTTGGGTTTTCCATATAGCATTTCAACTTGTTTTTCTTCTAATCCATGAAGTGGTTTAGGATAACATCATGTGTCTTGCCATAAACACAAAATTAATTCACTCATCAAAGTTGAGATAGGCTTATAGTTTCTCATCCTTTCATGATTTAGGGATTTTCTATCATAAGGATTTTTTCATTGTGAGCAAGGGTTTCTTACACACAGCTTTGTATTTCACATATTCACCTGAAATTTTGCTTGGCCATTTCTCTCATGGGTTTAATCTTCATATTTGAGCTTTCAGGTTTTGAATTTGTTGAAGTGAATTAGTTGAAAATGGTGGGATATCATTGATCAATTTGAAGGATTGGTGAATTCGTGCCTGAATAGAGCGGTAATTTTGCAAGGTGAATTATGAAAAAATAGCTGAGAATGTAGGGAAACCATCGAAAACCCGTTTCCAAAATGGACCATTTTACTTGATTTGCAACCAATTTTTTCAAAAAGTCAATATTTTCAGAAATATAATCGATTTTCTAGGACGGATTTTTCCAGAAAACTCTGTAGTCACCTTTGTTTTCAGATCCAAAACCAAACGGATCAAGTTTTGTGCTTAGTTTCAATGAGGAAATCTGCGATTTGGGGATTGCAAGTTTCGGATATTGAAAACATAAGTATGATTTCTCTGTTATATGTTTTATTTCTAATCTTGAATGATTTAATACACTCATGATTATTCTTGAATTCTTCAGTTATTTAGATGAAATCTGAACAAACTCACAAATTTCATTTTCAGTTTCTGATCAAACCGCATTGAATTTCAAAAAAATAAAACATGGGTTTTTCTCAGAATGGATGAATTTAGTTGACTAGTGAGGTCTTTCTCAAATTTATGAGTATTTTTGGAGATATCCTTGGTCCATTGGAAGGCATTTTTTCAAGTTGTGTCCATGCACTAACTGGAGGAAAATTTATGAACAAATCTTGATTTTGAAATTTTATAATTTGTTCTATCATTTTTTGACTTTATTTTGCAGGTTGAATCTATAAATTCGATTGGGATTAGTGAAATAAATATCTCTCGTATCCAAACTCCTCAATAAACCCTGCAACATATTACAACAAGTCAGAGCTTGAAATTTGTTTTAAAACACAATTCCGAAATTTTGATTGAAAGTTTAAAAATCTCTATAAAAATTATGAACATGATGATATTCCTCCACATGTTATACAAGTTTTTGAAATCAGAAATTTTGTTGTCCATGACTCTTTGAATGATAATAAGAATGGTATTATTGCATTATGCATGTTTGGTAAGAAAAAAAGTGTAATTCAAGCAAAAATATGCTAAGATCAAAAGTTTGTTGGCAATTAATTTTTTTTTCTTCTGGAATCAATATTTTTATTTTAGATATATGAAAATCAGCCTTATTAAATGTCAAGTATTTAGTTTATATGTTGGTTTTAATAGATTTGAATTAATTTATTTATTTATTTATTCAATTTTGGTTTTTTTAAGAACAACTACAGAATTTGAAATTTTGTAGCGGTCCCTGATTTTTTGTTTTTGTTTTTTGTTATTAATTAGTTTTCATTTATTTTTTTAGTGTAAAAAAAAGGATTTGGACCAAAAATTGTACATAAATTCCAAGGACAAGTGAAAAATTAATATAAAAGAGTTACAAAATTATTTTTGAAAAAAGAAAACTAATTTCTATTTTTTTAGGAGTTGGTTGAGTTTTTAGTTTTAGTTTTAGAATTAAAATAATTTTATGAAAACTACTTTTTAGTTTTTAGTTTTAGTTAAGAGGGGTCTCTTTTCTTATAAGAGAATAAGGAGAAATCCAAATGAGGGATATGTTACAGGTTCTAGATATCTGAAACTAAGCGAAGTAATTCTGCGGGGAAAGAAGCACTTGATTACACTATTGTTTTAGAGGGATTATCTTTCTGTGGGATTCTTGAGGACTGTGTAAGACCGGATTTATTTGAAGCTAATAACAAATTTTCATTCACTTGCACTACTATATGATTTACAAATTTGTTGTTACTTCTTCTTGTTAATTGAGTTTTGATTTGAATCTTTAATTTCTTAAAGCTATCTTTACAAAGAGGAAAATATTTCAAATTAGAATTCGATTATAGATTTATGGAAATTTGATTGTAGTTAATGATAATTATTTATCATTTAATTGTAATCTTGTTTTGTTTTAATTATTGCTGCATTGAAAGAACTGTTTCTTCAATATGATAGTAGATTTTTCATTGAATCTATTTTATTGAGTTTAAGATGTTTTGGTTGACTTAAATAACTATTTATTGAAGCCATTACATTACATGTTCATGTGAATAACTTGCAAATCATATGGATTGTTTCTATGATTTGCAAGTAAATCTTAATCTTGAATTCAATATTAGTCATCTCCCATTTTTGTTTATCACTTAGCTCTTGGTTTGGATGGGATCTATAACTTGTCCTAATCAAGATAGAATAGATTAAATTTTCTTTTTGCTTTCTTGCATCTCAGGATTAATCTGCATTTGTATTTAGTCCATAAAGTCTCCTTTCGCAGGAGAAAAATCTAGTGTGGTGTAGCTAAGCCATTTTTTCAGCCTTAGGATTGCTTTCTTGTAAGAATGCCATAAGAGAGTGATCCCTTTCTTTCTATTTGTTGATAAAAATAAGTAACATTATATATTAGCAAATAAAAAATTGTATATATTTCTCTAGACATATATATTAAATTAGCTTAGAACTTATGTTAGGACACAAGTAATTGGAGACCCATAGAACCAGTCAGAATCGCCATTTCAATGAAAAAAGGGTCTAATTGGAACCCTGACCGGGCGATATCCCCAATGTTGAATATGGTCATATTTGACCATCAACAACTTGTTGTCCCTATTTTCAGTAGTCAACAAAGATATATATCAGCAATGAAATGATATTTAGTGCTGCTAAACAAGATGTTGAAAGTCTAACAAATGATGCAAGAGATAAGCTAGTGAACTCAAGTAATAAAGCATATACTTTAGCATCAATGTAAGTCTGTTATAGACAAGTATTGCAGAGATGTATTTGCAGCCTTATGGTTGTAGCAAACAAGTTGTTACAACAGAAAAATCAACCACCAAAACGTTCAAAGAATCCACCCAAACGATGTGTTAGGACTAGTAGATGATGCTAGAAAACTCTTAGCAAATTCTGATGGTTGATAAGAGAGTAAAATCAAAATTTATTATGAGTTTTTTTGCATCCCTAATGAATGTATATTAAAATTGCAACAGTAGTAAGACTTTCTTGGCCAAATGAGACACGTTAGTGGCTTAGAGATATGTTTAAATTTCACTTAAGACAATTTCAATATCTCAACTTTTCATGATTACCAATGCAATAATTTATTTCTCCAATGCATGAAGACTAGTGCCTTTCTATTGGGAGAAATGGAGTCTCTTGATTAAACAATTTGGATGAGTTACTTCCTTGGGATTTTAATCCATTTTAATCCCCAAGTCAAACCCTAACCAACAAGGAAAAACCTAGGAGGGTGTAAAACCTTTTACTCCCCCTAGTATCCTTGTTACACGTCAAAATTACTCAGTTGGATAAGTGTCACATGTTCCTCTCAATTGTCATAAGTGTCGCATCTTCCTTACAACTTTCGCAAGTGTCACAAGTTGGTTACAAGTGTCGCAAATGATGTTCGAACATACTGCCATGTCGACGACACTAACGAGACACTTATAGCATCTCATATGCTTGATTTGAAGAAGGAGAACTAGTTTACTGAAGTCAAATAACTCTTAACACCTGAAGAGAGCTCCGAAACAAAGGTTCTGAGGGGGAGCGCTCCCCTATATCAGCTCTAGGAGTGTTGGCGCTCCCCTATAAGGCTTCAGGGAGCATTATAACGCTCCACTAGCCCCTCTGAAGGAGTGCTGCTCATCTTGAAAGCACTGGTGCTCCCCTAAAGCTTACCAAGGAGCGCTACAGTGCTTTGATTCCCCTTCTAAGGGAGCGCTGCCTAATATGAGGTAGTAGTTGGCCCGTTGAGGAGAATAAGGGGAGGATATTTTGAGATTAGGAGGCAGTTGTGTTCGAATTCTTGGTTTCATCAAGAGATCCCTGATCTAAGGAGGAAGTTCCCAACTTGTTCTAAAGATAAATCAAGAGGTTAAGCTCCCCTTAACCTATATAAGTAGGCTCTATGATGGTGGAAAGGGGGAAGAACTGCTGATATGAAACTTATGATCTTGGAGGAAACACATAGTCAGCCAAAGGAGAGTGATCAGTGAAGCTATTGTTATCTAGGTTGTGGATCTTTCAGGCAAGGGTTAGATGAAGGGGACTTGATGAAGCTGTCGCATTCGCATCTACGATTGTAAGTACTGCTGTCGTTATTCTCATTAATATGACACGCTTGGCCTGTTTCTTTCTAGTTTGTGTCTAATGTCACATGGACTTATCATTAATTGATAGATCTGTTTTCAAGCTAATATCAATAGAGTAGGAAGTGGTTGTATCTTGTTTGTCTGCAAAATTCAGAGAGGAGCAAAGGATTGGAGCGCAACTCGGAGCGTGCGGGGACAAACGTCGATAAAGATATACTTCTGTCATCCTTCCTTCTCATGTGTTAGTTTAGAGAGATTTGAAAGGAAGTCAGTGTCCACGTTAAGCATTTTCTGTCTTAGAGTTAGGGTCAAGCTCTTTGACGCAATCTACCTGTCCACAGGGAGATTTTCCTACAATAGAAACTAGCGACTCCGCTGGGGAGATAGCCTCGAATCGAAACTTCTTGTTTTGATTTCTCCTCATTGACCTAGTTCTATCCCTTGATTGTTTCGAACCTGGTTCACTCCTCTTTTGATTGGTTTCATGAGCTAATTGGCTCCTTACCCCATCATACTCAGCATAGTTGTCGAGTTTAAATTGCAATTTTTGGGATTTTTTGACATTTCTGGGAGTTCTTGAACCTGGCGCCCCTGTCCCTGTATTAACAGAGCACCAGTGCTCCCCCATAGCTTTGCACAGAGCGCTATAATGCTCCTTGCCTTTGGCAACAGAGCGTCAACCCTCTTTGGCCCAAAAAACCTTCCAGAATTGCTTTTTCTGGGTTTTGCCTCTGTGTCCCCTCTGTTGAGTAACCTTGTGATTCAATGTTTCTTCCCTTTCAGCCTTGACATCTGTCTTTTGCTTGAAGAATAAACATCTTACTATTTGGATTTTGTAGCCTTCTTCACTATTGTTATTGAGTTTTTCTGTTGAGTGAAGTTTGAAACCCATGCATTGTTTTTCTCTCCTCATCAACTGAACAGAAACCCTGGTGAAGGTCATCAAAGGCCTATAGATCTCTTCATCTTGATTTTAGTCAAGAGTATTGTTCTTCAACTCTTTCTTTTGGGTGTGAAGTTTGTTTTTTCTTTGATTGTTTCCTTTCTTTCGCTTTCTGTTTTGATTGCAACGAAAGGGTGTATTGTTTGTATGACTTTTGCTTGTGCTAGTTTGGTTTTCATTCATACAAGAAAGATAATTAGCAAGACGAGCATTGTGTTGAATTGATCATCATTCATATGCAAACAATAAAAGACATTTATGATTGATTGTGCATATTAGAAGGCATTTAAAAGTTTTAGCGTCACATCAGGATTTGATTGAGAAAAAGAATTGTTTGAGGACATTCCTCATTCGTGCTTGTTAGTGAAAAGAACTTTCTCTCTCCCTTAGATAGATGTTCATCGAAAGGAAATGACTACTTATCATATATGATGCATTCTTTGGGTCTGAGTCATAGTTCCATTTGTTTCACTCCCATGCACACCTTTACATAAAGAACAGCCACAAAATCAACGCTAATTAAAAATTATTTAGAACTTTTTCTTTTCTAGGATCCTCCACCAACAGTAGACTAGGCTTAGTACTTTGGATTAGGGCTGTGAGCATAACTCTCCAAAGTTTCCAAAACAAACATTAGCATCCTGAGTTAGAGAGAGTCAAATCCAATTGTCGTATAAGTCTGCCTGGGATCCCCCTCTCACACAAGGGTTACACACGAGGTCGCATTTGGGTAAGCTACGGGGACTAACCCTCCGTGGTTTAACTAATTGTGGTGGTCAGATCGTATTATGGGGATCACTTTGAGGTAAATCCACAATTACTGCGTGGAAGCCTTTTAGTTGATTTCGGGCTTGATACCCTGCCCATACGTCCGGATCAGACTATCGACTGTTCCCGCCCAGGGGTTGACTGCGAATTGGTAACCTTAGTGGCCATATATTTAGGGTCTTACACAAGGTGATGGTGATGGGAAGTCTCACTGTACCTGGAGCAAGCATTGGTCAAAATCACTCGGGCTCCTTGGAGGGTAAATCCACAATTACTGCATGGAATCTTGCACCAAGGCATAAGTTTGTCAAGCAGGTCGCCATTGTAACTGTTCCACCCTATCCTCGCCCCTTCTGGACTTGATCACGTGACGTTGGATTTCATCACCAACTAGTACGGTCATCAAAAGAAGGTCATGTTTTCTTGGTTGTGATTATTAGATTTCTATTAGCATATGCTGTTTCTTTTCGTTAGTTGGCCCTAGACTTTTAGTGTGTTCTGCCTTTCTCCACAATTGAGCCCATAGACGATCAAGGTCTTCGCCAATCACGTAGGATGCAAGGGCTGCCTCCAGAAGGCTATCAACCCTTACCTCCTAACCCTCCCAAAGACAACTACTGTAGGGAGGTAGAAAATCCGTCTGACGCTGAAAGTGCTTTTGTTCCTCTGTTAGATAACCCAGAAGACGCTTTTGTTACGATTGCCAATCCCACTTTGGTGACCCCTCTCAAACCACTTTTACTTCGTTTAGACTCCCTTGGGAACGTCATAGACGAAGAAGACCCTCGATTACCAGAGAGGATTTTTACCGAAACTTATATGGGATCCAAGCAACCAATATTTGGTGAGGAATATAGGACTCCTATTCGTCCTAGCACCGCAGTAAATACCAATCCCACACTCGCCCGTTCTATTTGGAGGACTTCATCGGGACGTGATCTCTATGAGCATTTCAAATCCTTTCGACAACCGTTCCATCCTGATAACCCTCCTAGTGAATCAGGACCATCTAGCCAAACCATGAGTCACCCAATTGATCGGGTTGTTAACCCTACTGCTACCCCAACACAATTCCATCCTAATGATGGACCCATCACATCTACTCACCCAAGAATACAGATCCCTGCTGGCCAAACACAACCGGCTGGAGGGAAACCACCACCCAACACACCTTTTCCTCCTGAAGGACTATCGTTCCATGGAAGGCCTAGCCCTCCTGGGGGACAGCCCCCTGTTCATCCTCCTCCTGGAGGGAAACTTCCGCCCGCCAGTCATACCCCGGTCATAAATCCACCACTGGCAGGGGGGCAAACCCCATTGGTTGTAATCCCTTCACAACCCTGAAGAGTGTCTTCAGGAGGCACTTTTACTCAACCCCATGTTGGCAGGCACTCTTATAATAACCCATTAGGAGGGGTACCCAATCCTGGTCCTTCCGGGACATCTTACCCAGAATCTTATCCGAGTGGCATCCAAAACACTACCTGGAGTACTCTGGGACCACAGTCTTATCCTCCTCATGGGTCCAATGTGTATCCACCTCCAGGATCTACTCCTCACCATCCCCAAGGGAAAAATGTCTATCCTCCTCGAGGGTGAGCAAATCACCCGGCCTATAATGTTCAAAACCCACCAGGTCATGCCAACGTTTCTCATTCATCATCAAATCCTTATTATCCTAGCCAGCAACAATTGTATGTAGGAGGACCTACTGGTTACAACTATGCACCTAACCCAGCTTATGGTCCTACTGGTGTCCCTATGCCACACCAGCATCATTTGCAAATTAACCGACAGCTACCTTTCCTTGCGAATCTGGATCTCCCAGACTTGTCTCGGTTAACTAATGATCCTATTTCTCATTCACCGGTTTGGCCAGTCATTTCAACTAAACTTCCTTTTGATATTCTGAAATTTGACGGAAACCCTGGTGAAGATCGAAACAAACATGTTATGACTTTCCATTTGTGGTGTTCATCAAACTCCCTCATGGATGATTCTGTACGTTTGTGTCTTTTCCAGCGAACACTTACCGGTTCGGTAGCAAAGTGGTATATTGAACTACCACGCGCTTCTTTTCATGATTTTAGTTCCCTTGCCATGTCTTTCCTCACGCACTTTCAACTACCTATTCGCTATGAAACAGGTACTGAAATCTTGACCTCCCTTCGCCAAACTAATGCCGTGCATATCTCTAACCATATTCATGAGTGGAGACGACGACGAAGGATTATCAAGGCCGTCATCCCTGACATACTATTGGCAGAATGGTTCACGAAATCACTGCTACCACTGATCGCTCGCGATGTTGCTATGGGTGGTGCGTTCACTGAGGAACAAGCCATTGCTCAGGCTCAATATTTAGATTTGGTTTATTCCCAATCTGGTACTTTGTATGATTTGCTTCCAAATGCTACCCGAGCTAATACTGATCCATCTAAACCATCATCCTCATCTCATGCAGATGGTGTTGTCGGCTCCATCAAAATTCAACCTATTTCCCAATCGCTCACACCCTCCTCTACCTCCCCTCAAAATCAGATCTCTGAGGTGAATGCAGTTCAATATGCCCCTTCACAACAATCCGTAGGTAAGAAGAAAACGAAGAATAAATCAAAAAATAATAATGAACAAACAAAGAATCAAACACCTGCTACCGAAAAGAAAACACAACGAAAGTTGAAATTCCTGTGTCTCATTTGCGGTGACGATCACTACACCCGATATTGTCCACATTGTGATGAAGTGGCCAAAATTTTCCAAGGAAAGTCGCAACCCGTTGTGCTTACTCATCCTTTTCCCCAGCAGCAATCCATGGTTGCTCAAACCCCCTTGCCTGGGGGTAGTTCTAGCAATCCTCATGATGAGGCCTCATCAAGTGCACATATTTATATGTTTAATGGGATCAATTTAACCACTCACTCTAAGGCATATGACACGCCAAGTAACCCTAATAAAGGAAAAGACGTTAATGGTACTGGTACTTTACCAGATCCATCATCGTCCTCCGTTAATCTCCCATCAGTTAATCCTCCATCTGGACCACTCCAGATTGAGAAACCCACGTTCGACTCTATCTTACGCCCTCTTAAGAGCACCATCCGGAAATCTACCTTCAATCCTAACTCATGGGCTACCCAAAATGACAATATTGTAGAAGATTTGGCCCAAGCCCCGTGTGTTATGTCCGCCTTGGAAGTTTTACAACACTGCCCCAGTCAATGTAAAACGCTCTTAGCCACTCTTGGAAATGTTGATCCTGAGTCGTCCAACCATATCATGTTTAACCTGGATAATTATGCGTCTCGACTTTCCCACCAACTTGCTTTCCATGTTGATGTTGTTGTCCACAATCAACAAATCCACCGAACCATTCTGGATGAGGGCGCCTTGACTTGTGTTATGTCTTTGGCGTGTTGGAAAGGTTTAAAATCACCATCACTCAATAAATCCCCAATGATGTTACGTGCCTTTGATGGGCGAGGTTTTCATCCTCATGGGTTGTTACAGTCCCTGCCCATCCAATTGGGTGGAAAAACTGTTACCATTGATGTTGAGGTGGTCAATGCTCCCCTCGATTACAACTTGTTACTTGGAAGGAGTTGGTTCTATGCTATGACTGTTGTTGCCTCATTGGTCTTTCGATGTGTGCAATTTCCTCATCAGGGAAAAATCGTCATTGTTGATCAATTGGATTTTTTCACACCTGATGCTCGCATTCCTGCTACCAACAATATTCCTTTCCTGGGAGACCACAAGATCGCGTATGAAAGCATTGGTTTTGGCTTAATTAAAGATTCTAGCCTCATGGGTACCTTCCCTACACCACTTCCACCAATTATACATCACGTTGCCATGGTCGATATGATTTTGACTGCAGCTTATCAATCTTTGGGATCATATGACCACTGGGTTGCACCTTGTCCGTTGGAATTCGATGCACTAAGTGACACCGTGCCACTTAGTCCAGCCAAACCATCATACGTTTCTACCCCATTCACTTCTCCCTCGTCGGATGAGCAACATCTATTGGCACCTGACGTTTCATCGATGAAACCACGGTCGGGTTCCTTGTCGATTGCGATCCACTACACTTCCACAAATTTTCCTATCCCGGAAATGTTTCGCATTGACAAGCTACCTTGGGATAATCACCATCCCTGATCCTCTTTTCTTCCCTTTCATGAAGAAGTTCGGGCAAATACATAGTCTATCTCCCCTCCTGATGTCGATTTTCTATCGCCTCCCATGTTTTCAACTTTCGATGATTTGGATCCAGTAGTTGACTTGGTGATTTCTTCGATAGGTTTATTGGAGCTTGATATCCTTACTCCTATCATGACCCTCGACATGTATTCCTCCCAGAATAATTCTCTTCCATCCAGTGAAGATCTCCTAGAGGCCATGACCGAGTTTTGTCCCTTGACATGGTGTCCTTCCAGAATGGTATCCTCTTGGAAGCCATGATCAAAAAGAAGTAACGAGCATAGTTTCTCTTCTCGGTGGCAAGCTCATTAAAAAATGAAACAGAGGCCACTAGCTTTCAAGTTGGGGACATAACGAGCATAGTTTCTCTTCTCTGTGGCAAGCTCGTTAAAAAATGAAACAAAGGCTTTGAGCATAGTTTTCTTCACTGTAGCAAGCTCGTTAAAAAATGAAACAGAGGCCACTAGCTTTCAAGCTGGGGGCATAACGAGCATAGTTTCTCTTCTCTGTGGAAAGCTCATTAAAAAATGCAACAGAGGCCTTGAGCATAGTTTTCCTCTTTGTAGAAAGCTCGTTAAAAAATGAAACAACAATCTGGGGATCAAACCCGAAACCCTGAGCATAGTTCTTTTCCTGTGTCAAGCTCGTTAAAAAATGAAACAGTCACGTCTCTTGAACCTTCTTTTCATCCACCCTTCTCCTTTTTCTCATCCTCTAGAGAAATTGGTGATGACCTAAAAGTCAGTGAATGAATCGAAGCTTGGAGGGCATGTCTCCAGCCTTTGATGATCATTCTGGAGCTAAGCCACCAACTGTCAAGCTGGGGGCATACCGAGCTTAGTCTTTGTTCTTTCTCGTGCTCGTAAATACATGAGAATGCAACCGGGTAAATTTTTATCTCTTTTTCGGACCCGTATGGATACGAACACACGAAAAAGGAACCCCCCTGGAGTCTCCTTTAAACCCTTTTCAGACTCTCTAAACATGAAAATATTGTCGAGCAACCTTGCTTCCTTTCATGCTCGTTAAAAGGTCAGAAAGGGCGTCTTTCGAGCGATAGTTTAACCCTTTTTCAGTCTCGTTGGACTACTGTACGAAAAAGGAACTGAGAGAGTTCTCTTTTAAGTGTTTTTCCAAACTCTATAATCCAGAAAAACCTTCGAGCTTTCTGTCTTTGGACTCGTTAAAGCACACATCGACAGACCCATATGGGACCGAACCCTTACTTCTTCCGGTTCGTTAAACAAAGGAAGAGGGACTTACCGAAGGTGAGTTATATCGAGAATGTGTTATCCTCCTTGAGCTCATTAAATCACAAAGAGGTACTCATCTATCTGGATGGGGGAAAAATTTAAAGGAACAAGCCAAGCAGTCTCTTGAGAACATCATCCAGCACTTCTTAGAGTCGCCCTTGAACACGGCACCTTGTCATAATTTGTTGAACCTCTGCACTGAGCCGATCCTCTGAGTTCCTTTCACTCCTTTGGGTCACCCGACGCAAATCATACTACCCACTATATAGTTTTGGTCCATGTCATGTTTTGTTGTTGTGCCCTAGTGTTCAAGGGAAGTATATGCCTCGAGAGTCAGCCATCCCAAGTATCTTGCCTCAAAACCTGTGTCAGTCCATGTCCATTTGATCTGCCAATCACATCTCCATGTCCGTTTTGTGTCGTTGATGGGGGATACATCAACGCCCTCCCTCGATGAGTCTATTCTTGTCGACTCCAACACATTATCCGGGAATCAGACTTAGAAACCAGTTAGTACTTTAGGACCTGCATGCCTCAATTGCAGGCCTCCTCACATTCAACAGTAGGTTTACATCATTGACCTCTGATCGAATGATTCCACAGGTGTTCAACTTCAACTCATCTATTCACATTCGTTGGAATGTACTAGGGTACCTTGGGAATCATTGACATTAATGATGATCTCCCTCGCACTTGTTAACGGTTCACACCATTGACCGGTAATCAAGTGGTTTTTGCATTGTTCGACGTCAAGACATCTATTCGCATGGTTATATCCATGCCATATTGGGATTGGTAAGAAGACCCTAGGTTGAGCGATCACTTTGATATATGCTTTGCCCAGGTTGCGAAGGAATTTCTATTGGACAAAGAACACATACACTGTAACATAGATCCACTTTGTATTGGTCGTGGTTATGTCTTGTCATCTTGTAGATCCACTGTGTATTATTCATGGCTACGATCAGTCCGAGTCATCAGAGTATAGATCCACATTGTATCTTCGGTGGCTATACCTTTTTATCAATACAATTATGGATCCACAGTGTATTTTATGGTGGCCATATCCTGCTAAGTCTTGATCACCCAAGCATAGGTATGCCTGCCTTGGGTTTTGAATTATATCATGATACTTGTTGGATGTTTGTGTGTAGATTCTGTCAGGTTCTCTGAGTTTATACCCTTGCTTGGACGTCTACAAAGTATTTCAGTTATCATTTGACATCTTCTAACTTCATACTTTGGGGGACAATCTGTTACATGTCAAAATTACTCAGTTGGATAAGTGTCGCATGTTCCTCTCAATTGTTGTAAGTGTCGCATCTTCCTTACAACTTTCGCAAGTGTCGCAAGTTGGTTACAAGTGTCACAAATGATGTTCGAACATACTGTCATGTCGACGACACTAAGGAGACACTTATAGCATCTCATATGCTTGATTTGAATAAGGAGAACTGGTTTACTGAAGTCAAATAACTCTTAACACCTGAAGAGAGCTCTGAAACAAAGGTTCTGAGGGGGAGCGCTCCCCTATAAGGCTTCAGGGAGCGTTATAATGCTCCCCTACCCCCTCTGAAGGAGCGCTGCTCATCTTGAAAGTGTTGGCGCTCCTCTAAAGATTACCAAGGAGCGCTACAACGCTCTGATGCCCCTTCTAAGGGAGCGCTGCCTAATCTGAGGCAGTAGTTGGCCCGTTGAGGAGAATAAGGGGAGGATATTTCGATATTAGGAGGCAGTTGTGTTCAAATTCGTGGTTTCATCAAGAGATCCCTGATCTAAGGAGGAAGTTCCCAACTTGTTCTAAAGATAACTCAAGAGGTTATGCTCCCCTTAACCTATATAAGTAGGCTCTATGATGGTGGAAAGGGGGAAGAAATATTGATATGAAACTTATGATCTTGGAGGAAACACACAGTCAACCAAAGGAGAGTGATCAGTGAAGCTGTTGTTATCCAGGTTGTGGATCTTTCAGGCAAGGGTTAGACGAAGGGGACTTGACGAAGCTGTCGCATTCGCATCTACGATTGTAAGTACTACTGTTGTTATTCTCATTAATATGACACGCTTGGCCTATTTCTTTCTAGTTTGTGTCTAATGTCACATGCACTTATCATTAATTGATAGATCTGTTTTCAAGCTAATATCAATAGAGTAGGAAGTGGTTGTATCTTGTTTGTCTGCAGAATTCAGCGAGGAGCAAACGATTGGAGCGCAACTCAGAGCGTGCAGGGACAAATGTCGATAAAGAGGTACTTCTTTCATCCTTCCTTCTCATGTGTTAGTTTACATAGATTTGAAAGGAAGTCAGTGTCCATGTTAAGCATTTTCTGTCTTAGAGTTAGGGTCAAGCTCTTTGAGGCAATCTACCTATCCGCAAGGAGATTTTCCTACAACAATCCTTTCCACAATAGATTATTCCAAACAATTATAATGGACTTGGAGGGGGTTGTATTCCCTTATACTCCCCAAGAGATCATCACATTAACCTTACAACCAAGAAAAGAGAGCAATGGACATGAAATCCTTACCTAGTTGAAGCATTAACAATATGAAACCCTAATTCACCAAGGAAAATCCACCCTAAAGAAAGAACAAGACTTCAAGAGAGTTAGTGCATCATCCATCCATCCAATAGCATAATATAAACCATAACAAGATAATGTAACCAAAAGAGATAGAGAAAATTGCCCAAGGAGGGTGCAAATTTCAGCCAATGTAGTCTTCTCACAATGGGAGAGTTATGATAAAATGAAATAGAGATGATCTCTATTCATACAAATCCTATAAGAAATAGCTTGTCCACATTCAAAGGGTAAACCATGAGATAAGGGTAAATTTTCTCTTTTTCTTTCCCCTTTTCCAAAATAACATTTTTTAATTCATAATTTGCACATAAGATAAACCCTAGAAACAAGTCGTCACACTCTTGGGGCAACGTTTTGGCACTTTAGGTCAAATAGTTGAGTTGGAGATGAGTGCGCTAGGCCTCCAAAGGCTATATGTATTCAATCCAATCTTCTCCTCCATGATCCAAAGGATCCCTCCTTCAAAACGTGCCAAGTGTCTTCAGTCACCACCAAACCCTATCCTTAGGGTGACGTCAAGACCTCAAAGGTGATATTTTGGCCTCCAAGGGAAAGTCTTTTGGCTTGTAGGGGAGAGGTGAGATCATACAAGGTGTCTCTTAGGCCTCCAAAGTAATTCCATCATCACCTGGTGTGTGGGACCTAGTATCCAACCTGTGGGATTCAAGCCCCAAGGAATCACAAGCTAGGTTTGTTCTTCCAAAATTGTCCACCAACTAGGTCCTGCAAAGATAATGAATACACCATACAATGATCTCAAGTCAAATGTATCATGATGAGTAAAAAAAATCAATAAAATATCCATATAATCATGTACATCCAAACTACCTCATCAAAATAAACAAGTGCTCAAAGACCCTATACAATTTTCCCAGTTTAGGTATGGGACGGTTGACAAAGTAACCTATTGGGTGAATCGTACCTCAAGTTTAGAAATGTTTCCCAAGCAGACCTTTCTCTAAGTCTTGTGGATGAAATGACATGGATGGGGGAAAGAATCTTTGGCATGTGTTTCATGACATACAAGGGGTTGTAGTGTCCCATTTATGGGTTCCTTTGTAGAGGGCATGTTGCACCTTCATTTTCAATGCAACTTTTTCCAATCCCATTTATTTCCTTTTATTCTTTTAAGATGTTTCCATGTTGAAGACAAAGTGGGGATTCTAGTTAATCATGAAAAACAATTCCCACCTTGACTTTAACCTGGTCACATCATGCTTCCCCAAGTTGAAAAAATGTGTGGGGCTTCTACCTAAGCATGAAAAACAGCGCCCACACATGCTCCACCTTAGTTGGCATTTGTATTAGTTATTTTTTTATGGGTCCCATGAATTTCTTATGAGAGACATTTCATTGTCCTTGGGATCTCTCAGTGAGCATACAGAAGGTTCATGATTGGATTTTATATTTTTCCAGCTACAAGCCTCTGGGTCTTCAACCCCTTCTTCCCATGAAATGAGGGACGACCCCTTCTTGGGTCAATAAACCAGAAAATCCCAAAAGGTAAGGAGATGAGGGGATGAAGTGTGGAAAGTGACAAGTATGGTAGGGAATAGCATGATGAATCATCAAGAGGACCTCCTAGTAGCAAACTTATTGTTATATCCCCAACCAAATCTGATGTAAAAATCATATCTATGTGGTTGAGGAATTTTGTCAAACACTTAAATGTGTTTGCTCAAAGGCCTTGGGAAAATAAACTCTCTTGTTGTACCAACTCTCAAGGTGGATTATTGATGTATTTAGAGGGTCAATGGAATGATTTCAAACCTCCTTAGAACCCTCTAAGTGTCTGTTGTTATGATTATTTTCTTGTTGTTATGTATACGACCGTTTTTATCATTGAATCATTATGTCAAAGAGTTTGCATAACATGGTTGTAGCTTGCATTTCCATCCATCTTTTTTAGTTTAAATTGTATAAAACAACATGAATTCAAGTGGAACATATAATAGAATAAACATAAGAGTAAATGACAAGTAATACACAACAAAAGAACAAATACCTCCACACAATCCTTGCTTGTTTAGTTATTATAAATGGTTGTCCAATGATAGTAATTTCTAGATCTGATATAAGTAATACAAAATTCACTTTATTGGCCTATAATGGCTCCAAAAGGCAAGGAAATAGTGTCAATGATCCTTACTTTCTATCCCCTAATGATGGCTGCCCAAAAAATATGTTATGTCATGCAAAATCCATAATTCCCATACCAAGAAATGTGCCCTCCTTGTTGCTTATGCCCTGCTGAATTATGCACAATAAATCTCATGTAAAATATTCATGAAATAGTTGCAATATTGTAGATCTGATGATGGCTAACTTATATGAGAAGTTCCCCTGGCTATAGATGTCAAATTTGACCACAAATCATTGGATCTCAAACCCCCAATGCGCCCTCCTTCAGTAAATTATCCCTAGCTCTGAGAATAAATAATATGGATGTTGGAAACCCCCAAGGGTGCCAAGAAAAATTTCTCCAGGTGAGCCAATCACAAACCAACTCATATCTCTTCAATATCTCACTCCCAGAAGCCAAATTGAACTGCTTCCTATTGGACAGTGCACCCTCTCTGCAAAATCCTCCAACAATTGCACCCTCTTTTACCAACAATGCAAGAAATGGATATGAAAATTAAATAGAATGGTGAGGGTGGAATATTTCACCACCTTGACCTATCTTGGATCAAGAACAAAAGAATCTTTCACCTCCTTGCTAATCTCTAGAGTTTGTTCACTCAAAACCCTCAAAACATTCAAGCTTCCAGAGCTCAAAGATACAAGTGAAAATGATCATCAACATAATGAGAGAATAGAAGCCCCTATCTCTCTTTTATACCCCCTTTCACCTTTTTCCATTCAAGTGAATTTTAATTCATCTTTATTATTTCTTCATAAAATCATGTATTAAATTAATGACCCTTTTCACTCCAAAAAGTGATTAATTCACCCTTATAACTTCTTTGGCCACTGAAAGTCACTTTTTATCATCCTATCCTCTAGATATTTTCTCACCGGTTCCAACGAGATAATACATTAAGGTGTTCCTCCAAGAAAAAATCTCTAAATAACACCTTCATTGTAATTAATTAAAACATGCTCTATAATAACCCAAAATTAAGAAAATCATTGGAATGCCATGGAACCAAAAGAGAACTATGTGAAAATTATCCTAATGATGAAAGATGGTGAATGGGATAGACTAGGGCCCCTATAAATCCTCCAAATTTCCTGAGCTCACAGGTATCCTCCTTTTACTCCTCTAGTTAGGCTAACATAAACTCATAAAGTTCCCTCTAACTGCAATGCAAGGGAATCCAAAAATGGGAACATTACAATCCTCCCTTGCCAAAGATTGCTTGTCCTCAAGCAATGCCATCACAACCCTATGATAAGCAATATGAACCCAACTGAAAATTAGAGTGATCCTCGGATCCCAAACCAATATAAAAGGTGTGGAGCACTTATCGCCTGCAATATTGTCCCACAATGTACTCACACAAGAGACCTCATGAAGACCACCGATCAATAGAGAAAATATATACTGTAAATACTCGGTCCACACCTCATAGAATGTCCCACCTAAGACACCAATCCAATTTTCCATGTGTATAAGCTCTTGAAAGTAATGGCTAACTCTCCCAGCTACCCAACTGTCAACCCATGAAATCCCAAGAGTAAACTCCTGAAAAACAAAACTGGCTCTCTCATCTCTAACAATATAATCCCAGACTCCCAAACTAATCCTAGAAGGGAACCACCATGCTATCACTGTACCACTCTGATCACCACTATCAGACCAACATGCCTAGTCTGCATCCTCCTCTCCAAGAGCCCAAAGAGGGAATCCTAGAATGGAATGAAACCAATATCCTGAATCATCCCCTGCAAAGGTGTCTTAGTGAAGTCTAAATCTACAAATCCACTGCCAACCTCGACTACAAGTATCAGGAAGGAAATTTTATCCTACCATATATAGTAAGTCTCAACCTATCCATTATCGACATCCCAACCATAGAGCAGACCAATCATTGTCACAACTCTATCAATCATCATCACCATTCAAAGCAATTGATCACTCAAATGAATTCTCAGATCCCACCAAAGAATTGGAAGTCCATCACTCCCAAGGCCTGCTAATTGTTGTTGTGCTACACTGATAACTATTGGAATCTAGCTGAGCCCCATCTCTAATCCCTGTATGCAATCAACCGATGGAAACCACATACTAGGAATCAACTCCATGCATGCAAATCTATCACACTCATGCCAAACCACACAGAGTAATCTGCAATCCCTACTCCTAATAATGTACTCTAACCACGCCTGGAGTCTAGACACTTTCTTGTAAAGCAACTCTACCTTATGTGGTATCTCATGCTCATACAAGTTCTCAAAAAGTCCCATCGAAGGTGCATCATGCATCACCCTCATTATCATCTCCCTAAGTGTGGCCTCAGGGGATAAATATGTGTCACCTCTATAGTAGATCATATCATCCCTCAATATCTCCCTATCATCCTATGCACTGGCCACATTCCCTAAATAAAAACTATGTGTTGTGTCTATAATTCCCCCTGTCTCACTCAACTGTCTCAAGGGATCCTCCCATGTCTTTCTATATATACTATGAGCATCAAAGAACAGAAATATAAATCTCTGCAACTATAACAAAATATGGTAAGTGGTAGGTTCATTGGTCAATCCCAAGGATATGACCAAAAACTCATAAGGACACCTAAGAATAGTCTCATGTCTATCCTGCTCACTGATCCAGCCCAGGTGATATTCCAATCGGAGATCAATCTCTGAGGAGTGTACCACTCCATGGAATTCATCCCCATGCACTAGTAAACTATCTGAATAGTCTCTCAGACTTCACTATACTCCCATACCATGGCATTCCTTCAAAGGAATCTCCCCACATATATGATCAACCATACTCCCTCTACCATCACAAATATTGTTGTTGTTGAGACTGTAGAAATTTTAATACAAATTATGTATTGCCTGGATTATCCTGATCTAACAATTATATGCCATTGTTAAATACATAATCGCTTCTACAAATATTCTTGCAGAATTTAAAACATGATCACCAATTGCAATATCAAGAAGAAAGATCAATCGCACATAACACAAGTGTTTTTTGGGGAAAGCATAAAGCTAAAAACCCCACTATCATATATTATGTATATCATGGATCATGAAACAATCTCATACAAAACTCTAATCCAAGAGATCTCAGTACAATCAAATCATCTCACACTATCATGCAAAAATCAACAAATACATGTGCCAATTCTCTTCCTCTAGACAACCTACCTCCTTTGCGCAATCCCTGCAATGAAAAACCTGCAAATGAATTTGAATTCCTCTTGCCTAGGTTGCGCATTGCTCATGGGTACATCCACTATGTGTGTGATTGCATCAGTGCACTTGAATGAAATCACAACTGATAGCCAAACTATCCCTTTCACCTGTTATCTCAACTGGGTCTCCACTGGATCTGACATGCATGTAGTTAATAGTGGTAAATCTTCAGTTGCATGTGAGTTTATTGATTGTGAATTAATTAATAATTAATTCACTGAACTCTCACTAGTATAAGTTCAGTTACAACTAGTACAACTGAGCTTAACTCACTTAACTGAGTTAAACTACTTTACAACTCACATAACTAGACTTATAATTATGTTACAAATCCAAATCACTCAGTTATAACTAATTCGATTTTCCTGTCCCATCGGTCAACCTTTTAACTTAAATTTCCTATAGTTAACTGAATTTCCATTTCAGTTAATTATTTCAAGTAATTATGAGATAATAGATTAATATTTATTGTCCAATTTATTTAAGGGAAAAATAAATTAGACACACATTTATTGTTGACTTTTCAACACTCCCTCTCAACAAGAAAGGGATTATCCTTCACCCCAATCTTGTCTCTATGGTATTCAAATTTTCTCCTGGTGAGCACCTTCGTCAGAATGTCTGCATCCTGATCTTCTGTAGGAATGTACTGAAACAACATGATTTTCCACTGCACACAATCTCTGAGATGATGATACCAGATATCTATATGCTTAGATATATCATGAAACACAGGATTAATCGAGAGTTTAATGCAACTCTAATTATCAAAATAAATCATTGTCAAATCTAAATGAGAACCAAACAAACCAACCAAGATCTTTCTCATCCAGATAACCTCACATGCAACTTGACTCCCTGCCATCTATTCTACTTTCGTTGAACTGAGTGCCACGGATCTTTGTTTCCTACTGTACCAAGAAACAATTGTAGATCTGATACTAAAGATCCCCCTTGATGTGCTCTTTTTGTCCATTGGGCTACCTACCCAATCTGCATCTGTGAAGCCATGCAACTTCACCTCATTTATTTGTCTGTACCATAAGCCATACTTACATGTTCCCCTCAGGTATCTCAAGACATGCTTACCCACCTTCCAAAAGAGCTTGGTAGGCTTAACCATCGCTTGACTCAGTTGGTTAACCACATAGAAAATGTTCGGTCTTGTGTTCACTAGATACATTAGCAAACCCACTAACTGTCGATAGACAGTAGAATCCACTACCTCTCTAGAAGTAGCATCCTCTTTCCTCCAGTTTCCTGGAAGAGGAGTGTCCATGGGTTTGCAACCCTCCATGTGAAACTTACCCAGTATCTCCCTTGCATACTTTCCTTGAGACACAAAAATTTCACCATCTCATTGCCATATTTCCAATCCAAGGAAATAATGAAGAAGGCCCAAATCCTTCATCTCGAACTCCTTTGCAAGGTACTCCTTGCATGAGTGTATCAGTTGCTCATCACCAATCAGTATTAAATCATCAACATAAAGAACAATGATTAAAATCTTACCCTTGTAGATCCATCTCGAACCTACCACTGATTTGTCAACTAGTCTTGGGACAATTTCCCATGCACTGTTTTTGACAATGGAGTCATACTCCTCCACCATTGCATCAACCCAAGGGGGATCCTACACTACTTCCTGAAAGGAATATGGTGCAGTCACAATACATTTTCTCATGAGAGCCATGTATCCATTAAATCGATCAGGAGACTGTCTCTGTTTGCACTATGAAGTAGGTGCTCCTACATTCTGTGCAACATCTAGTCTCAATCTATCAGCTTCCGTGGTGCGCTTTCTGTCATTTATGATGGATGGATCTGCTTGAGTGGCTTCCTCCACTCCATGAACCTCCTCATTTGGCTGATCCACATCTTGAGACTCATCTTTGGGAACCAACAGTTCCTCCTCAGCATGCAAGTCTAGCTCCCTCTCAAGTGACAATCGCATGGCTTTCCCCTCATCAAATTTTATATCCCGTTGCATAGAAGTCATCTTACTATTAGGAAAATACACACGATAATTATAGGGTGTTTATGTGTACCCCAAAAATATCCCAACTTCAGCAGTCAGTTCCAGCTTCTTGCTGGCATCCTTGGTCACATGCACATAAACAGATGAGCCAAAAATCTTAAAATGAGAAACATCAGGTTTCTTACCAGTGAAAGCTTCTTCAGGTGTACTCATGCCAAGTACTCTATGAGGAAAACGTTTTTTCACATAAACCATAGTATTTCATGCTTCCCCCCACAAATGCATTGGTAGGCCCTGATCATTCAACATCGCTCATGTTGCACCCACGATCGTTCTGTTCTTCCTCTCCACGGCCCCATTTTGATGTGGGTTATGAGGCGCTATGAGTTCTCTTCGAAATCCTTCTTTGTTGTAGAAGTCTTTGAATTCGTTAGAGATGTATTCTCCACCATTATCACTCCTTAGAGCCTTCACTTGCTTCCTCGACTCTTTCTCCACCAATGCTTTAAACTCACAAAACTTTGATAATGTTTGATTCTTCTTCTACATGAAGAAGATCCAACATTTATGAGAAAAATCATCAACAAAAACAACATAATACCTATGTTTTTCCGTTGAAGCAACAGAGAATGGTCCACACACGTCTGTGTGAATTCTCTCTAGGATCACCGAAGCATGGTTCTCCTTTTCATGAAAGGTGGACTTTACATATTTCCCCATGGTGCAACCCTTGCACTGATCTAACTGAGCAAGTGTTCACATTGGAAGTCCAGTAGATATTTTCTACATGATTTTTAAGGATCCATAATGAAGATGGCCCAATCACATGTGCCATAATTTTCCCTCATCCTGGCTCACCACTTTTTCTACCTTACCCATCATGGCAACGCAACCATATAGCTCCAGCATGTAGAGATTCCTAACTCGAATCCCTATCCTCTTGAATTGACCCGTTGTTTTAAGTCGCATAAAATATTTTCTTGCCCATCATGGAAACACAGCCATATACCTCCACCATGTAGAGATTCCTAACTCGAATCCCTATCCTCTTGAATTGACCCGTTGTTTTAAGTCACATAAAATCTTTTCCACCATTGAAAACAACGTCATAGCCTCTGTCCTCCAACATTGTGACCGAGACCAGGTTTTTCTTCAGACCTGGAACATGCATAGCATTTTTCAATTGAAATGTTTTACATGAATCCCTCTCAAAGGTAATGGTACCAATTCCAATCGCATTGTGTCGTCCATCGTCGCCCATATCTATATGCATTTTGATATCTCTCTCCTCCAAGTCACTGAAAAACTCCTTATCTCCCATCATGTGGAAGGGAGCGCCACTATCCAAATACCATACTGATCCCGATGCACTTGAAGCCATGCATGTGATCAAGGAGTAGTCAAGTTCAAATTGTGAGGCAAGGGCCTCACCAGCTGCAGTTCCAACAACCTTCTTGTTCTTCTTCTTCTGCGGACAGTTAGTAGCGAGATGCCCATGTTCGTGACAGTGAAAACACTTCACTTTGGACAAATCCAGCTCCTTGCCTTTAGAATCAGATTTTGAATGGAATTTCTTCCCCTTCCCTTTCCTTACCTTGGAAGCCAAAGCACAATACGCTTCATCATCATGCTTTGATGAAGATCCATCTGTAGTGTTCTTCTTGAACTCCTCTTGCACTAGATCCGACCATACTCGTTCCCAATCTGGCAATTTTTCCCTTCCATTGACAGAGTCTTGATAACTGTGCCAACTCTTGGGAAGTCCTAGGAGAGACAAGTTGACCAAATCATCATAAACGACTGTTATTCCCACACTCCCCATCTCATCCTGACATTGGACAAATTGAGTGAGATATTTTGGAATGGAGTCGCCCTTCTCCATCTTGATCTTCCTAAGTTTATCTTTGAGCGCAAATTTCCTATGGTCGATGTTGTTTTGGAATAGATCTTTCAAAGCCTTCCACATTGCATGTGGTGTGACTTTATGATGGAGGCTTGAGACAATGTGGTCTTGTACTCCCTCCAACAAAATCCTCCTCACCTTTTCCACTTTCTTTTGCCATGCATCAAGATTTGCAGTGTTTGCAACATCTGGCTTAGGAACATCTTTGTCAATAAATTCCTTCAAGCCATTGTCTTCGAGTATTGCCTCCATCCAGTCCTTCCAAGAAATGTAGTTCGAGCTACCCTCGAGTGCATACTCTAACCTCAAGCCATTGAAATCCATTTAGATCTTGAATCAACTGTAGCACCAAGAAATCCTTTCTGCAAATTTGAATTTTATCCAATCACAAACTCATCTTCTGCAATCTTCTGCACTATGATACCATGTAGAAATTTTAACACAAATTATGTATTGCCTGGTTTCTCCTAATCTAAAAATTATATGCCATTGTTAAATACAGGATCACTTCTACAAATATTCTTGTGGAATCTAAAACACGATCACCAATTGAAATATCAAGAAGAAATATCAATCACACATAACACAAGTGTTTTTCCGGGAAAGTATAAAGCTAAAAACCCCACTATCATGTATTATGTATATCATGGATCATGAAACAATCTCATACAAAAATATAATCCAATAGCTCTCATTACAATACAATCGTCTCACATTGTCATGCAAAAATCCGCAAATACATGTGCCAATTCTCTGCCTCCAGACAGCCTGCCTCCTCTGCGCAATCCCTACAATGAAAAACCTACAAATGAATTTGAATTCCTCTTTCCTAGGCTACGCATTGCTCATGGGCACATCCACTATGTGTGTGATTGCAACAATGCACTTGACTGAAATCACAACTGATAGCCAAACTGTCCCTTTAACCTGTTATCTCAACTGGGTCTCCACTGGATCTGACATGCATGTAGTTAACAATGGTAAATCTTCAGTTGCATGTGAGTTCACTGATTTTGAATTAATTAATAATTAATTCACTGAACTCTCACTAGTGTAAGTTCAGTTACAACTACTACAACTGAGCTTAACTTACTTAACTAAGTTAAACTACTTTACAACTCACATAACTACACTTATAATTCTGTTACAACTCCAAATCACTCAGTTATAACTAATTCTAATTTACTATCCCACAAGTCAACCTTTTAACTTAAATTTCCTATAGTTAACTGATTTTCCATTTCAGATAATTATTTCAAGTAATTATGAGATAATAGATTAATATTTATTGTCCAATTTATTTAAGGGAAAAATAAATTAGACACACATTTCTTGTTGACTTTTCAAAAGAGAGAACAGCTTGCAAAGTCCTTGTACTGCCACAAAGATTGGATCGTCCTCCTCTGGACCATCCATGCTCCATCAAGTGAGAGTATGACTCTCCTCTGAACTCCATTGTCTCCCACTATGTATCACTATACCCCTCTGCATAGAACGACATGTCATTGCACACCATAGCATACCTTTGTATACCACTACATATCATTTTGTATCATGTATGTGTCACTGTATCAAAAGATATACTAGTGTCAACTAAACCTGGATCCAAAATGGATATGTCCTCATTTGTAATATGCTTTTCCCCATAATCTCTAGATGCATATACTTCCCTATTGGCTGGTCCACAAGGCATATGCTCAACTATCCCATCGGTGATCATGACTTGATCCTTCAATGGGATCTCCAAAAGAAGAGACTTGTGATCCCCATAATACAAAAAATCAGAAATATCTGGGTCATACCTATCTACAAATGCCTGCAAACCCGAATGTTCCTCATGTTCAACCATCACACAAGGCTCCTCCATAAAAAATAAATTCCACTCACATCTTCCCATGATATGGCTTTCATACAGGACTGACTGTTTGATGTGGAGGATGAGAGATGTGCCCCACTCAACTCTACACAAATCTTCTCAACCTGCATCCCTGATTCTTGAAGGGCCCTTTTCCTTCTCTTTAAGGAATCCTAGGTAATCTCAAGCTCCTGGGTAAGTCTTTCAACTTATTCCTCCTTTCCTTTAAACACATCCTAGTACATCTCACCAATCATGAGAAGATTATCTCTATCAGAAAGTAGGTGTAAGTATTACTACCACTACCTCTCTAAGCGTCTAAAAATTCACAAGGGGTGGCTCTCCTCCCAAACTATCGTGTGCCCCTGAAGATCTCCAACAACAATATGCCATCAATGCATGTGTGTCTACAAATTCCTTCTTACGTTGTTCTGACATCCACTCTCTCAATGCGGCAATTTTCTTCTTACTTTGTTATGATATTCTTTGCAATGCTTGCCAAAATTTACCCTAAGCTTTTTTGTTGTATCCATCCTCCTAGACCAATGAAAATATACCACTTCTCAACAAAAATTCTCCTTGTTTAAAACCCCTCAAGTTGGGAGGAATCGCTACTCTTATACCACTGTAAAATCCCCAACCAAATCTGATGTAAAAATCAGATCTATGTGGTTAAGGAATTTCATCAAACACTTAAATGTGTTTTCTCAAAGGCCTTGGGAAAATCAACTCTCTTTTTGTCCCAACTCTCAAGGTTGATTACTAATTTGTTTAGATGATCAATGGGATGAGTTCCAACCTCCTTAGAACCCCCAAAGTGTCTGTTGTTATGATTATTTTCTTGTTGTTATGTATACGACCATTTTTCTCATTGAGGCATTATGTCAAACAGTTTGCATAAAATGGATGTAGCTTGCATTTCCATCCATATTTTTTATTTTAACTTGTATAAAGCAACATGAATTTAAGTGGAACATAGACTAGAATAAACATAAGAGTAAATGACAAGTAATACACAAGAAAAGCACAAATACCTCCACACAATCCTTGCTTGTTTATTTATTATAAATGGTTGTCCAGTGATAGTAATTTCCATATCTGATATAAGTAATACAACAACCACTTTATTGGCCTATAATGGATCCAAAAGGAAAGGAAATAATGTCAATGATCCTCCTTTTTTATCCCCTAATGATGGATGCACCCAAATTCCAATAGAGATGTTATATCATGCAAGATCCACAATTCCCATACTAAGAAATGTGCCCTCCTTGTTGCTTATGCCCTGTTGAATTATGAACAATAAATATGATGTAAAATCTTCATGAAATGGTTGCAATCTTGTAGATCTGATGATGGGTAACTTATATGAGAAGTTCCCCTGGCATTAGATGTCAAATCTGACCACAAATCACTAGTTCTCAAACCCCCAGTGCGCCCTCCTTCAGTAAATTCACCCTAGCTCTGAGAATAAATAATATGGATGATGGAAACCCCCAAGGGTACCAAGAGAAGTCACTCCAGATGAACCAAACACAAACCACATCATATCTCTTCAAGATCTCACTCCCAGAAGTCAAATCAAACTCCTTCATAGTGGACAATGCACCCTCTCTGCAGAATCCTCCAACAATTGTGCCCTCCTTTACAAGTAATGCAAGAAATGGATCTGAAACTGAAATAGAATGGTGAGGGTGAAATCTTTCACCACCTTTACCAAGCTTGGATCAGGAACAAAGGAATCTTTCACCTCCTTATTGATCTCTAGGGTTTGTTCACTCAAAACCCTCAAAACGTTCAAGCTTCCAAAGCTCAAAGATACAAGTGAAAATGATCATCAACATAAAGAGAGAATATAAGCCCTTATATCTCTTTTATACCCCCTTTCACATTTTTCCATTCAAGTTACTTTTAATTTATCTTTAATAGTTCTTCATAAAATCACTTTATTAATTTAATGACCCTTTTTACTCCAAAAAGTGATTAATTCGCCCTTATAACTTCTCCATCCACTGAAAGTCACCTTTTATCATCCTATCCTGTAGATATTTTTGTCCCAGTTCCAACGAGCTATTACACTAAGGTGTTCCTCCAAGAAACAAGCTCCAAATATCACCTTCAATGTAATTAATTAAAACATGCTCAATAATAACCCAAAATTACAGAAATTGTCGGAATTCCATGGAACCAAAAGAGAACTATCTGGAAATGATAACGATGTTGAAAGATGGTGAATGGGCTAGCCTGGGCCCCATATAAATCCTCCAAATTTCCCGAGCTCACTATTATCCTCCTTTTACTCCTCTGGTTAGGCTGACATAAAATCATAAATTTCCCTCTGACTGCAAGGCAGGGGAATCCAAAAATGGGAACATTACACTTATCCCTAAGGGTTACCTACTTACTAGGGTGCAATATCAACCACCAAAGTGAAACAGGGAAAAGAGCATAATTTCCAAGAAAACGTTACATAACCCAAAGCAGTAACAGATGCAACAGACTCAAATGCCTCAAATATTGAAATGACACTCACCATAATACCTAACTTGTACCTCATGGAGCAAGACCCAATGTATTTCAGAATCCATCTGATGTGGTGGATACCGTCATGATGAACATGGAACTATGGTGGCAAGGTGGGTCTTTGTATGTGCAAGTGGACATTTCTGGTCAAGTTGTCTCTCAGTACTCCATGTCTGCAACCTGAGGGCCTCGAGATATCATCTCCTTAGTTATCCCTAGGAGTTGGGGATACCATCTAGCTCTTTCTTGGGGACATGTACTTGTCGTAGAGTGCATGAGAACTGCAACATCTCTTGGTGGACATTTTCCTACACTGAAATATAAAACTGTAAAATCTAGGGTGGTTCTATCACCCTTCGTCCATATATATCAAAAGCCAAAAATGACAACTAATCTAGAAAACAAATTTTTCATTTTTTCAAAAATTTCTAAAAGAAACATGTAATATGATGAAATCAATATGCAAGTAAAGAAAAATGAAAAATGAAATGCAACTAAACTACCATGAGCAATCAAGATACAAATGCAAGGAAAGTAAGATGACCTACCTACTTACCTAGGACCTGGGTCCTAAAGAAGTCAAGTGCTCTAAATGTCGGGTCGGAGAAGATACCCATCCATTGGTAATGTCATCTTTCTCCTATCCAAAGCTGTCAAATAGTACTTCTCTTTCTTGGACTTCTTCTTAATGATGTAAGGGCCAATCCAAGCGTTGTCATCCTTCTACTCATATTTAGGCTTGCCCTTCCTCTTGTCCCACATGAGCAAAAGACTTATTTCACTGTAGTTGATGTAAGGTATATTCTCGATGTAAGGATAGGAAGGAGGTCCTGTGTTGATTGCATTTCTGATGGCTTATTCACATTCTTTTTCATTATTATCTTATTTCTTCAATATCTGGATAGACCCTAGCTCTTTCCCTTGGAACTTTGGAATATTTTCTTTGTACTCATTTGTCCTTAGGAGCAGTGTATCTATGCAGTCCTCCTTCATGAAAGGTAAGTCTCGTGGATCATATTCAATGGTCTCTAGAACCTCATCGAACTCACACTCACTTGTGTAATTAGGACTGTTGGGGTCAATCACATGTTTGTCAGCCCACTCTTGAATATATAATATCTCAAAGGTGCCATGCCCCATGGGGATGTGTGCATGGGTAAGATCCATGCTAAGAAAAACTCTAAGAGAAGCAGACCAAATCCTTGATAAGAGAATCCCCCAAGCGTCTAAAACATCAATCACTACTATGTTCATGAGGAGGTTGATATGCATAAAATCAATCAGGAATACTTCAACATTTTCACATAGTCCATAAACCTCGACCCTCTTAGAATCAATGCCACACACATTTCCATATGGTTGGGTCATATTTAAGACAAGTTGTTCCATCACCTTAAAAGACATGACGTTTGTTGAGGCCCAAAATCACCATACAATTATTTAGGTGGAGGCCATTCATGCCCAACAAAAGATAGAAAGGAGGGTTATTGTCCTTTTTCTGATCAATATACATGGTGTTTAAAATGATTGGAGGGTCCCCCTTCTTAGTTGGTACCTATAATAAATTCAATATTTCCCTCCTCATAGAAGGAATTTTGCACATCTCTGTTACAAGGACTGTCATATTAAACTTCCCAAACATGGTTGCAATGTCTATGTTCAAGTGAAACTCGTATTTTGTTGGAGTTAGATTTGGAAGAAACTCATGTACTAGAGGTGGTAGTGGTGGGACCACCTTCTCTGTAAATGGAGGAAAAGTGGTTTCTTTTGGATGAGGGGGAGCAGAAGGTTGTGATAGAGGAACTGAAGCTTTATTTCTTCTAGTGTATGTCAAAAAATCCCTCTTGCTCAGATCCTTTCTTTGATCATCTGTCAGTTGGTTTAACACTCAAAGTATTCCTTCTCTTTCCCCCTATATTATGGCTTCATCAATCTGTTCTTGTGTGACCTCTTCCTCTTGGAAGTTATAGATCATATCCATGAAGTTCATACTATCAAGAGAGTCTTCATCTTGTCAGGGGCATTCATCCTCTCAGTGAGGTTCTTGAGATGGAGAACACCGAGGTCTCTGCTTTATGTTGACCATTCCAACCGGGTTCAATGTATCAAGATCCTTTACCTCTTGTTCAGGCCTTGGTTTTCAACCTATGGCATCTCTCTTCTTTCTATAAAAATGAGGTATGGAGGTAGATTGAATCCTTTCCACAGTGGTTAATTGGCCCATGATTTTATTCTGATCTTGGACGAACTGAGTACTCATCTGATCTATCTTATGAGTCAAGAGGGAAATTGGATTAGGAGAACTGCTACTGGAAGCCTTAGTCTTTGTCTCTGCCTTGGCACGAGGGTACTGAAAAGGATCAACCTTTGAGTCAAGGAGGTTCTCTTCTATTCTTGCACTATACTCTTTGGCTTGTGCCAAGGTGGTGGGCTTCTTGTCCTTCAGAATGAAACCAAATTTCCCATCGAATGTATTCATGTAAAGGAGATGAACAATTGTAGTTGTAGTATGTAGATATTTCAGGATTTGACTGTACAATATATCAAACCTGTTGTCAAATTCACTTACTGTATCATTTTCCTTTTTCTTTATCTAATTGAACTGTGCTGCAAGCATTCTGTTGTCTTTCTTCATTGTCCATATGTTCTTGAATAACTTGGAAAAGTCTTCATAAGATGATATGTGATTGTCAAGTAAGCCTATAAACCCCCTATGAGCATCTTTGGTTAATGATGAGGCTAGTAGCTTCATTGCTACATCCTCATGTTCCACTTCTACATTTTCCATGTCTCAACCCATGGCATAGAGATGATCATCAACAACGAACACATTGTTTCCTAGAAACTTTGGAAACCATTTATGAGACTCTTTTGGCATGATATTGGGATATCCATGAATGGTGGCCATGTTCAATGGATTGTAGAGATCTTTTTCCCAAGGGTGATCCATTGGAGCAAGGGGAAGGGTACCGTGGAAAATGGTTTTAGCAATAGGAGACTTGAGAGGATGCCTTCTTCGATAAACTTTGGAAGGTTTGAATCTCCTTGGGGGAAAGTCTTAATGGGAGATAGATTCTGGGAAGGTGGACTTTCCAGATGATCTTCAAGAATATCTCATCAATGGTGGAAGGGGAACTTCCTTCAAGTGGAGTCGCCAAGAAAGCTAGGGGTAAAGGCTTTGGGATGGTATATTTCCAAAGTGTCGTTAGGTCACAAAAGAGGATTCAAAATCCTCCCTGAAAATGACACTAAAATGTTATCGCACAAACCGTAGGTTGGGAAAATCCTGATCCAAACCACAAGATGGTGACAAATAGGATAATACCTACCCATTTTCACCTCATATAGGTATTCCCATCACTTTGGACGTGAAGTAATCAACTCAAGGGGGGGATCCTAGGTGACCCTAAGGGGGGGAATGAGATGGAAAGTGATATTTATGAGTGGATGCCTCTATAGTTCAAGTTGCTAAATGGAAAGTAGCTTGGCAATGAGTCTCGATAGTGGTCAATGGTTGCCAAGAAGTTTGAGTACCTGTGGATGACAATGGTACATGCCCGAGACACAAGAAACACCAAGTATACAATCTATGTGTTAAGTGGACAAGAAATTTAAGGTTTTTGTCCCTATTTGCAGCAGTCAACAAAGATATATATCAGCAATGAAACGATATTTAGTGTTGCTAAACAAGATGTTGAAAGTCTAACAAATGATGCAAGAGATAAGCTAGTGAACTCAAGTAATAAAGCATAGAATTTAGAATCAATGTAAGGTTGGTATAGACAAGTATTGAAGAGATGTATTTTCAGCCTTATGGATGTAGCAAACAATTTGTTACAGAAGAAAAATTAGCCACCAAAACTTGCAAAGAATTCACCCAAAAGATGGGCCAGGACTAGTAGATTATGCTGGCAAACTCTTAGCAAATTTTGACGGTTGATAAGAGAGTAAAATCAAAAGTTATGATGAGTTTTTATACAGACCTAATGGTTGTAGATTAAAATTGCAACAACAGTAAGACTTTATTGGCCAAGTGAGATGCCTTAGTAGCTTAGAGATATGTTTAAACTTCACTTAAGAAAATTTCAATATCTCAACTTTTCATGATTACCAATGCAATAATTTATTTCTCCAATGCATGAAGATTAGTGTCTTTATATTGGGAGAAATGGAGTCTCTTGATTAAACAAGTTGGATGAGTTACTTCCTTAGGGTTGTAATCCCTTTTACTCCCCAAGGCAAACCCTAACCAACAAGGAAAAACCTAGGATAGTGTAAACCCTTTTACTCCCCCTAGTATCCTTTGCACAATAGATTATTCCAAACAATTATAATGGAATTGGAGGGGGTTTTATGCCCTTATACTCCCCAAGAGATCATCACATTAACCTTACAACCAAGAAAAGAGAGAAATGAACATGAAATACTTACCTAGTTGAAGCATTAACAAGATGAAACCCTAATTCACCAAGGAAAATCCACCATAAAGAAAGAAAAAGCCTTCAAGAGAGCTAGTGAATCATCCATCCATAAAATATAATAAGATAAACCATCACAAGATAATGTAACCAAGAGAGATAGAGAAAATTTCCCAAGGAGGGCGCAAATTTCAGCCAATGTAGTCTTCTCACAATGGGAGATCTATAATAAAATTAAATAGAGATGATATATATTTATACAAATCCTATAAAACATAGTTTGTCCACATTCAAAGGGTAAACCACGAGATAAGGGTAAATTTTCCCTTTTTCTTGCCCCTTTGCCAAAATAACATTTTTTAATTCAGAATTTGCACAAAAGATAAACCCTAGAAACAAGACGTCACCCTCTTGGGGCAACATTTTGGCACTTTAGGTCAAGTCATTGAGTTGGAGATGAGTTATCTAGGCCTCCAAAGGCAAAATTTCTTCAATCCAAGTATCTCCTCCATGATCCAAGGGCTCTCTCCTTCAAAACATGCCATGTGTCTTCAATCACCACCAAACCCTAGCCCTAGGGTGACGTCAAGCCCCTAAAGGTGATGTTTTGGCCTCCAAAAGCAAGTTGTTTGGATTGTAGGGGATAGGTAAGATCCTCCAAGGCGTCTCTTAGGCCTCCAAATCCATGTCATCATCACTCAATGTGTGGGCCTTGGTATCCAACCTGTGGGATTCAAGCCCCAAGAAATCCCAAGCTAGGCTTGTTCTTCCAAAATTGTCCACCAACTAGGTCCTGCAAAGACAATGAATACACCCTCCAAGAATATCAATTCAAATGCATCATGATGAGTAAATCAAATCAATAAAAGAGCCATATAAGCATGTATATCCAAACTACCTCATCAAAATAAACAAGTGATCAAAGACTCTATGCAATTTTCCCAGTTTAGGTATGGGAGGGTTGACAAAGTGACCTATTGGGTGAATCATACCTCAAATTTAGGAGTGTTTCCCAAGAGGACATTTCTCTAATTCACATGGATGAAGTGGCATGGATGGGGGAAATAATATTGGGCATGGGTTTCATGACATACAAGGGGTTGTAGTGTCTCATTTATGTGTGCCTTTGTAGAGGGTGTGTTGCACCTTCATTTTCAATGCAACCTTTTTCCAAGCCAATTTATTTCCTTTTATTATTTGAATATGTTTCTAGGTTTAAACAAAGGTGGGGCTTCTACCTAAGCATGAAAAGAAATGCCCACCTTGACTCTACCCTGGTCACATCATGCTTCCACAAGTTGAAAACATGTGTGGGGCTTCTACCTAAGCATGAAAAACAATGCCCACGCATGCTCCGCCTTAGTTGGCATTTGTATAGCTATTTTTGTGTGGGTCCCATCAGTTTCTTACGAGAAACATTTCATTGTCCTCTAGATCCTTGGGATATAATCTAGAAGGTTCATGATTGTATTTTATCTTTTTCTAGCTACAAGCCTCTGGGACTTCATCCCCTTCTTCCCATGAAAGTAAGGACAACCCCTTCTTGGGTCAGTATACTCGAAAATCCCAAAAGGTAAGGAGATGAGGGGATGAAGTGTGGAAAGTGACAAGTATGGTCAGGAATGGCATGATGAATTTTCAAGAGGACCTCCTAGTAACAGACTTATCCCTAAGGGTGACCCACTTACTAGGGTGCAATATCAACCACCAAAGTGAAACAGGGAAAAGAGCATAGTGTCCAAGCAAATGTTATATAATCCAAAGTAGTAATAGATGCAACAAACTAAATGCCTCAAATATTGAAATGACACTCACCATAGTACCTGAATTGTACCTCATGGAGCAAGACCCAATGTCTTTCAGAAGCCAATTGATGTGGTGGATACTGTCGTGATGAACTTGGAAATGTGGTGGCGAGGTGGGTCTCTGTCTATGCAAGTGGACATTCTTGGTCAATCTATGTCTCAATACTCCATGTCTGCAATCCAAGGGCCTTGAGACATCATCTCCTTAGTTATCCCTAGGAGTTGGCGATAACAGATACTACTAAGGACTTTAAGTTTCCTATATACTCAAAAACTTCCCATGATATAGGAATTGATGGTGCCCATACCTATAATGAATTATTCATGTTGAGGAAGGACGGGAAAGGTTTGATAGATGTTGAAAACTCAAATGAAAGAGAAGAAGATAAAATTGAGAAAACAAAAAATCTAAGGAAACTATGCATCCATAATTTTGTTGCTAGATTACCATTCTTACCATGTGAAAAGGTCATTAGATGGTTGATAGAGAATATTGATGTAAACACCAATAATATTTTGAATGAAAAAGGAAAATGTATTAGTGTCTTTGCACCCACAGACTTGGAAGCATATTATCAAAATTAGAAACATATTTACCAATGAATGTGCGAGAGACTTCACATGCACTCATGACTAGCATGATCTCATAGCTAAATGATACAAGGAAGCAAGGATTTTAAATCCAAAGACAATAAGACCTTTTCTTTACTAGTCTCAGATCAAGTTATGTGTGGGACATCCATTTGATAGCATACTCTATGGGGGAAAATTTTCAACTCATGTGAAAGTTTCTTGGGTGCAGATGATTCATTAAAAAACTGAGCATGATAAAATTTTCAACTAGACAACCATTTTATCTAATTCTTTGGTAGAATATTGTTATCACACAAGTTGTAGGTTGGGAAAATCTGGACCAAATCCACAATATGGCGACACTTAAGGGAAAACCTACCCACTTTCACCTCAGATAGGTAATCCCATCACTTTAGAGGTGAAGTGATCACCTAAAGGGGGGAATCTCGGGTGACCCTATGAGGAAATGAAATGGAAAGTGAGATGATGAAATGAATTCCCCTATAGGTCAAGTTGTTGAGTGGAATATGGATTTGATGACACATCTCGGAAGTGGTTTAGGGTTGCCAAGTTTTTGAGTACTTGCGGAAAGTGTTTGTACCTTCCCGAGAAACAAGAAAATCCAAATGTACAAGTTTTATGTTAAGTGGAAAATCAAGTTAATTTTTATGTCCCTATTTTCAGCAATCAACAAAGATATATATCAGAAAGAAACAATTAATAAAGTTACTAGATAAGATGCTAAAATTCACGCAAATAATGCAAGAGATAAGTTAGTAAACATTAATACAACTCAAGTATAAAAGCATAATACTTTAGCATTAATGTAAGGTTTTTATAGACAAGTATTGCAGAGATGTTGATCCATGTGGATATCGGTGGGCACCCACCTTTTCCAATTGGCTCAAAATAGTTTTTTGGCAATTTTGGTAATTTACTATTTTTAGCAGTTTTTAACTTCCGAGACCATTTTGAGGCCCTAAACAACATTTTTTGGAAAACGAGGAGAAATATGAAAGTTCCTTCGATATTTCCCCCAAAATGAATCTCCTCGACGATATCTTTACAATAGGATATCATGCGCCTAAAACGGAGATCGTATGCAAAAGTTACAACCCCGGGAAGTTGATGTACTAACTTACCCAAATGGGGCAAACATGACTTTTGGCGCTTCATCTCCTAGGGTTAGGTTTTTGGATGTATAGGGTTTTGGGCATTCCTGTTTATTGTAAAAAGGCTTTCAAAGCCTCATTGTAATCATCTTCTTGTGAATGCGAGTAGCCGTCACATCTCTTCTCAGAGATAATTTGGCACCATTCTAGCGAGTCTTTCACTCTGTATTTTTACAATCTCTGTACATTTATTTCATTAATATAAATTGTGTGCTACTATATCACTGTGTTTATGGTTTCATCTCTGATACATTTCTGTTATATTATTGGATATCCGTGATATCTTTGTGCATTTATTTATTATATCCCCACTCCCATTTCATGCCGAAAATAATCTGGATCAATGGTATCAGAGCAGGCTGCTCTTGATCGTTTTTCAGTGCATGTCCCCAGTGAGGTCCGAGTATAGCAAGTTGGGTCTCAAGATTTTATCTCTTGAGGACAATTGCCCTCTCACACCCAAGAAACCCTCCATGGTGGAAGAAAATAAAAACAACGGAGTAGATGATCCTATCAATCTGTTGCTTGAGCAAGCTCTCACGCAATAGAGGGACGAAATGATGGAAAAATTTTCCCACATCCTTCAATGCCTGCCAATAGCAACAGGTGTATCTTCGTCAAACAACCACTTTGGAAGAACCTCTCCTTTCAAGGTACAGGTTAATTTTGATATTCCCATATTTGAAGGTCAGATAGATGCAAATGCCCTAGAAAAATGGTTAAATCTGTTAGAAGGTTATTTCTTTGTTCATAATTTTTCTGACAGGGAAAAGATCACCTTCATGCTCCTTAAAGATCTCTCCCATGTCAAACATTGGTGGGAAACTTACTGGGAGAAAAGTTCCACAGAGGATTCTGGAATATATGGGGCCGAGCGCACTTGGGATTTTTTTGTGGATGCGGTAAATGAACAATATTACCCTGTTGGAAACTATGAGGAACAATACATGAGATGGACCACATTGCGGCAAGAGAGGGGCCAAGAAATTCTAGAGTTCACCAATACCTTCCATACCTTGCGCACCAAGTTGGGTATCAAGTACTTCAAATGACATTTGGTTCTGAAATACCATGGGGCTCTACACATATACATCCAAACTGAAATGGATTTTATTGGCATCTCATCACTCGGTGCTACTCATCGATATGTTGTTAAAATTGAGCAGAAATTTAAGAACTAGAAAAAATGGGAGTTTGGGTCTGCAAATCTGCAACAACCAAAGTACGACAAAGAAGTCCCTAACAAACAGTCTCCCGAAAACCAGTCCAAGCCACAGAAAAAGAAGGGTCATGGGAAGACAAAGAAGGACAACGGAAAATGGTGCAATTTCCACAAAATCCCCTGGCACAACACCGATGAATGTCGCTCAAAATAGTCATTGGTGGCCAATATCAAAGATAAGGAGTCGAACCCTGATTTAGAATCTGATTATGAAAATTTTGGTAAAAGACAGATCATCGATGCAGACCCCATTGTTATTGTCATGACTGCAACAATTCAACTAGAAGAACGAAGAGATCCTGAAGAGGGGGAGCGCCTTTTTCATTCACAGATGTGCGTGAAGGGGACTCCGCTGCATTTTATTGTTGATAGTGGAAGCCAAAAGAACCTCATCTCAGTAGAGGTCGTCAAATAGTTGGGATTGTCGACAACACCACACCCGCAACCATACAACATTGGGTGGCTTCGCCAAGGATGAGATCTTTGTGTTAGCCAATAGTATCGATTGTCATATGACATCCATCCCTTCAAGGATGAGGTATTATGTGATGTTTCCCCATTGGATGTCTGTGATGTTCTGTTGGGCCAACCATATATGTGGAGACGCCATGTTATTTATGAGTCTTGACCCCGTAGTGTCATTATTACTTTGGGGGGGTCATCTCTACAGAATACTAGAGGTAGTTCCAACTACTGTCCCACCTAAAAAGTGCCGCAAGGTAGTATCTCATACTACAAAATTCATCTTCTTCACATTCTATTCAAAGGGTGAACAAGGATACTGCAACCACTACAGCCACGACCCAAGAACCTTCTATCCAACAGAAGAAGGTCGACAAGATTGCAGCAAAGTGTAAAGATTCCTTCTACACAAAGGCACCTCATGTAGCCAGACTAGTTAAAAAGGTCCAACCCTTCCAACAACATATTTGTGACAACCTTCAACAAGCTAGGCAACGCAACTTCCCCAAAAAGGAAAGCAACTCACCAAGATGCAAATTCAGCAAACGCTTTTCCCTCTCCCTCGGGCACTCAATGCAATGGATACCATTGCTTCCTAAGGAGGGAGGAGTGATCTAGGTGGATATTGGTGGCCACCCACATTTTCCAACTGGCTTAAAACAGTTTTTTGGCAATTTTGATAATTTACTATTTTTAGCAGTTTTTAACTTTCAGGGCTATTTTGAGGTCCTAAACGATGTTTTTGGGAAAATGGGGAGAAATATGAAATTTCTTCGATATTTCCCCCAAAATGAATCTCCTCGACGCTACCTTTCCAATGGGCTATCATGCGCCTAAAATAGAGATCGTATGCAAAAGTTACGACCCAGGGAAGTTGATGTACTAACTTACCCAAACATGGCCCACATGACTTTTGGCACTTCATCTCCTAGGTTTAGGTTTTTGGATGTCTAGGGTTTTTGGCATTCTTGTTTATTGTAAAAAGGCCTTCATAGCCTCATTGTAATCATCTTCTTGCGAATGTGAGTAGCTGTCACTTCTCTTCTTAGAGATAAGTTGTCACCATTCTAGTGAGTCTTTCACTCTATATTTTTATAGTCTCTGTACATTTCTTTCATTAATAGAAATCGTGTATTACTGTATCTTTGTGTTTATGGTTGCATCTCTGATACACTTCTGTTATATTATTGGATATCTGCGATATCTATGTGTATTTCTTTATTATATCTCCGCTTTCATTTCGTGCCAAAAATAATCTAGATCAGATGTATTTGTAGCCTTATGGCTGTAGAAAACAAGTTTTTACAGAAGAAAAATCAGCCACCAAAAATCACAAGTAATCCATCCAAAATATGCGCTAGGACTATTAGATTATGTTGGCAAATTATTAGCAATTTTTTATGGTTGAAATGTGAATTATAAGTAAGAAAAAGAAATATGTGCTTCCTCCCCAATGGTTGTAGCTTTTAATGATTTATATCTCCAAGAAGACAAAGCCAATCAAGACACCCTAGTGTCCTTGACAAGCTCTTAACATGTTAAAAAGTTTCCAACTTGAAAAAGATCAATATCTCACTAAATCATGTTTACCAAGGAAAAGAATTTATTTCTCCAATGCAAACTTCAGATTCACACCTTTAAAATATGGGTGAATGGAGTCTTAGAAGTGTGAGTTAGAACAATAAAATCCCTAGGGGTGTAAATCTTCTTAATCCCTAGGGCATGCCAATCAAACTAGGGTAAACCTAGGAGGGTATACACACTCGTACTTCTCCTAGAAACCCTTACCAAAAATGACTTATAAACTTTAGCAAATAAGATGAAGCTTAATGGAGGGTGTGTAAAACATACTCCTCCAAACAATGACCAAGAATAAGAACGAAAGAACTAACAAATGCAAATTTTCATTAACAATTCCAAGAGAGAGAGAGAGAGAGAGATCAAACCCTAGTTAACCAAGCAAATTACCATCCAAGAGAGAGATACCAAAGAATCATTTGCACAAGAGAGAGAGAGATACCAAAAATGCCCAAGAGGGTGCAAATTTCATCCAATATGTCTTCACACAATGGGAGAGCTATGATTAAAAACAAATAGAGATGATATTTATTTATACAAATCCTCTAAAACATAGTTTGTCCACATTCAAAGGGTAAACCAAAAGATAATGGGACAACAATCCTTACTCTTTCCCCTTTTCCAAAATAACATTTTTTAATTCATAATTCGCACATAATATAAACCCTAGAAACATGACATCACCCCCTTGAGGCAACGTTTTGGAACTTCAGGTCATGTCATTGGGTTGGAGATGAGTGCATTAGGCCTCCAAAGGCCAAATTTCTTCAAGGTAAGCTTCTCCTCCATGATCCAATGGCTCCCTCCCTCAAAATGTACCAAGTGTCTCCAATCACCACCAAACCCTAACCCTAAGGTGGTGTTTTAGCCTCCAAAGGCAAGTCGTTTGCTTTGTAGGGGCTAGGTGGGATCCTCCAAGGTGTTATATAGGCCTCCAAAGGCATATCATTATCATCAAGAATGTGGGCCCTGGTATCCAACCTGTGGGATTCAAGCCCCAAGGAATCCCAAGCTAGGCTTGTTCTTCCAAATCTGTCCACCAACTAGGTCTCGCAAAGACAATGAATACTCCCTCCAAGGATCTCAATTCAAATGCATCATGATAAGTAAATCAAATCAATAAAAGATCCATCCAAACATGTACATCTATACTACCTCATCAAAATAAACAAGTGCTTAAATACCCTATGCAATTTTCCAAGTTATGGGAGGGTTGACAAAGTGGCCTATTGGGTGAATCGTACCTCAAGTTTAGGAGTGTTTCCAAAGCAAAACTTTCTCTAATTCATATGGATGAAGTGACATGGATGGTGGAAAGACTTTGGGGAATGGGGTTCATGACAAAGCTATAAAGAAATCCCATACAAATGCAATTGTAAGTCCTCTAGAGTTTTACATGTCATTCTATCTCTTTGATGTTATTTGTGCCTCCAACTCTTTTACAGGATCAGGATAGTCATGGTCACTAGAGAAATCCCTTGTTCATGTATATTTCAAGTATTTGTGGAAACACAAGTACAAGTATCAATATACTCTCATTTGTGACTATTTCCTTACACCTTTGTATGAATTGATTTTTTGTGAACCATTCCCAATAATATCTCCAGAGGCCATTAATATGCTTAAGAACATTGGATATTGGTACATTTATGAGTGTCCCACTTACATAAGAATTTATGGGACAACTCAAGCACCTCGTACACTTACAACATATGTGCCTAATGGGCTAGTGATTCAAGAGATTCATTATCAAACTACTTTGCATGGTTTAAATGCTTGTCTCAACAAACACAAAAAAAATTAAGTTTTGTCTAACCTAACCACTGTGCATAGGCATGCACCGGTTAAATCATTCTACTAGAGATGGGATGGAAAAAGGAAAAATGAACAAATATCATTTTACTCTTGAAAGGAATCAAATGCATGACCCCTTAGATATTGTTGGGAATCACAAAGATAAGATGAGAGTTGCATTCTCCTACCAACATGAGAAGAATGATGTTGAATAACCAAAGAAAAGAGATCTTACTTATGATGAAGTTTTGAATAGACATCATACTCTTGTAGAATAAAAAGACAGGAAGAGAAAAGAAAAAGTAGAAAAGGATCCTACTAAAGGGCAAGCTCTTTAAGAGAAGAGGAAAGAACATGAAAAGAAGATATTATAAGCACTAGAAAGGACAAACAAGATTTTGAGGCCAAGAAAGAGTAGAAGCTTAGGCTAAAGTTGTAAATAAAGAAGAACAAGTAAAGAACAAGAAATCTAATCCTAAAGACAAAAGTAATGTTGAAGCCAAAAGAAAGAAAGAAGTTGAGGCTAAAGCTAGAGAGGAAGCAAAATCCAAAAAGAAACAAGAACTTGATGAGAAATCCAAACAGGATGTCGAGGTTGAAAGATTGAAGAAAGATGTTGAGACTAAAGCAAAAGCTGAATATGAAGTATCGCAAATGAAAAAAGAAGAGCAATCCAAAAAGGAGGCTAATGCCAAAGCTGAGAAGAAAAGAAAAATAGAGTAAGAATTGAAGAAGAAAGCTCATGATGAAGTTGAAGCAAAGAAGAAAAGAGAAGAAGAAGAAGAACATAAACAACAAAATGAGTAGCATAATGGAAATATTGAGACTCAATATCCATATCCCATATAGGAAATATATACTACTCAAACATTTTCTAGTTCTTTTGATCCAAGTATGGTCATATCAAGAGAAGGGCTAATTCCCACACTAGTTTATGAAGTGAAAACCTAGACATGTTTACATTTGACAAGGAGAGAAAGCAAGTGGTGAGGAAAACCCACAAGCATGGGAATATTAACCTGGATAAAGAAATGTACTTACCACTAAATTTTTAGTAATAGACACAAAGAAATCATACTGTAGATCAATTGATATTGCTGGCCTTGAAATTTCCCAATCCATTATCCATGAGGCCATTGAAATTGAAAAAAAAACGAAGGCATATGAAGATAAGTTTTCCTTGGTAGAAAATCAAGTCAACTATTAACAATCTAGTCAGTATGTCTACTTTTATTGACTATGCCTTCAAAATACATAACAAAAATTGAATACTATTTAGAGAGAATTCTATGAAAAATCCCAATGCCTATAGGTCCAAAGGAAATATATTTTAGAAGTTTTTAATCATATTAAGGCATGGAAAATTCCACATGAGCAAGCTTCGTTATAGTTTGACAATGTCAAAATATGGTAAGCATGCTTTGAATAAATCACTACTTTTACTGAAGCAACTTCGCAGGAAATCAAATTTCGTCTTAAATATTGTATAGATTCAACACATAATTCTCTCAAAGTGATTCAACATGAAATAGTAGACTATGCCACTATGTGGCAAGTTGCAGAAAATATGGCTAGCAATTGCCATCTTCCATCTTTTAGAGAAAAAGACAATTTTTTTCCATACGCTGAAGTATCCAGGGCATTTAAGGATTGTATTGGTACAAATAGGCATATCATTCATTCCCTCACAAATATTGATGAAGCAACTATTAATAAATATGTCAAATACCCCATTAATGACATTACATTAATAAAGACTATATTTCCCAAGCTTACAAATTTTGAAAAAAAAGGAGTAAAATTATTTCCTCTTATAAGTCCCCTTTGAAACAACATCACTTTCCCCAAAGTGATGCATTTGACCAAACTACCGAGGCTTGGAAAACATATGTAGAAAATTATAGAAAATAAAAAGAGAAAGCATCCTCTAACTAAGTGTGGGAAACCAACAGTCGAGGCAATTGAAGAGTTTTTCCACCCCCTTTTCTTTTGTATAAATAAGATAGATTCTATGAACAAAAGGACTTCTGTTTGAGGTTGTAAACTACTTTCAATATTAATTGAGAAGCCAAGATGGCCACTTTCGAAGATTTCTTCTGGTGTATTCTCTTTTTTGGAACTATTCCTTTACTTGCTTATGCTAGAATGGATGTAAGAATGTTTTCTTTTGTTGTAGATTGTTCTCATGCAACTACAATTATTTCTTGCTTTTATTTTTCAATAGGTTTCTAACTTGTGGATGGAAGTTGTGATCAGTTATTTTAATTAATCCTAATTTTGTTTTAATGGCTAGTTATGTAAAATGTTTCTATCATTAATATTCAGTAAATTGTTTTCTATTTTAATAGTTGAAATACTTGTTAATTTCATATCTACTCTTCATTCTTAAATTCTATCTAGGTGATTAGTTTTAGAATTGTATTTAGGAATTAGAATTTTATTTCTCAAAGTAAACCCATGGATTGGCAATCAATCCAACATACAAGTGGAGCTTACTATTCCAAACAAGAGAAGGTTAATGGATCCTTAGCTTTGGGAAACCTCCCTTAGTTTGACAATGGACATTTGTCAATGTCAGCACACACATGCCATTAGAGCAACACTACCATGTTGTTTCCAACTTCTATTTTTTCTCGAGTCAATTATATCTCCTTCATTATTTATAATAGCTTCAGTTTTCTCGGTTTCCCATCTTGAAAGACAAATATACAGTGTTGAAGGAGTTCCTATACCAAAATCACCATGAGAGGAACAATCAAGAGTTATAAAACTTGTGGTCGAATCCACAAGTTGGTTCTATTACATGAGTCAACTATCCAATTGATGGTTTACTTTACTAGTCAGTTGATCTTGATTTATGAAAATTTGCAAAGGATCATTGCATAACAAGCTAGAAGAGGAGTTCAATAGAGTAACAGTTAAGGTCTTCTCATAAAAAATAACATCCCTCCTAAAAATAATATCACATTTTAATGGTTCAAACAATATGTACGCTTTTGACTCTTCAAAGTATCCCATAATGATACATCTATGGCTCTTTGCATCTAGATTCTACCTTTTATTATTCGGAATGTGATCCCATGCTATGCATATAAAGGTTCTAAGATGTCCCACTAAGGGTTTTCTTCCACTCTAATTTTCAATAGGATTCATATCCCATACAACTTTAGTCAGAAATAGGTTCAAAATGTAATTTGAGTAGCAAACAACTTCTATCCAAAACTTGGTTGGAAAACCTTTGGTCTGAAGCAAACAATTTGCCATTTCTACCAAGGTTGAATTCTTCCTATCTGCAAACCAATTATACTGAGGTCTGAAAGGTATAAATATTTGAAAAGTGATACCATTTTGAGATAAGTAATTTTCAAACACCTTGCCCACATATTCTCCACCATTGTTTGATATTAAATATTTCACATGTTGATCGCATTGCTTTTCAACTAAAGACCTAAATTCCTTTAACTTATCAAAGACATGAATTGAACTTATCAAAGACGTGACTCTTATTCTTCGAGAAATAGACCCAATTGTACTTGGAAAAATCATCAATGAAGGTTAAAAGATAGATCATTCTTTCTATCGATGTTTTTTTCAAGGAACACAAACCACTATGGATAAGTTCCCATTGAGTCTTTTCTCTCCAAGCCTTCTCTGTTTCAAAAGGAAATATGGTGATGCTTTCTAAGCACACACACCCTTCACATACTCCATTAGGGGGAACAATATTAGGTAGTCTAGTAACCAGATTATGTTTCACCATCAATTTCAAGATTTAAAAATTCAAATGTTTGAGTTGGTCATGCCAAATTATACTACGGTCATTGGTTTGAACCATTAGTGTAGTCATTTATGTATATTTCTTTGGAAATTCATAGAACTTTTATAGTTTCTCCTTAGGGTAAAGAATACCCTTGACAATAACAATACCAACAAAGTTATTATACATATATTTCACAACAAATTGATCTAGCTAAAATTCTTCTTTCCAGTCTAAGTTAGTTGAGGCACAAAAAACAAATTGTCACTCAAACGAAATACATGATACACATCAGTGATCACACCATTTTCACATTCAATATTGCCACAAACAATAATAGTAAGTGCATAGTCCTCTACTACAAATATTTAATTTTTGTAACCTCACTTGATGAAGAAAAGAGAGAAACATCTTTATCCATGTATGTCTACAACTAGAGTCGAGTATCCATTCACTCTAAGAAGTGAGAATATTCAAGGCTTGAGAATAATTAATAGAGAATGTATAGTTATCTACCTTATCTTCTGAAATTCGGTGCTATAAGTCAATTGATCTTCTAGTCGACACATCTCATTCAAGCTTCTTCACTTTCTCCTCTAGGGATTTAGTCTTTTTCTAGCGAACCTTCTCCATATGTCTCAATTTCCTGCAATAACGACTTATTTTCTTCTTTCTACATTTCTTGGTCTAAGTTTGATCGCCATGATTCTTATTAACATTATGGTCGATATAGTCCCATTATTTCTTTGTATTTCATTATCAACCTCTTTCTTTATAATAGTTATATCGACCTTTTCCCTTGAACAAATGGGCTTGTTTCTTAACTTCAAGTTTCCTTTTATCAAGCAATTTTTCATGTGCCTGTATTAGTAGACCACAAAAAGAATCAAAGGAATAATTCAGACCATCCTCTTTTCTGGAATCCCAACTAGCATGGAATGTCAAATATAATACATCATAGCTTGTCTTTAGATTCATTGGGATTATTTCTATGAGTTGACCAACTTTCTTTGGAAACTCCTTTCTGCATTCACTCAATTTAAACTGAATTTATTCACATGAGCCATGTAATCTTCAATTCATTCAAAAGATAAAGGATCTAGAGAGATAAACTCTTTCTCAATCTACATAACCTGACTTTTGTTGGTCTTATCAAATAAAGTCTTGAGCTTATTCTAGACTTGATTCAAATATTCAATCCCACTCATATGAAAGTGAATCTCCCTAGAGATGTAGGTTTTTATAACTCCTACATCTTCGTCCTTCTTTCAATTGATGAAAATTTTTTGTTAGTCATCCTTCGGATCTAAAACTACAATCTTTGTAAACTGCCAAAGTTCCTTACTCTTTAACAAAGTTTTTATTCTTGTGCATGTATTCCATAATTGAGGCCATTCAGAACCATAGGCTCTTACTTGGTACACATGATGTTGATCTATATATCTAAACCGTAATTCAATATACAAGTCAAATCATTGATTCGACCATGCAGATCCAACTCGTTAGGAGCGCTTCCAATTGATAGCCTCCAAAAGACTCATAGACAATAGATTAGGTCTCAAACCAACTGCTTTGATACCATGTTGGAGAACCAAGGAATCAAGTAGATCAAATATCTAGGTAGTCCAAGAATAGGTGGTTTCTAGAGACATAATTTCAACAGTTAAGCACAAATTAGCATAACTCAACATATATAGAAGTATAACAAAACCAAAATATTTCCATACATTACACGCAACTTGCTTTATTTTTTAAATAGATCCAATTAAGGCCATCATATATAGCACCAAGATGTAACCAACTCCCTTGAAGTGAGGAAGAAAAATTCCCCATAGATTGGTGTGGGTGCATAACCAACTCCTTGAATTTTGGATTGTCCTCTGCACTTGTCGACTACTTTGGTCAAACTCCCTAACCAATCAAATACTTGGTCAACCACTCAATTGACTACTCAATCAACTCTTCTAGTGGCACAAAAATAAGGTGGAGGGAAATAGGATGAGTAAGATGAAAGAGAAACACCTCAGAAAGTGGAAGATGAGGAGTGGGTCAGAGAACGAATAAAAAAATAAATTTACAAAAAGGATAGTGAGATAAAGAAGAAAGGCAATGAGTGGAAGCACATTCTCATGGAAGAGCAGTTATAGTGATAGACATGTATGGAGATATTCTTGAGAAATAAGAGTTGGTGGTATTCCTTCAAGATATAATAGGCATGGATTTTGAGTTGCAATAGGGATTAATGATGATGCATGAGTGAGAGGATGGGGATGTAGTGAGCACCATTGAATCAAAGCAAGTGAGGGAGTGAGTTGCATTGTAAAAAATACACAATAGTTGGAAGAAGTGGAAGAACAAAAACATGTAGTAGAATAAATAATGAGAATGATGATGAAGGTCAACTAGAAAAGGAAGGTGGTAGAGATAAATGTTGGTATAAGAAAGCATCTACAAAAAAAAGTAATAGTGGTGGAAGATAGAAAGAAGAAGAAGAAGAATGTTGAATGGAGAAGAAGGAAGAGTGGTTCGTAGCATGTAAAGGTTGAAATAAGAACAGGAAAAGATCATAGACAAAAAATATTGTTTATTTATTGACATTATTCCCATGAGAAAGATGCTCACTTTTTTCAACTAGGGAAGTTTGATGTAAAATCATCCGTTGTGTCGAACCTATCATTCCCATTGCTTACTTTCAATGTTTTTTCATTGGTTTATTTCTCAATTTTGTGTAGAGGCTATGCTTAGAATGATGTATTTTGAAGATCACCAATGATTCATCATATGACATTGGTGGATTGCGTGCACCTTAACTTTCTTAATTTAAATACATTCTAGATGTCGAATAAAACTAGACTAGCTTTCACTATTTCACTATATGCATCCTGCATTAGCTATATGAGTGCATTATGAACAACTTCAAACATTATAATTTTCAATCACATGACCATTTGACTTATGGCATTACTTTGAGCCTATAGAATATAGGAGATGGCTCTTCCAGAGTAATGTTCAAACTATATGGAGGCATAAATGGTGAACACACTCAAACAGATTGAGTGATTGAAAAATTGTGTCCACATTGTAATTTTTGAATCTCATGTTAGCAACATTGAAAAGTTATAAAATTTTCCTAGGGAGATCATGGTTGCGAGGCATTCATTTAGGACCACCTCAAACCAATAAACAATGACTTGTGACATGACTAGGAGGATTTTAAAGGCTCATGGAATCTATACTTGTGAGGTTATGGTTATGAGGGTTCAACAGTTGCAGTCATACAAATGGCCAAGACGATGAATTGGTTTTACACCAATCAGACTTCCAAATGTATAAAAGGATGGTTTCGTGATAGAGAAAGGGCCTTTGGGCTCTCCACTATTGGGATTTCTACAGTTGAGAATAAGAATGTAGAGGAAGAAAAAGAACATGAATGGCTCTACAAATCTAATGTGCCCCTAGAACTTTTATCCATTAATATGAATAAAGAGACAAATATTTTTTTTGTTATTCATTTTGTTATGTGTTTAAATTGTTCCATAGTTTATGCATATGATGGTTTTATTTATAGAAGTATATGCTAAGTTGTAACTTTCGATTTGTTTTTACTTTGATGTTTGCAAGGGGTTTTACCTCACTACATGAAAGGTTTGTTGAAAATTTGGTATGATATACTTGAGGTGTTGAATGCTAGTTTCCAAGGAAGAGTCTGCATATAACTTGAGGAGATTAACATTAACTACATCATGGATTTCCAGCTAGGAGACCAAATTAAGATGGGATACAACATCACCAATTTATTGAACTAGGAAATAAGGATTGTTTTGGAAGGGCCTTGTTTGTAGTCTTCTCTCTTCATTGACCTCTCTTACAAAAAAATACTTCTTGAGTAGAGATCTTTGGGTTTACTTTAAACCTTCTCACACGAGCTTCATAAGCTAACACACTCACACAACAATCTCCTTACTTGAACTTGATCCAAATTTTAGACAATCGGTCACTTGAACTAGCATGAAAACAATAGATGCAATAGAGTAGCAATGAGACAAACACCATGAATTGACAGTAAAGGAAACCATATTATCGCAATGCTATTTCAACAATAAATTATACTCATCAAAGTGGTTTTAACACAAAAACCATAGACACAACACAAGAGGTAGGGTACTTGATCTTCACACATATCAACTCATAAATAATTAATGTTGATAAACAATTATTAATTACTTTTACAATATTTCAAGAGATATAGTTGTTAATTATGATATTTTTCCTTTTCCATAATATTTGATAGATAAATTAAAATTAGTAAACATAAAATTAAAAAATAAAATAAAATAAAAAATAACAATATGTTAAAAAAATGATAATCTCCTTTGTATTTAATTTTACTGACTCAATTCCTTAATTCTTTATTTAAATATGTGTAATTCTCTCCCATCATACTATGTTAATTAATAATTATTTTCCATCATACTATCTCCTAATGACTTACATAACATATTCAAATATTTACATTCTTAATTAGTTGGAATTAATGCTACATCGACCATCTCAACTCGTAATTTACGGTGTGCAAACTTTCACAATTTGTCAAAATTGTGTTATTTATTTGAAGTTGAAAATGGTGTGCAAACTTCCACAATTTGTCAGAATTGTGTTGATTTATTTGAAGTTGAACTATGTACTAGTTTTGAAATGTCCCATTTTTTTAGTGTTCCATTTATTGAGTGGACACTCCAGCTCTCACTAAGGTAATATCAAAGCAATGTGAAATTAAAAAAGGTTATCATATAAATGAAATATATTGAACTATGTACTAGTTTTGAAATGTTTCATTTTTTTGAGTGGACACTCCACTTCTCATTAAGGTAATATCAAAATAATGTGAAATTAAAAAAGATTATTATATAAATGAAATATATAGATAATAGGAAAATTAATTAATTTAAAAAAATAAAAATGATATTATCAAATTATATTTAAAATTAATATTATAAGAAGAAAAAAATTAGATTAATAAAAGTATAGATTAAATATTTTAAAATTAATTATAAAAATAAAGATAAATAATAAAAACTTTATTAAAAATAATTATTGTTCAAATAAAGGGATCCAAAATTGAAAACGATGTTGATGATTATTAGCATCCACTAAGACTGAATTGGTCTATCGAACCTTAAGAGGGTAAGTGATTACTTGTGAGTCTTTAGAATTTTGTTTATGTGCTCGAAAAGCATTAAGAGAAGCTTTCCAAGATCATCATACTTTTGTTGAGCTAAGAGGTTAGGAAGGTTGGTAGTGTGATAAATATTTTGAAAATGAGATCTAATATGGGTATAGACTGGACAATCTAAGAGAGTGCTTTTCATCTTCAACATTCTTAGTGTCACAAAGGTGACACACTCTTTCATCCCATGGCATTTTAGGAATTGACCAATGCCCATTTTCACTATGGAGCTCATGAGAATTTGTTCTTATCTTAGCAATGCCTATTTTTTTCTTTACATTTGGCAAAACAGATAGATAGTTTTGATCTTCTAGATTAGAGTTGATTACATCTTTATAATACCTTAATTTTCTTTTTTCCTCTAACTCTTTATCACACCACATTTTCTCCTTAAATTTTGATTTGACATTTTTTTTAATAGTATCTTTATTCTGCAAAATGGTTTCTTCCATGATTCCCCAATAGTTTAGCCAAGACTGAGTGTCTTTATGCCATCCTTGCTTGAATCGATGGTGGTTATGACTTGATTTTGAAGCAATTTTAGGTAGCCTCTTGTCTTCCATGTTGTTTAACTTGTTATTATACATTAGGTATCTAGTCATAGCCATGCTCTCAATGGGGGAGAGGCTTCTTTCTAAGAGGGGGATGGGATAGGGCATATTTCCTTTAATTTTGAGGTTGTAGGTTATAAAATTCTTTTGTATTTGCTCTATCTTTCTCCAGGATTCATGAGAGATACTACAACCCCAGAATTCACATCCATAAAGAATAAAAGGTGTAACAAGAGTCTCAAAGAGGAGTTTCTTCTTATCCCAACTCCAAAGATCAGTTGATTAACAATTGTTTTCAAGCCCATAATAAGATTTCCATCCCCCAATAATCCTTTTCTCAATGCTATAATTCCAATTGAGCTTGTGGTGAATATCAATTCCAAGATATTTGAATGAAGTCACTTCCTACAAGTTTTTGTTGTCATATACAAAGGTATCATAAGGGATCTTATTGGATTTAATAATCACAACCTTAGTCTTATCAGTATTAACAGTCATACCCATATTGGAGAAAAAATCCGTGAGGATTCTTAGTTGGGTTTTAATATCATAGGGACTCATTGCCATAAGAACGATATCATCGACATAAAGAAGAAGATTGATGACTATACCAGTGAGAGTAGGGCCGACACAACCTGCTTTTTCCAAGCATTCTTCTAACTTGTCAATGTATATGCCAAAAAGGGTAGGGGACAAGGGACATCTTTGTTTGACTCTGATATTGCAATTAATCTCTTTTGACCAGCCCTTAGTGGTTTTAAACTTAGCAATAACTTTCTCATACATCCTTACTACAACAGCCCTCAACTCAAGAGGCACTTTTATCTCTTCCAACCTATTCCAAAGGTTTTTCCTAGGAACCATGTCAAAAGCTTTTCTAATGTCAACAAAACAACAAAAAAGATTGGTTTTAGTATTGTGGAACTCCTCTGCAATGATCCTAAAGGTAACAAGATGGTCCATAGTTGAATGAACTCTTAAATGAGAAAAAGACCCAAAAAAAAACAATAAGATAGCACGTTATTATTATATATATATAAAGGGATCAAGGGTAATAGAAAATAGTTTTAATAAACAAAGAATCCAGAAAGCCTAAAATTAAATCAAGACATATTGGACATAAATATATTTAAAAAGGTAAAAGTAAATATTTGGGAAACATACATAAATAATGAAAAGGAAAGGATTTTTTTAGAAATAAAAATAAAGATAAGTAATTTTAAAAATAAAGGTAAATAATTTTAAAAGAGTGAAGGAGATTTGTAAATTCCAATTTTTTTGGGTTATTTTTATTTGTGTTTTTTTAATGGTTAATTTTTTTAATATTAATATATTTTATTCATTGGTTTATTTTTTTACACTGTTTTGATTGGTTTTCTTGATAATGGGTGGAGTGTTCATTAGAAATGTTGGGATGTTTCATTTGAATAATTTTCATGATTTATGGATGATAAATTGAGTAAATAGTGGATCCTAATTAAGAGCATAATCTTAACTACCCATGTCCCTTTTTTTTCCACTAAACAAATTTTTTAATTCAACATCTAATACAAAACAACTACAATTCTAATCATTCTAAAAATTACCAGATTCGAGATAGTAATCAATAAGTTCATTCTTCTACTATCCTTGGTGGGATTCAATGATTTCTAAAGTTCCTTCATGTAGCTCCAATCCCTCCTTGGATAATCTCTCAGCATTAGAATTGTGTTCCCTATACACATGGGGAAATTAAATGTGAGAGAAAGTTGATTGTAGATTTTTTTTGTCTTGGAATAAATGTTGTAGTAAGTAATTTCGCAAGACATAGTCCTCTTTCATCCATTGAATTACTAAGAGAGAGTCACCCATGATTTGAATATGTGAGACTTCAACTTTGAGAGCAAGGATAATGACCATCTTGAGTGTTGAGAGTTCACTTAAATTATCTGTGGCTTGGCCTATCCTAACTCTGAAAGAGATAGAATGAGTTTTGGAGAGGAAAATGACACCTCCAAACCCTCCCCTTAATGGATTTCCTTGAGAGGATTTTGACGCAGGTACCCCAACCCTTAGGTCGGAGCCCGCACAAGATCTTTCAATTTCGGCCCCTTACAGTCTAACTGGCTCTTCAATTTCCTCTTCGGGAAATTTATCCACACACCCAATTGAGTGTATGTCACAGGTCCTTCTGATTTATGCTCATGTGATCTTTGCACTGGCATGAATTCCACGATCAACACCCAACTGACATTGGGACTTTCCCCTTTTCCTTTCGGGATACCGTATTTCACAATTTCGTGAATCCTGATGTCGAACGTCTTACCTCTTTGACCTCTGAAACCTGAAACATCAAACACTAAACACTTCTCGCCACTGACTTTGGATTTCCACTCTTCGTGATTTCGGGAGTTGCGTTGATTTGCAACTCTACCTCTTGACTCCCAGAGTCACGAAATCCGAAGTACCAAAATCCCGAAAGTCCACTCTAAGTCCTATCTCACTTCGCGACTTCAGGATTTTCCCTTTACTACTCCCTGTTCCTTGTCATCAGTATTTCCGGTATGCCGAACCCCAAAATACCGAAATGTTGGTATCCCACTTCCAAGGAGATCAACGGTTGTGGATATCTCCTGGATCCGATGGCTGGTGCGATTTCGTGTACCAGGAGTTCGTGATGCTTGATCTCGAACTCTTTACCTCCTATATCTTCCGGACCCTGAATTACCGAAATGCCGAAATGGTTTTCTTCCCCCGGGATTTCACGAACCGGGAGTTCGAAACTCTCGATTCCAAATCACTGTCTCCTCAAGATTCTGGATCTCGAAATGCCGAAATGTCGAAACGCTCCTCCAAAGGTATTTCGCTTTTCATGATTTCATAGCTTCTTATGTGTAGCACTCTACTCCTTGTCAATAGGAATGTTGAAATGTCGATTCCTGAAATTCTTACAAATATCCTGCTGCGACTTGTGATTTCTGGCTTTCCTCCCCCCTGTGTTCTAATCACTCGTCCTCAGGACCTCCGAAACCTCAAATTCTGAAGTTTCAAAATTTCGACCTCATCACTCTTCGCCTTTATACACGAAACCTATTTTCGCATTTCAAGGATTTGATCAACCAAAGGTTTTGTCCACACTTCGGACTTATGACCCCCGAAATGCTGAAATGATCTCGACGGTCCAATGATCGAAATCAACAGTCCACGTTAAATCCTGCCTTTCGAAGGTGGATATATCCAACACTTAACTTCCCTTGCAACTTTCTTGGATCCTACGGTCCTCGCTATTTCAGGAGTTCTCCTTGGAGAATTTCGACCATTCAGTTTCTTCCTCAAGAACCTTTGGCTCAAAAATCGACTCTGCGATCCTCCTCTGGGGCGTGACTTCTGCACAACAACTTGAGCTTCCTGCTTTCTCTTGAATGATTCAAAGGCCCTAACCCTTCTGATCTTTCTTCGCAAACTCAGGTCTTCAAGGAGATTCCTACATGCACTCCTTGCGACAATCCTTCAAATACTTCAGTGTACTTGAACTCCCGACTCTATGCACTTTCTCTACAACAACAGTCCTTCAATCTCTCAACCTTAGTTGATAAGTTCTAAGGTCTCGACTAGCCTGCACATACCTTGCATGGCTTCTGTGCGTGTCTTTCACTTCTACTGGAATGAGAACAACGGTATCTCTCCTAAGCTTTCAGAGATAAACTCTGAACCTTTGTCACGCACTCCTTGCAGGAACTTCTCTCACTCAGAAAGAGAAACAATTGAAACTCATTTTCTTTCTTCTCTCAGAATTTAAACATTCAACATGATAACATACATTCACACGCAACATAATAACAAATGCATGACAAAGAGAGTAAGAAACTGTAAGCAGACCATTCATCATGTATACACAGAAAACATCGTAACACCATGAATCTGAATCAAAGATTCATATATTAATTCAAGCTTCTGTACATGGGTTCACCTCTACAACTCTTCTGCTACAAATCTATTCTTCTCTATGCTAATGTGCTTAATGATCTAATTCCAATTGATACAATCATACAAAGATGAGGGTGTCTATAGTCGTTTTCCCTCCTATTCTTCTAAACTATCTAATCTCTAATTCAAACCTACCTACTTTCATTAACTATGCATAAATGCCTCTACCTCCTACAGATGAGAGCGAATCACTCATGATCTGTTTACAATACGCAAGTACGCTTCCCTTTAACCATTACATTAATGCTTCAAAAACATTTCTAAAACATGTAAAATGTGTGTTGCACTTTCCAGCTATCTTCTGCATTCATGCTCGCTTGGCTGGCTGCTTGCGATGCTCCTACATCATACTCCCTTGCTTGAAAATTTTCATGAACTCATGTTCATGAGATCTTGCACAGTCTGTCCATGCTCCTGAATTTCTTCTTCATCCTCCCAACTGGCATCTTCAACTGGATGTCCCTTCCATTTGACCAAGTATTCAAAATACTCTTTCCTCTTGGTCTTCCTGGTGACCCTCTTATCAATTATACTTTCCATCTGTGGCTTTGCAACTACAGGCATTTGTTTGGTCCACTGAGCTTCTGTCTGTTCATTCTCTGCCCCTGCTTCTTCAGCTTTGTAAGGGTACAAATCTGAGATGTTGAATATCTATGAAATTCTGATCCCATCGGGTAATTCAATCTCGTATGCATTTGCCCCAAATTTCTTTACGATCTTGCATGGTCCAATCTTCTTCATTTTCAGTTTGTTATATGTTCCCCTTGGGAACCTTTCTTTCCTTAGATGTGCAAGAATCAGATCACCAACTTCAAACTGAATTTCTCGCCTATGTTGATCTGCTCTGTGTTTATACTCTTGACTCGAATTTTGCAAATGTTCCCTCACTTGGCTGTGAAGTTCCTTCATTGCCTCTGCAAGATCCTCTGCACTAGTGCTTCTAGTTTCATTATGTTCTGAATCCTTCAATTCATAAACTCCCCTTGGTTGTATTCCATACAGAATTTGGAATGGAATCTTCCCTGTGCTTTTATTGATCGAATCATTATAATCAAATTCCGCCTATGGCAGAATGTGATCCCACTGACTGTGGTGTTCAGTCACTAGGCTCCTCAATAAATCTCCCAAGATTTTGTTTACAACTTCTGTCTACCCATCCGTCTGAGGATGATAAGCTGAGATAAATGACAAATTTTTCCCCAGCTTCTTCCATAAAGTCCTCTAGAAATGTCCAACGAACTTGGTATCCTGATCTGAAACAATACTCCTTGGCAGACCGTGAAGTCTGACGACTTCTTTGAAAAACAAGTTCGCAATATGAGTTGTGTCCCTGGTTTTCTAGCATGGTATGAAATGTGCCATCTTTGAAAATCTGTCTACCACTACAAATATTGAATCAAATCCCCTTTGTGTCTTTGGCATCCCTAATACAAAATCCATGCTCACTGCATCCCATGGCCTCTCAGGTATGGGTAATGGCTGGTATAACCCTGTGTTCTGCCTTTTTCCCTTTGTGTGCTGAAAAATTCTAAATCCCTCCACAAATATTTTGACATCGGTCCTCATCCCCGGCCAAAAATATGAGCTATTTAATTTCGAGAACGTTTTATCATGACCGAAATGTCCGGTCAATCCTCCACTGTGTTTTTCTTTCAACAGATTCTCCCTCATGGAGCATTTTGGAATACATAATTGATTGCCTCTGAATAATAATCCATCCTGGATCATATATTCGGTCCACTGGCTTCTGCCCCTGAGAATTGGATTCTCAGATGTCTCATACGCCTCTTTAAAATCTGGATTGTCTCTATACATTTCTTTGAGATTATCAAAACCCAAAGTTTTGACTCTAAATTCCTGCATAAGCAAACATTTCCTGCTCAAAGCATCAACAACTTTGTTAGCAGTTCCAGAAATATGTTTAATTACAAAAGTAAAATTCTGCATGTATTCAACCCATTTAACATGTCTTTGGTTCAACTTCTCCTGTTGAGTCACAAATTGTAAGCCATGATTATCACTGTACAAAACAAACTCTTTAGGAACCAAATAATGTCTCTATTTCTTCAGCGCTTGTATGACTGCATAAAATTCTTTGTCATATGTGGAGTACTTAACCTTTGCTTCATTCAATTTCTCACTGAAGTATGTGATCGGTCTATCATCTTGGTTCAAGACTGCTCCAATTGCAAATCCACTAGCATCACACTTTACCTGAAATGTCTTACCGAAATCTGGCAACACCAAAATTGGTTGTTCAGTAATCCTCCTCTTCAGCAGGTTGAAACTTTTTTCTACTTCCTCTGTCCAATGAAAATATTTGTGTCTTTTCTTCACCGTGTCCATCATTGGTGCACTAATCCCACTAAAATTTCGGATGAATTTCCTATAGAAACTAGCTAATCCATGGAAACTTCGAACCTCAAATACACTTTTCGGTGATGGCCAATTCTTAATCGCCTCTACCTTATCCGAATCCATTTTTAGCTCATCTGCAGAGATAACAAAACCCAAATAAATGAGTTATGTCCTCATAAATGTTGATTTCTTCATATTTATCAGCAACTTCTCTTGTTGTAATCTCCTCATCACTGTAGCTAAATGCTTCAAGTTTTTTGTTTCTGTCTTGCTGAAAATTAATATATCATCAAGATATACGATGACGAATCTCCCGATGAACTCCTTTAGGACTTCGTTCATCAACCTCATGAAAGTACTAGGCACATTTTTTAAGCCAAATGGCATAACAATCCATTCATACAGCCCTTCATTTGTCTTGAAGGCTATCTTCCATTCATCACCTTCTCTCATCCGAATTTGATGATAACCGCTTTTCAAATCAATCTTTGAAAAAAAAATTGCTCCACTCAAGCAATCCATCAAATCATCCATCCTTGGCAAAGGAAATCTATATCTGATGGTAATCTTGTTGATTTCCCTCGAGTCTGTACACATCCTCCAGCCTCCATCTTTCTTTGGGTTGAGCACTGTTGGAACAACGCATGGACTCAAGCTCTCTCTAACCAACCCTTTGTCCATTAAATCCTGGACCTGTCTCTTGACTTCTTCATTCTCCTGTGACGTCAATCTGTACGTTTCTTTGTTTGGTAAACTAGCTCCAGGTATAAGATCGATGTGATGACTTATACTTCTGATCGGTGGCAACAAACAAGGTAGTTCGTCCACTACTATATCAGCAAACTCTCCCAGCAACTTCTAGATTTCCTCTGGTAAATCATCCACTCTTGTACTGGTTAAAACAATTCTAGGCTTCCTGACCACGATGAATTGTGTATCTTCCTTATTCTTAACCTCCTTAAGAAGTTCCTTCCCACTCATGAGAAGTACAGTGTTGCTCGCTTCTGGTTTCGTTTCTTTATCCTTAATCGGCAGCAACATGTGAGTTCTCCCATTCTTCTCCAGGGTGTATGTGTTCTTTCTCCCATCATGAATCACATTCCTTTCATATTGCCACAGTCTACCCAACAATAGATGACAAACATCCATGGGAATGACATCACATAGTATTTCATCCTTATATCCTCCTATTTTAAATTCAACCAAACATTGTTTAGTGGCATTTACCTGATGTCCTTTTTGTAACCATGAAACCTTGTATGGGCTTGGATGTTCAATAGTCTCCAGCTCCATCTTTTCTACCATCTCTGTAGAAATGAGATTTTCTGTGCTACCACTGTCCACGATGACTTTGCATACCGTGTCTTTGGTCTTGCAAGCAGTCCGAAAAAGTTTGTTCCTTTGGGTCGGGTTCTCTGCCTCCTTCTCTGTTGTTAAGAGAACTTTTCTCATCATCAGTGATCTTTCTCCCTCAGTATCGTCTGCCTCAACATTCTGTCCTTGTGCTTCGGCAATGTGAGTTTCACCTCCTTCTTTCTTTCTATTTGGACATTCATAGGATTTGTGTCCATTCTTTCCACAGGTAAAGCATTTTATTTCTCCACCTTTGCCTCTAACTCTTCCTCTAGTTCGAGGAAAAGTATTTCTATCAGCATACTGTCCTCTCTGTGAGCTTCCACCTCTCTCAGTTTGAGTTTGAGGTTTCTTTCACTCTTCTTTAGATTTCTGAGTTTTATCTTGGGTAATTTTTTTGCCTCTAGCTTGACTTCTACCTCGGCCTCTATGACCTTTCTTTTGGCTCAGCTTCTCTTCAGCTTTCAGAACCATCTGATAAGAATCCTCCACATTCTGAAGGCTCGTCATGCTCATCTCATCCTGAATGTCATATCGCGACCATTCATGTACCTAGCAACTTTTTCATCATCACTTTCCCGATGACCTTCTCTGATGTTTATCTTGTAGAATTCCTCAATGTATTCTTTCACTGACATCAGCTTCTGTCTCAAATTCTGCATTCTCTGAAACAGAGTAATTTGATAATCTTTGGGTATGAATTTTTCCTTCATTTTCGCAACTATTCTATCCCAACTCTTGATTTTTTTCTTTCCCTTACAGCATCTGTCAACTTGCAGTTCATCCCACCACAATGTTGCATGTCCTTTAAGTCTTGTGATAGCGTGCTTGACCTTCTTGTCTTCCTCGACATCCTCATAGTCAAAATATTTATCCATTCTAGAAGCTCTTCAACATCTAGGTTTCCTTCATATACTGGAATGTCCATTTTTGCTCTGGCACCTATCCTAGCAACAGCCCTGAATAGGCGTTCATCTGCTACATATTCGGCTGCAACTTATTCTCCTTCATGTCTAGCTTCATCTTCACTTTTAGCCTTGCTGATATCCCCGACATTAACTGTACGCCTCTGTGTTGTCTCCATGGAATCAAGCATGGCACGTAGTTCGCGCATTTCTCTTTCCACTACTGGATCAGGCATTGGCATAGGCCTATCTCTTCTTCTCGACGGCATGGCTGTAAAATTTCTCTTTTCTCTGCTACAAAAAGAAAAGAAATTTTTCTCACTCTGATACCTCACTAACGTAGGTACCCCAACCCTCAGGTCGGAGCCCGCACAGGATCTTTCAATTTTGGCCCCTTAGAGTCTAACTGGCTCTTCAATTTCCTCTTCGGGAAATTTATTCACACACCCAACTGAGTGTATGTCACAGATCCTTCTGAGTTATGCTCATGTGATCTTTGCACTGGCATGAACTCCACGATCAACACCCAACTGACATTGGGAATTTCCCCTTTTCCTTTCGGGATACCGGATTTCGCAATTTCGCGAATCCTGATGTCGAACGCCTTACCTCGTCGACCTCCGAAACCCAAAACATCAAACACTAGACACTTCTCACCACTGACTTTGGCTTTTTGCTCTTCGTGATTTTGGGAGATGCGTTGATGTGCAACTCTACCTCTTGACTCCCAGAGTCCCAAAATCCGAAGTACCGAAATCCCGAAAGTCCACTCTAAGTCCTATTGCACTTCACGACTTCGGGATTTTCCCTTTACTACTCCTCGTTCCTTGTCATCAATATTTTCGGTATGTTGAACCCTGAAATATTGAAATGCTAGTGTCCCACTTCCAAGGAGATCAACGGTTGTGGATATCTCCTGGATCCGATGGCTGGCGCGATTTCGCGTACCGGGAGTTCATGATGCTTGATCTCAAACTCTTTACCTCCTATATATTCTGGACCCTGAATTACCGAAATGCCGAAATGGTTTTCTTCCCCCGAGATTTCACAAACCGGGAGTTCGAAACTCTCGATTCCAAATCACTGTCTCCTCGAGATTCCGGATCCTGAAATGCCGAAATGTTGAAACGCTCCTCCAAAGGTATTTCACGTTTTGTGATTTCGGAGCTTCTTATGTGGAGCACTCTACTCCTTGTCAACATGAATGCTGAAATGTTGATTCCCGAAATTCTTACAAATATCCTACTGCGACTTGTGATTTCGGGCTTTCCTCCCCCCTGTGTCCCGATCACTCGTCCTCAAGACCTTCGAAACCCCAAATTCTGAAGTTCCGAAATTCTGACCTTGTCACTCTTCACCTTTATACACGAAAACTCTTCTCGTGTTTCAGGGATTTGATCAACCAAAGGTTTCATCCACACTTCGGACTTATGACCCCTGAAATGCCGAAATGATCTCGACGGTCCAATGATCAAAATCAATGGTCCACGTTAAATCCTTCCTTTCGAAGGTGGATCTGTCCAACGCTTAACTTCCCCCGCAACTTTCTTGGATCCTACGGTCCTCACTATTTCGAGAGTTCTCCTTGGAGAATTCCAACCATTCAGTTTCCTCCTCAAGAACCTTTGGCTCAAAAATCGACTCTGTGATCCTCCTCTGGGGCATGAATTCTGCACAACAATTTGAGCTTCCTGCTTTCTCTTGAATGATTCAAAGGCCTTAACCCTTCTAAGCTTTCTTCGCAAACTCAGGTCTTCAAGGAGACTCCTGCATGCACTCCTTGCAACAATCCTTCAAATACTTCAGCGTACTTGAACTCCCGACTCTCTGCACTTTCTTTGCAACAACAATCCTTCAATCTCTCAACCTTAGTTGATAAGTTCTAAGGTATCGACCAGCCTGCACACACCTTGCACGGCTTCTGTGCTTGTCTTTCACTTTTGCTGGAATGAGAACAATGGTATCTCTTCTGAGCTTTCAGAGATAAACTCTAAACCTTTATCATGCACTCCTTGCAGGAACTTCTCTCACTCAGGAAGAGAAACAATTGAAACTCATTTTCTTGCTTCTCTCAGAATTTAAACATTCAACATGAAAACATACATTCACACACAACATAATAACAAATACATGACAGAGAGAGTAAGAAACTGTAAGCGGACCATTCATCATGTATACACAGAAAACATCGTAACACCATGAATCTGAATCAAAGCTCCATATATTAATTCAAGCTTCTGTACATGGGTTCACCTCTACAACTCTTCTGCTACAACTCTCTTCTTCTCTATCCTAATGTGCTTAATGATCTAATTCCAATTGATACAATGATACAAAGATGAGGGTGTCTATAGTCGTTTTCCCTCCTGTTCTTCTAAACTATCTAATCTCTAATTCAAACCTAACTACTTTCATTAACTAAGCATAAATGCCTCTACCTCCTACAGATGAGAGAGAATCGTTCATGATCTGTTTACAATACGCAAGTACGCTTCCCTTTAACCATTACATTAATGCTTCAAAAACATTTCTAAAACATGTAAAATGTGTGTTACACTTTCCAGTTGTCTTCTGCCTTCATGCTCACTTGGCTAGCTGCTTGCGATGCTCCTGCATCAGATTTGTAAAACAAGGGCCATGGGAAGGCTTCATTTATCTAGCCTATTAATACTCATGCACAAGGAGGGGTAGAAGAGGATTGGGAAAAACATCGAGAACACTAAGGCATTGGGAAGCACACTTCAGGGGGAAAATGTATTTTCTCTAAAAAATCTTGGCATTTATGGCTAGCCAAATTCCCCATGCCAAAGTGAAAGGAAGGGATTTGAAAGCTTTAGTGGCCTTGTTTTGATATCACAATGCTCCTTGCCAAGCGTTATGGAGTCTATTTAACCCTTCAATTTCCTTCCAAACTTGCTTTGAGAATGAACAAGAGAGGATAAGATGATAATTTGTTTCTATATAACCTTTGTATAAGTAGCATCTACTCTAGGACCTTTGAAATTCCTTTTTCTTAAAATATCCCAAGTAAGGGCCCTGTTATTGAGGAGAATCCACATGGATATTTTCACTTTTGTTGGCCATTGGAATTTCCAAATGGATTTACACCACTAGATCAATGACTAATCTATGCCTTCCAATGCTAATTCTTTGTAACCAAACATAGGCTCGTAGCCTCTTGTAGGACTCAAGGACCAAATGAGTTCATCATCATCGCCATTTAGAATGATGTTGCACTTCCTCGGGTAGACTAATGAAGATTTCCAAGCCTCAACTTAAGCCTCATTGAATTCTAATTCTCTCCATGAGAGCCACTACCGATGATGATTGTTTACCACTGGGCCTCTATAAATTTGGTTCAGAGTATAGTATCCTTTGGCTCTTAAATCCCATGTGAGAGGATGTGGTAGGTTGTCTACCTCCTTGCTCCCAATCCATGGATCTAATCCGATCTAGACCTTGTCTCCTTTGCCAACTCTCTAGAACAACTAATTCTCAATTAAAGGAAACACTTAGACAATGGCTTTCTAAATGATCGAGGAGTTCAATTTATTTTTTTTTTATTTTGGGGTTCAAATCCAAATCTCCAAAGAGATGTTCACAAAGTATTTATCTTTTTTGGTATGAACCCAAAGACCTTGTCCCTACAAAAGTCTCCAAACGTTTCCATGAACTATGTCAACTAGTAACTTATGTAGCATTTTCAAATATTTGCATTCATAATTAGTTGGAATTAATGCCACATTTATGTGGTCAAACATATTTTTATATTTTACTATGGGTATTGTCATATTTTTTATATTTTCATTTTTTTTTCATTTTTTTGAAAATTGACTTTATATGATTTTCCTTTATGGCTTATGATTATAACTAATTTCCGTATTGTTCCTCTTGGACATGAGGTTAAATTGCAATTAAGGGTAGTATCTGGCCTCATGCATAGGACATGACCTCACTAGATGTAGCTTTAATGTAGTTTTAATGATGACCACAATGGAAACTGGCTTTCTTGTGGATAATATTTACATTGAATCCGCCTTAAACATGTTAATAACCCAAACCCTAAAAGACATGAGTAAAAATTTTCCCCCTTATGGACCACCAATGAGTTATTTCACATGGTGTAAATTTCTTTGAATAATAATGCTTGTTCTTAATGTAGATTGCTATTGAATAATTATGATAACTTTTGTCAACTTAAAAGAAATTAATTTCCCTTTTATAAAATTAAAAAAATAAATTATTTATTAAAATAATAAACTAAAATATATAATTAAATGAAAGGTTAATATTACATTAATTATATATCTATATATAATCAACCAAAAGTAATATTTTATTCATCCTTTATAAACATTTTTCATAATATGCACTGAAAAAGTTCATACATATTATATTTTTGTTCAAATAGAGAGTAGAGAGTAGTTATCACTATGATAATTAAATGTGGACTTATGTCATAGTCAACTATACATATATTCTTCTAATCCAATTAGTTGGGTCCTCCAAATATATAAATTACAGCACGAACAATATATAAATTACAAGTATAGTAAGCTCCACAGTCCACTTATATATAAATTACAACACGAGCAACTATAGTAAGCTCCACTTGTAACACTGCAGGCAGATAAAAAGCATGGAGTGATAAGCTTAAGGCCCCAGCTTTCTTGCAAACAAATGATTGTCTTTCCACGGCCACGGCTCCCACTTGCACCGAACTCCAGCGAGGACAGCATTCAGCAACGGCGCAGAAGAGTACATCAGAACTTCCCACCGGTCTATACTTTTCCCAAAGAATTCTAGCGAATTCCTGTAATTGAGAAAATAACTGCCGACTAACCACTTCGCCCAAACCAGTAATTGAATAGCACCGTATACCCATCTGCTAAAACCCCTTGTACCCAAAGTTCAGGCAACTGCGCTCCCTGCTACAATGCACGCTGTCTCCAAAGTTACAGCTGTCCATAACATTATCCCACCAAAATTAATCTCAACCTCTAGCCCGTTTCTTAGCCACATGAATAGCATAATTGGGAACGTAACCGGCCATAACGCGCCAAGTAAACGCTCCAAGCTGAAACGACCAAAACCTACAGAGGCTACGTCCATTCCCAAAGCTGCCCCAATGGCTGTGATTATCACTACAAGTACAGTCATAGAGGGTGGCGAGGAACTATCAGCCCCACCTTCAAAAGAAATAAGCACAGTCCAACCAAGAGAGCAAATCAAGTTGGCACAACCCGTGGATACAAAGGTTATGATGCATAGAATACTACCTCTAAAGAAAAGAGCTTGGCAAACCTGGGTGTTATTCTCGTCAGACTTGACCTCAGCTTTGAGAGCAAAGTCTAGTGAAGAGTCTTGTTCTAAACATATACTGAAGACTCTTGTTCTGAACATATATTGTGTCATGCATGCTTCCACCCATAGAATCATAGAAGGATTTTGATCATGCATTATTGCATTGGTTTCCTCAATGAAGGTTCTATTATTCCTCTTTCTCAAATAGTTTTGATTCCTTATGAGTCAAGTGGCTCCCTTTGAATGATAAACATATTCATTTTCTTGTTAACCTATCTGGAACAAGATAAAAAAAAGAACCAACACAAGAATATCTCCTAAAGGAGAATAATGAGTACATCTCTATAATCAAAACAATTTAAGGAATGATGTCACAGCTACAACACCTACTTGTAATGTAGCAAACTTATATAAATATAGGTTAGAGGAATGATAATTACAACAATCAAACCTGGAGTCTTTACTTTGAGTGTGTTGTTCCTCTGAATGCACTGAGATCCATCTGGATCCATGACTTCAGCAAAGGTTCCTTCCTCCTGCAATTTCCCTCATGATAATTATACAAATAATATATACAAGTGCATACCTGAGGATGCTGATATGATTTCTCCAATGGCTCTTGGATGATCTCTTTCCTCTGAGATCTTTATGAAGAAGATAGTCACGGTGTCACCTTTTGTCATCTTTGTTATTTTGAAGCTGGCCCTTCAACGTAAGGGTTTGAGTAGGTGATTGGCTTCCTTGTCCTGACGTCATCTTCCTTCCATTTATTGATAGTTGTCTATGGTAAACCCTTTTTTATTACCCACAATAAGTCTTCCTCTGAAGTCTTTTCTTTCAAGAACTTTCCTTGATTCATCAAGCTTATCTTCCATCATAGTTTTTGTTCATCATAATTTTAGATTCTTCACAACCCTTTGTCAACTAGGCTAGAAAATCTACGGCTAGGCTAGGCTAGCACTTTTAGGTTTTATTGGACTTATGACTGCCAACAATAAGCCGTCGAAATATAAGAGAACACTGGTGAGCTGAAGAGCTCCTTCAATGAGTTTGTAGAAACCCTAATTCTAAAATTTCTATAGAAATTGGCAAAACCTTAGAAACCCTAGGGCCAAAATTTCAAAATGTTCGGAATGTCACTCTGAGAGTCTCTGGAGATGCACTGGAGGAGGATGTACTGTCATATGCCAAAATTAGCCCCAACGTTCAAGTGTTTAAGGGATGAAACACCTCATAAAGGAAGCTCGTACGAATTTTCTGGAAACCCTAGGAGGGTCGTACGGTTTTGTAGAAAAGAGAGGAGATTGGTAGATGTTTGTGCAATGGGTTCTTCAAGACCTATGCTCTAATACCATGTTGATTTTTCAATAATCTATGTTATGCATGAAGTTCATTCCATTTTATCATTTAACTTAACCATAAACAATAATGTTGAACCAACCAAGATCACAAGAAGAAACACCATTCACAAGAACACAAGAAGTGTTAGAAAAACAGGACCGCGGAGCAATAAAATAAAACAAATGCAGAAACAAAACAAAGAAGACACACAATACAAGAGAGACACAGATTTACGTGGTTCACCCAGTGTGGGCTACGTCCACCAGAGAAATTGCCAGGTCCTTC
>ML789681.1:600627-638092 GCA_009831015.1 Picea engelmannii
TTTTTCCCAAGGAATATTAGTTCTTCTCTCCTCGAGACCATGAAATCAACCTTTTTCTTTCTTACTATCTGCTGGTAAGCTTTGAGCTTTATGTTATCCTTGTCTGATTCCTTCCACCTTCTCCTTGCCTTTTTTCATTCCTCATCAAACCAAGCATTAACTGGAAAACAATTTGTTTCAGACTTCTTAATTTTTGCTCTTTTGCACTCAGCAAGTGCGCTTTGAATTAAATGTGTTAATCTGTGACTGTGAAGGCCATGAAATGAGATTTCCTCCTTCTCAAAGAGCCTCTCTAACGTTTTTTTGAAGGTATTACAATTCTCTGGAGTCAAAAGAATTCTTCCATTTGTGGGGTTTTGTTGAACACACTGAGTTTTTGACCCTAATTGCTTCAATTCGGTCCAAGAGAAACTTAAATAATTTGGCGTGTGATCCGATTTTAAGTCCCAAATTTGATCTCCAATCAACACTTCCTCCATTTTCCCACACAAGTTATGCGAGCAAATTGCATAAATAAGTAGAAGGCATTGAATAAGGGTCACGTGGGGGTTTATCTATTATACTAAATATATTCTAAGTGTTAAACTTATTAAATAATCCCCTTTTTCTTTTGAGTTCATTCCACATTGTGCTAAATTTCAAGTATTAAATTTATTAAATATTATTTTATAGGTAGAATTTCAAGTTTGCTAAAAATATAGTTAAAATAATTGACATTTAATTAGGTTAAGAAATCATATAATTATCTTTTACTTTTGAGTTTATAAAATCTAATAGTTCATAAAGAGGAAAACATACCATCGTAAAGAGGAAAACATACCACACAAATGGGAAATTTGAATTCATGTGACAAGGTTAGCATTTTCCTTCCCTAATCACCAGACTAAACTCATTTGACAAAAAACTTATTCATTTGTGCATGTCATCCTTGGCATAGAGGCCATGCTAATCTTTGTCTATATCATTCCAATTTTATTGATAAAGAGACAAAGTTAATGGGAATATAATAAAGTAGTTGTTAATGGGAATATAATAAAGTAGTTGTTTGTTTAAATGTTAGTTTTTTTATATATTTTTGGAATAATGAATTGTAAAGAAAAAAAAGGTTAAACTTTGTTAGGATTTATTTTTCCATGGATATTAACCCAAAAATATAGAACAATTCAAATAATTATTAAAAATGAACATAATTTTTAATGCATGTTAAAAATTCCATCTCCAAGAATGCATGTTATATATATTAAACTTAAAAGGCTATCATAAAAATCACAAATGATTAGTGTCTTATTTGAGGCAAGTTGGGAATGGTTAAGTTTTTTTGTGGGAATGCATAATACGTAGATATCGTTGGCATGCTGATCAACAAGTTCCTTCCACATTATAGGGAAATATTTGTTGGAGAGTTGCATTGTTAAAGATTTTAAATTTTTTCTCATATCGGTTTTTATGAGGCTTTGGCATTGAGTTCAAGGATTTTTTATATTCTCAATCTAGAAAATGAGATGTAAGTGTATCTTTGAAAAATATGAGATTTTTGTCCCTTCTTTCCTTAGGACTTAGCTAAAAGAGATACACTTCCAGTTATTAGCCAAGGCTATTTGTTAATTAGGGTCGCAAAAATTGCTAATGGCATGTTTTCGATTGAACTCTTGAATTTTTTGGCCGAAATAGTTTTCGATCGAACTGCTTTTCGGCCGAAAGTTAAATCTAACGACACTATTGAAAAATATAACACATATTTTAAATTTAATAATAATTTCCTGTTAAAACTAACTTTTGTTCAAACAAATAATTCGATCGAAAATCTGTAACTATGGCACTTTTTAGAACAATATGTGTTCACCTTAGCTTACTCCAACTTGGGGAAGAGAGGACTCCTTAAAATACTGTGAGTTTGGTTTTGGAACTAGTACCAACATTTTTAGAATTGAATAAACTTTCTTTTGATACAATTTGTATTCAATTTAATTGTTTTTTAGTCATTTTAGTTAATTTTATAAAAAGTGTCTGCATATTATTTTTAGATGATTCGTTAAAATGAAAAATCAATATCTGCAATAATATATAGTAAAAAATTATGGAAAAATTATATTATGGAACCTTTCACTATCCTCTTCAAAATTGTACTTTTATATTTACTTTTAAATAAAAATTAAGGAAGATAAATGGTGTCAATCTAAATGTGTTTAAAATCTGCAATTTTTTCAGATTGGTCAAATTCAAAAAATTGTAGTAATTATAATATTAATATGTTGTCTTCAAAACTATAGTCATACTTTAATAGAGTCTCTTTAGATTGTTGCAACGTATTTCATCTTTCATAATCAAAAGTTTAATAATAATTAAATTTGTGTCAACAAACATAACTCATTGTGCCTTCATTTTTATTTCTTTCCGTAGGACTTGGCTAAAAGAGACACACTTTCAGTTATTAGCCAAGGTTATTTGTTAATTAGGGATGATAAAAAAGTTGATGCACTTGCTTTCTCACCTACTCTAAGCTAATCTTAGTCCTTATAGTGATGAAAAAGAGGTTACATTGAATACAATTACTTTCTTTATTTTTTGTTTAGGTGAGTGAAAGCTAATGATGGTCTCTTTTGACACCTCAGACGCAATATAAATCATCAAAAATATATCCCTTGAGATACCTACACAATGAATATACATCCCTTTAGATACCTACACAATGAATCTGTATTCTGAATAAGAAGTTGAAAGGTAGACAACTGAATAACCTTTCCAAGTATATAATGTTACTTTATTCAAGTTTTTTATAACTATATCAATTTTGATATTTTCTAACATTGAAATTTTATTTTTTTCAGAGAGTATAAGGTATATGTTTATGTTGGTGTAGTGTTTTAGTACCTAAATTGATCCAGGTGGATATTGGTGGCCACCCACCTATTCCAACTGGATCCTCTTAATAATTTTTAGTTCAACACGTTCTTCTGTAATTCTTTGTAGTTGTGGGTTCTACACTTCTAGGGATGTATGAAGCCCTACACAGCTTCTAGGTGGAGATTGCTGGTCGCCCACCTAATCCAACTAGCTTATTTTGGAATTTTCATGTCAGTACATCTTTCTGTACTTCCAGGGCCGTTTTGGGGCCCTAAACAATGTTTTTTTGGCTTGCTACAATCAAACTGTAGACGAAGTCAGAGTTTGATGGCATAATGTGTAGTTCTCAAAAAAACCTTTCCAACGGGCTATCACATCCTAAAATGGAGGTTGTATGAAGAAGTTACAACCCCGAGAAGTTGAGGTACCAAATTACCATCGGGGCCCACAAAACTTTTGGCGTTTCATCTCCTAGGGTTAGGTTTTTGGATGTCTAGGGTTTTGGCATTCACGAGTAATGTTAAAAATGCCTCTAGAGCCTCATTGCAATCATTCTTCTTAGACAGATGTGCATAGCAGCCACATCTCTTCTCAAAGATAGCTATCACCATTCGAGCAAGTTGTTTTTAGTTTTGCAGTTTTACAGTTTCATCCTATTTTATTTATTCAATAGAAGTTATTGTTCACTAGATATCTATTGTTGTTCTTTGTATATCTATGTTATTGTATTCAGTCTATTATTCATTTCGTTTCACTCATAAATCCATATCAGTGGTGTCAAAGCGATCTGCTCTTCATTTATTTTTCTTCGTGCACGTCCTCGACAAGATCTGGGTACAAGAAGTTGGGACTCGAACTTATCAAACCTTTACAAGATCGGTCACACCGAGATTGACAAAAACCCATGGGGGACAAGAAGAAAGATGGCGGAGAAGGAGATCCTTTTAAAATGTTGCTCGAGGAAGCCCTTGCATGACAAAGGAACAAAATGATGGACAAATTTGCACAGATCCTTCGGCGGCTGCCCATAGGAGACGCATCTTCATCAAGCGTCCATGCAACCCCCTTCAAGGTACAAGTAAATTTTTATATTCCATTATTTGAAGGACTAATAGATGCAAATGTTGTAGATAAATGGTTGAATCTGCACAAAGGGTACTTTTTGGTCCATAATTTTTTCGACGAGGAAAAGATTACTTTTGCATTCCTCAAGGTCGTCCCCCATGTTAAGGACTGGTGGGATGCTTACTTTGAGCAAAGGGCCATAGAGGAATCTGCAATATTTGTGTTCGCCCCCACATGGGATTCCTTCAAGGATGTCATTAAAGAAAAATACTACCATGTTGGAAGCTACGAGGACCAATACACAAGATGGACCATGCTGCGTTAGGAAAGGGACTAGACAGTACCAGGTTTCACCAATATTTTTCATACCCTGCGCACCAAATTGGGTATCAAATACTCTGAACGACATTTGGTGCTCAAATGCCATGTTTTTTTGCATAGATACATTCAAAAAGAAATGGAGTTTTTATACATCGCATCATTATTTGCAGTTTATAGATATGTTGTCAAGATCGAGAAGAAATTTAAGCAAAAGAGGCGAGAGTTTGGATCTGCAAACTCCTTATAGTCGAAGCATGGCAAAGACAACCCCAACCCACAAAACAAGGGATAGAGCAAAGATGGTCACTCTTAGGACAACCAATCCAAGATGCAACATAAGAAGGGTAATGAGAAGTTGAAGAAGGACATGGGAAAGTGTTGTGAATACCATAAAATCCCTTGGCACAACACCGAAGAATGTCTCTCCAAGCAGTCACTGGTGGTCGAGCTGAAAGCTTTCGAGTCAGAGGCAGATTCTGACTCCAAATCAAATCCAAAAGGAGGGAAGCAGATTATCGATGTCGAAACCAACACCATTGTCACTACCACCAAAGTTCAGCGAAGTGAACCAGAAGAAATAGAGGAAGGGGAACGCTTATTTCACTCACAGATGCGAGTAAAGGGGACTGCACTTCATTTCATTGTCGATCGTAGTAGTCAAAAGAACCTAATCTTGGCAGAGGTTGTCAAGCGGCTGGACCTGTCAATGACACCACACCCGCATCCCTACACCATTGTCTGGCTTCAACAAGGAAGAGATATCCTTGTCAACCAATAGTGTTGTCTGCCCTATAACATCAAGCCTTTCAAAGATGAGGTATTGTGTGGTATTTCTGCTCTTGAGGTTTGTGATGTTATTTTAGGAAAACCATATTTGTGGAAGTGACATGCTTTGTATGAGTCTAGACCCCATAGTGTTTTGGTTTTGTTACTAGCAAAATTGACAACTCGCGGTTCTCGTACTCGCGTGACACGGGGTTGATTCCCGTCTACTACCTCTATAACCCACAGGTGCGTCCACACAACCCGCAAGCATGGGGAATGGGTAAATCAGGGTGAGAATCGAATTTGAGACCTCCTTTTTACATTTCCTTCTATTTACATGACACTTGCCAATCAGTCTACACCCCTACAAGCCTAGACCCCACAATGTTATTATTACTTTGGGTAGACAATTGTACAGGATACTAGAGGTAATGTCACCTACCGCTATTTCTTTAATCTCTGCTAAGCAATGTAGTAAGGTCATTTCAAAGACTAGGAAATTCGTCTTCTTTGTGATCCATTCTCACAGTAAGCAGAAGGTCGTCGCCACATCTGTGGCCTCTACACAGAGCCTCTCTTTGCAGCAGTAGCAAGTGGATGAGATTGTGGAAGAATACAGAGATATCTTCTCCTCACCCACCGGGGTATCGATGCACTGCCAATTCAAGCATCCAACTGATCTAACCCTTGGTGCACCTCTGCCTAATGGACCAGTCTATCGTCGCTCATTGATTGAAAATGATGAAATCAAGCATCATATCTAAGATTTGCTTCAAAAGGGGCACATTAGACCCAACTCTTCCCCTTGCAAAATCCTGATTCTACTGGTGCAAAAGAAAGATGGGATTTAGCAGCTCTGCATTTATTACAAATCATTAAACAAAATCATAGTCAGGAATCGGTACCCAATTCCCTGAATTGATGACCTTCTTAACCAACTGAAGTGGGGAAATTTCTTCAACAAGATTGACCTAAATTCTGGATACCACCAAGTTCCCATGGAACCAACTGATGTATGGAAGACAACTTTCAAATCTAAAGAAGGTCTCTTTGAATGGTTGGTCATGCCCTTTGGCTTAACAAATGCACCAACCACTTTCATGAGGTTGATGGATGATGTATTGATATCCTTCACCAAATATTTTGTGGTGGCATATATGGATGACATCCACATATTCAACAAAACATGGGAGGAGCACATGCAACATATTCAATAGGTTTTTCGCACTCTGCGACAACACAAGATGTATGTCATCTTAGAAAAATGATCCTTTGGCATGAATAGGGTCCAATAATTGGGATACATTGTTGATGAGCATGGGGTACATGTGGATCCAGCTAGGATCCAACTCATCCATGATTGACCTGCCCCGACCACACTAACCGATCTTTGGAGCTTCTTGGGACTTTCCAACTTCTACCGACGGTTCGTGTTTGGATTCTCCCATATTACATGGGCCCTCAACCAAGTGACCAAGGGAAGTGTTGTGCAACCCCCTTCCCTCCTAGGGATTCTGCGACTTCACGGTCTTGAATATTAAATTCACTTGAGCCGAATTAGCTCTTCAGCCTCTAACAGACCCCAAACAACGACACACAGGTCCCTTTGATGTTACCTGCAAGTTTGAATTAACCGCAACCTTTCTCTCTGACCCTTTTGGCAACACCAAATTTACGAGTGCTAGCCCTATGCTAGACTCTTTCTCTTATGTGACTGTGGGCTATGACCTCAGGCCAACCCCTTCGTAACTTTAGGCCTCGAAGATATTAAAACCTTGGCCTTTGTTTCCTTCTGAAACACTTTTCTCCAAATTCACGGATCTTTACCGCTTGTCAACCTAGATCTGACGGTCTAGCTATACTTCGGGTTTCGCGACTTCGTGCAATTTCACCTACTCCACGTTTACTTCCTCTACACCTCTAACTCCCAGATTCTCTAATCTGCTGCCACGTGTCTCCTTGCATCCAATGGTTAAGGTTCACCTCGCGAGTTCGCGACTTCAGTGATCCCAACTCTCTACGCTTAGAAATACTCTGAAATCCGAACTCCGAAATGTCGAAACACCTCGTGACTTGCCTCCGTGAAATATCTTCCATATTTGACGTTCTGGAACGATTCCAATCCTCCTGGGTGGATCTCACTTGGATAATTCTGGGAAACCTCGAAGGACTCCTTCCTTAGAATATTTCTCATTGTTCTTCCTCTTGAGCTTGTTCTTCCTCGAACTCTTTTCATCTCAGAATATTCCTTTCGAAACTTAGTCGAATCTCAGCTTGTGCATTCCTTGCAACATGTTTTCCTACACAATCCAACCACTTTGTGGGAAAATTCAGCTACTGCTCCTGAGCTTCTAGGTCAGAAGACTCGGTCACACACTCCTTGCAGACACTATGCACTCCTTACACACATAAGATTCACGTTATCTCTTCTGAGCTTATGAGTCGAAACAGACTCTGTCAACGCACTCCTTGTGGACACTATGCACACTTTCACTTGCTCGTAGAAGAGAAACAATTGAAACTTATTTAAAACCTCACAGATTCATACATTCAGCCATGTAAATGCATTCATAAACACAAGAACAAGAAATAAAAGAGAATTCCAAGTGAACATAAAATCTACCATTCATTCATTCAGATAGATGCATCAACACCAAGCATTTTGGGACAATTCTCCTCTGTTATATTCATTCAACTGAAATATACATATGTTCATACATTGCTTCAATAACTTCTACAACAACTATCTGGAGCCTATCAACAACTCAACAACCAACAACAACTAGGCAAGAATACAAAGCTTTTATACAAGAGGGCTCTTCGAGCTCTTCCCTCCAACTACTCTAAAGCTATCATATTGAATTAAAAGCTATCAACTACTTAGAATTTATTACAATAAATATTTGTGACAGACAGATCAAATCGAACACATCAAATCTGTACTGCACTCAACTTCATTAAAAGAAAATAAATTCTCTGATGTCCTCATGAAATCATCCAGCTCTACAACATTTAAGATGTTCTTTAATTGCAATCTCTTTCAAAATATATGTGTGATACACTTTCTTCAAAATTTAAATTTCTTCAAAATGTGCGCTAGTGCGCTTAGTTGTCCTCCACTTGTGCTCTACTAGTGATGCGTCTGCATCATATTCCTCTGGATGAAAATTCATGGACTCTTGTCCATGAGCTCTTGCATTGACTTTCCATGCTTCTAAATATCCGCTTTGTTTACCCAACTGGCATCTTCTATTGGGCATCCTTTCCATTTCACCAAATATTCAAAACATGTCTTCCTTCTGGTCTTCTTATCAATCCGTCGATCTATGATCTTTTCCATCTGCGAATTTTATGCAACAAGCATTTTCTTTTTCCAATGGATCTCTTTCTGATCTTTGGGTCTTCCAGCTCCATCTTCCCTGTAAGGATACAGGTTTGCAATGTTGAATATGGGTGATATACCCACACCTTCTGGCATCTCTATCTCATAAGCATTCTCACCAAACTTTCTTAGGATTTTGCACGGTCTTATCTTCTTCAACTTTAGTTTATTATATGTTCCCCTTGGGAACCTCTCCTTCCTGAGATGCGCTAGAACTTGATATCCCACTTCAAATTGAAGTTTACTCCTATGTTGATCAACTCTACGTTTATATTCATTTCTACTCCTTTTCAACTTATCTTTGATCTGATTATGAAGTTTCTGCATTTCTGCAGCAAAGTCTTCGGCTCCAATGCTCCTAAATTAAGTTTGCTCCGTATCTCTTAACTCTGACACTCCCCTCGGATTCATTCCATACACTATTTGAAATGGACTCTTTCCGATACTTATGTTCACTAAGTCATTATATGTGAACTCTGATTATGCTAAAATATTATCCCACTGACTATGATGTTCAGTGACCAAGCTTCTCAACAAATCTCCTAAACTCTGATTCACCACCTCAGTCTGTCCATCCATTTGAGGGTGATATATAGAACCAAAGGATAGTCCTGTTCCTAGTTTCTTCCACAATGTCCTCCAGAAATGACCAACAAATTTTGTATCCCTGTCTGAAACAATACTCATGGGCAATCCATGAAGTCTCACAACTTTATTGAGAAACAAGTTAGCAACATGCTTTGCATCACTAGTCTTCTGGCATGGGATAAAGTGTGCCAGCTTTGAAAATATGTCCACTACCACAAATATGGAATCACTTCCTCTTTGTGTTCTTGGAAATACCAACACAAAATCCATGCTTATTGCATCCCAAGGCCTCTCTGGAATAGGAAATGGTTGATACAACCCAGTATTCTGCTTCTTTCCCTTTGCATAATGGAAAATCTTACATTTGTTCACAAACCTCTTCATGTTTGCTCTCATTCCTGGCCAATAATATGAACCATTCAACTGTGAAAATGTTTTTTCATGGCTGAAATGTCTGGCTAGACCTCTACTATGATTTTCCGTCAGTAAATTCTCCCTCATCGAACACTTTGGTATGCACAACTGGCATCCTTTGAACAACAACCCATCCTGAATCATATATTCGGCCCACTGGCTTCTATCTCTGATCACAAGGTTCACACATGCTTCATATGCTTCCTTGAAATATGGATCATCATGATACATTTCCTTAAGGTGGTCAAACCCCAAGGTCTTCACTTGAAATACCTATAGAATTAGACATCTCCTACTTAATGCATCAACAACTTTGTTAGCATTACCAGAAATATGTTTAATGACAAAAGTGATTTTTTTCATAAATTCTATCCACTTAGCATGTCTTTGATTTAATTTCTCCTGTCTGGTTATGAATTGTAAAGCTTTATTCTCACTATACAAAACAAACTCCATCGAAACAAGGTAGTGCCTCCATTTCTTCAAGCCTTGAATTATGGAATAAAACTCTTTATCACATGTGGTGTACTTTATGTTAGTATCATTCAACTTCTCGATGAAATATGCAACAGGTTTATTATCTTGGCTCAAGACCACTCCAATTGCAACTCCACTCACATCACATCTTAATTGAAATGTCTTCCCGAAATCTAGCAAGACCAGAATCAGTTGTTCTGTTATCTTCTCCTTCAATATATTGAAGCTTTTCTTAGCCTCTTTTGTTCATTTGAAAGACTTATGTCTTTTCTTCACCGTATCCATCATATGTGCACCGATATCACTGAAATTTCTAATGAAATTACGATAGAAACTCGCTAATCCATGGAAACTTCTTACCTCAAATACACTCCTTGGTGACAACCACTATCTGATTGCTCTCACCTTTGCAGGATCCATCTTGAATTCATTTGAAGAGATCACAAAACCCAAGTAAATGAGTTATGTCTTCATAAAAGAGGATTTCTTTAAATTTATCAGTAGATTTTCTCACTGCAACCTTCTCATCACTAATGATAAGTGTCTCAAGTGCTCTTCTTCAGTTTTACTAAAGACTAGTATATCATCCAGATATACGATCACAAACTTACCAATAAAATATTTCAACACTTCATTCATCAACCTCATAAAAGTACTCGGGGCATTTGTTAATCCAAATGGCATAACAAGCCATTGATACAATCCCTCATTTGTTTTGAAGATTGTTTTCCACTCATCACCTTCTCTCATCCTTATCTGGTGATATCCACTTTTCAAATCTATCTTTGAAAAATAGTTTGCTCCACTTAAACAATCCATTAAGTCATCCATCCTTGGAAATGGAAATTTGTACCTAATGGTGATCTTATTTATGGCCCATGAGTATGTACACATTCTCCATCATCCATCCTTCTTTGGACTCAACACAGTTGGTACTGCACATGGACTCAATCTTTCCCTGACCAAACCTTTGTCTAACAAGTCCTGAACCTATATTTTCACCTCCTCATTCTCTTGATGTGTCAATCTGTATGTTTCTTTGTTTGACAAGGTTTCTCCTAGTATGAAGTCAATGTGATGGTTGATACTTCTGATAGGTGGAAATGATCTCAAAAACTCATCCACTACTATGTCAGTAAAATTCTCTAACAGCTCCTGAATTTCCTCAGGAAAATCCTCCATAGAAGTACTTGTAAGGATGGCTTAGGCTTCCTCACTACAACAAACTGCATCTCCTATTCCTTCTTAAATTCATTCAAGAGTTCCTTTCCACTCATGAGAAGTATGCTCGTGTTGGCTTCTTCCTTCACTTTCTTCTCTTCAATTGGCAACAACATATGTGTCCTACCATTCTTCTCCAAGGTATAAGTATTTATTCTCCCATCGTGAATGATGTTCCTATCATACATCCATGGGAACCACATCACACATAATCTCATCCCTATATTCTCCTATTTTAAATTCAAAAAGGCATTGTTTAGTTACCATTACCTTATGACCTCTCTGCTGCCATGAGACCTTATACGAACTCAGATGTACAGTCGTCTCCAGCTCCAATTTCTCCACCATCTCTATGGATACTAAGTTATCAATGCTCCCACTATGAATGATCACCTTTCATACTTTGTATTTAGTCTTGCAAGTTGTCCTGAACAAACTGTTCCTTTGCACTGGATTTTCAACCTCTGGCTCTGGTTTTAAGATAAATTTCTTCATCATCAAAGATCTCCCATCTTCTGCACCTTCTGCCTCAACATATCGCTTCTACACTTCCGAAATGTGAGATTCACCTCCTTTTTTCTTTCTCTCGGGAGATTCCCAAGACATGTTTCCTACCTTTCCACAGGCATAACACTTTATCTCACCTCCTCTACCTCTTCCTCTTCCTCTAGGAAAATAGTTTCTACCACCACTCTACCTTCCTCGAGAACTTCCTCCTCTCTTAGAGTGACTATGTGGTTTCTCAACCTCACCTTTGGGATTCTTCGCCTTTCCATGGGCAATTCCCTTGCCTCTATTTAAACTTCTACCTCTTCTTTTCTGAATCTGCTTTCTAGCCAACTTCTCTTATGCTTTCAACACAATCTGATAAGCGTCCTCTACTGTCCTTACTGTCATCATCATGATTTCATCCCGTATTTCATATCTCATGTCGTTGATATACCTCGAAACCTTTTCCTCATCTCTCTCTCTTTGTCCAACCCTGATGTTCAATCTATAGAACTCCTCTGTGTACTCATTGACTGCCATTCCCTTCTGTCTCAGGTTCTGCAATCTCCTGAACATATTTATCTGGTAGTCCTTGGGTATGAATTTAACCTTCATCTTGGCTACCATTCTATATCAACTCTTGATATTTTTCTTGCCTTTGCTCCTTCTATCAGCCTACAATTCATCCCACCACAGTGTTGCATGACCTTTCAACCTGGTGACAACGTGCTTCACCTTTTTCTCCTCATCGACATATTCATAGTCGAAATACTTGTCCATTTATCATATCCAATAAAGAAATCCTTCGACGTCCAAATTATCTTCATACATTGGTATCTCTATCTTTTTTCTAGATCCCAACTTAACAACCTCTTTCAGCAAGCTCTCTTCCACAACATCCTCTGCTAAAACTTCTTCAACTTCCACTTCTTCATTTTCTTCATCACTGACGTCTCCAGCATAATGTTCTCTCATTTGTGTTGTTCCCATGGCATCCAACCTTTTTGGGAGTTCTCTCATCTCTCTTTCCATAACTCTATTTGCTACAGGTGGCTTCTCACGTCTCCTAAGCGGCATTGTAATGATGTATCTGATACCACTTGATGATATCACCCTACTTCTCTGTCTCCTTTACCTACATAAGTCAATTATGTATCTTCTTTGATACCACTCTGTGCAGCCCCCTTCCCTCCTGGGGATTCTGCGACCTCCCGGTCTTGGATCTTCAATTTACTTGATCCAAATTAGATCTTCGGCCTCTAACGGACCCCAAAAAATGACACATAGGTCCCTTTGATGTTACCTGCAGGTTCAAATTAACTGCAACCCTGCTCTCCAGCTCTTTTGGAAACAAAAAACTTGCGAGTGTTGGCCCCATGCTAGACTCTTTCTCCTATGTGACTGCGGGCTATGACCTCGGGCCAACCCCTTCGTAACTTTAGGCTTCATCGATATTGCAACCTCCACCTTTGTTTCCTTCCAAAACACTTTTCTCCAAATTTGTGGATCTTTTTCGCATGTCCACCTGGATCTGACGGTCCAGCTATACTTCGGGTTTCACGACTTCGTGAAATTTCACCTACTCCACGTTTACTTCCTTTGGACCTCTAACCTCCCAGATTCTCTAATCCGCTGCCACGTATCTCCTCGCAGCCAATGATTAAGATTCACCTCACGAGTTCGTGACTTCAATGATCCCAACTCTCTACACTTCGAAATACTCCTAACTCTGAAATGTCGAAACTCCTCGCAACTTACCTCCATGCAATCTCTTCTAGATCTGATGGTCTGGAACGATTCTGATCCCTCCTGGGTGGATCTCGCTTGGCTAACTCTGGGAAAACTCGAAGGAATCCTTCCTTAGAATATTTCTCGTCATTCTTCCTCCTAATCTTGTTCTTCCTCAAACTCTTGCCTTCTCAAAATATTCCTTTCGACACTTAGTCAAATCTCAGCTTGTGCATTCCTTGCAATAGGTTTTCCTCTGCAGTCCAGCCACTCTGTGGGAAAATTCAGCTACTCCTCTTGAGCTTCTAAGTCAAAAGACTCAGCCACACACTCCTTGCGGACACTATGCACTCCTTTCACACATAAGATTCATGTTATCTCTTCTGAGCTTATGAGTCGAAACAGACTCTGTCAGCGCACTCCTTGCAGACACTATGCACACTTGCACTTGCTCGTAGAAGAGAAACAATTGAAACTTATTTAAAAACTCACAGATTCATACATTCAACCATTTAAGTGCATTCATAAACAAAAGAACAAGAAATAACAGAGAATTCCAAGTGAACAAAAAATATACCATTCATTCATTCAGATAGACACATCAACACCACAAATTTTGGGACAATGCTCCTCTATTATATTCATTCAATTGAAATATACATATGTTCATACACTACTTCATTGACTTCTACAAAAACTATCTACAGCCTATCAACAACTCAAAAACCAACAACAACTAGGAAACAATACAAAGCTTTTAATACAAGAGGACTCTTTGAGCTCTTCCCTCCAACTACTCTAAAGCTATCGTATTGGATTAAAATATATCAACTACTTCAAATTTATTACAATAAATATTTGTGATAGACAGATCAGATCGAACACATCGAATCTGTACTGCACTCATCTTCATTAAAATAAAATACATTCTTCGATGTTCTTATGAAATCATCCAGCTCTACAACATTTAAGATGTTCTTTAATTACAATATCTTTCAAAAGATTTGTGTGATACACTTTCTTCAAAATTCAAATTTCTTCAAAATGTGTGCTAGTGCACTTAGTTTTCCTCCACTCGTGCTTTTCTGGTGATGCTCCTGCATCACAGTGGCAGGGAAAATTTCACATGGGGGAAGGAACAACAATGAGAATTTGATGATCTGAAGCATCGCTTGTGCTCAGCTCCAATACTCTCCTTCCCCGATCTGAAACAACCATTCAAGATTGAGAATGATGCATCTGAATATGTTGTAGGAATAGTTCTCAATCATCATGGTCATCCAATAGAACACCATAGTGAGACACTCTTAGATATCATCTGGAAATACCCCACCTATGATAAGGAAATGTATTCCATTATGAAAGATTGACGTCAATGGAAACATTACATTATGGGAAAGGAGACAATCATCCACACTGATCACAAGACTCTGTAGTTCATAAATACACAAGGGAAGTTGTCGAACAAATTCCATCAAAAGTGGTCCATATACCTGCAATAGTTCCATCTCAACATCAAGTATAAGACAAGGAGCACAAATCGTGACACTGACTACCTCAGTCGACCTCCCGTGGATTCACTAACCACCGTGCTCCATTCCTATGGGCATGAGGCATCTGAGTAGCCCCAAATTTATCAGCAATATCCTGACTTCTCTATCATCTATCAGTTTTTGGGTATATGCACAAATGTCACCGATTTTCACATTCATGTTGGAATGTTATGCCATCTGGGCCATCTCTATGTTCTTGCAAGCGAGCGTGTAAAGATGATTTGGGAGGCTCACTACAGTCGGATGACATGACATTGTAAGCATAGAGAAAATTGTGGTGGTCCTACAAAAGCATTTTTATTGGCCAAAACTTCAACATGATGTCAACAAGTATATCGGATCTTGCACTGCATGTGTCATTGCCAAGCCATCCATCAAGAAGTAATAATTATACACCCCTCTTCCTAATCCCAAGAGGCCTTGAGAATCCATCTCGATCAATTACATGTTTGGTCACTAGTACATATGAACAAATTTGCGAGGGTTTTTCGTTGATATTCCCACACTTATTCATCGCAATTTCTACGAAAACCGATATTTTTTTTCATCAGAATAATTTCGTCGCTATATCCATGATCCATGTGTGCCTAGAAACATCAACGAAATAAGCACTCCACGTGTCACCACCTTCAAGATCGGTTAACCCTATGAATCATCACAATTATGACGAAATTACGTCCCAATAACAACTCAGAAGTGTGGCAATTACGACGAACATTCGTCGCAATTGTGATGAAAATTTATGCCAAGACAATTTGGAGGTGGTTGTGAAATGGTAGAAGAGGTGGAAGATGGAGGTGAAGGAGGTGGAGAATCACCATTCCCTCCATTTCTCTTTGGAGTTTTATCACCACTATCTCCATTACCCTTTGGAGGGTTTGAGCTTTCACCTTGCAATCTTGCATTTCTTTCTTCAAATAAAACTTTCACCATATCTGTCATATCACAGAAATCTTTTCTGAAAGTTTCATCCTTTGAAGGAAGAGTTTCATGACTCTCCTCATGAGCCATACTTGGTAAATATATCCTTGAAGCTTGAGGTGATTGTGTAGTTCTCCTTCTTGATAGTTGAGAACTTGGCTCTACAAGTTGACCTTCTCCTCTTGTGAGCTTCAACCTTGTAAGCATTAGAAAAAAAACACTTGCAAACAATAAAACTTTCAAAAACCTATGCTATGATACCAACTTGATGTGAAAATGTAAAGGCTTGAATCTTTTTAAAATTGCAAGTGAAATGGTATGTGCTTGGGTAATAGGATCAAGTTACAAACACATAAGGATTAATGAGGTTTTTTTACTTAATCATGAGCAACATAAACAATCAGAAACAACCATCATAATACACACATTAACACAACAAAATGTATAAAGGAGTTCACCCCTCTCTTGGGCTAGATCTCTCGGTCCAACTTCCAATCAATATTTTTCATTAATTATCAAGGTGTCAAAATAAGTTCTTTGCAATGCTTAGAATGAGAAATGGATGGCTTCAATGGCTCCAGAACATACAAAAACCCCTAGTTGGGCTCTTCCTGCACCTTGTTTGGCCAAAAACTAAGCTGGAATCACTCCCTAGAAGTTTCTCCCAATTCTTTGTTGTCTTTGCTCGCCAAAACACACTGAGCATGATTGAACCTGGCTCACGAGTTTTTCTTGTGACAAAAACCCATCACACATGTCTTTGTGCAAAATCTAGTGAATTGTTGCACCGTTAGTGCGTTGGCCCCTTTTCTCGGCGGAGGTCCTGGGTGTATGCCCCCCCATGTGGCCAGACACTAGGTGCTTAAGTCGACACCATTGCCAAGTGGGTTATGGTGTTGAAAAGTGTCTTGGGCACATGGGTGGAGGACCATTGGATTGATTATTTAACCTCTTGCTAATGGTTGAAAAGTGTCTTGGGCACGTGGGTGGTTTGAAAAATCCTACATGAACCGTTATGTTTGGCGTAACATGTAATATGGTCATGTGAAAAAGGGTCAGTCCAAGGGCTAGGGCTTAGCCCCGACCCTTTCCGCACCCATTTGAACCTTTGCATAAACATATATACTAATAAACACATAACTATTTAAGAACCAAAGCAGGGGCGGGATGGTAGCTCGACCCCTGCCAAGTCGTCCACGTCCCCCGAGGTTGCGGGTTCCAACCCCTACGAAGACAAACCCACTTTGAAGTTTTGAAGGGGGTGCCACATGGAAGCCCATGTCTGGGCGACGTGGCATCATTTTATTGGTCCACAATTCTGCCATGTAATCAACTGCCACCTCAACAATTGACACGTGTCACCATCTGACAAGTCCAACTCAACTACCACATCACCTCTGCCATGTGTCAATACGACCACCTGCCACATGTCTAGTATGAACATTCCACGTTAGTAGTATGACCATGCCACGTTAGCACCTTTTCATGGTCAACAATCCACATCACCCTTCCACGTGTCAGTACAGTCAGCTACCATGTCAGCACTGTACAGACTGTACAGTCAGCAAAATTTTGCATGTTTGGCAAAGTGAAAAAACAAGATATCTCACTCATACGACATCTGTTTGAACACAATCAAGTTGCATTGGGATCATGAGGACGAGGCCTATGGACGTGTTTGTTTTGAATCAATTCTGAGCAATTTGGTTTTTGAGCATATTTTGATCCCCTGGATCACTCTGCCACTCCCGGAGGTCATGGTTTCGACCCTTGCAGACTCCAACCAAAATTTTACACTACGGAGGGGTGCCACGTGGAAGCCCATGTCTGGGCCACGTGGCACCATACTATTGGTCCACAAACACACCACGTATCAAAACTAGATAGGTCCACGTATCTACTTCCAACTCACCTGTCATGTCAGCCTCTGCCGCATCACCACTTTCCACGTGTTAGTACAGTACCATGCCACATCAACACCTCTTCCCATGTGTCATGATGATGATGATGATGATGATGATGATGCTACTTCAGCCTCGTGCAGATGAGGATGATGATGCTACTTTACCCTCAAGCTAATGAGGATGATGATGTTACTTCAGCTTCATGTTGATGATGATGATGTTACTCCAGCTTCATGTTGATGATGATGCTACTTCAGCTTCATGATGATGATGATGCTACTCCAACTCCATGTTGTGAATGATGATGTTATCGATGATGAGAAAAAATTTCAATGATTTATAAATGTGTCAGTTGGTGTTCCAGATGTTGTTGGTGTTGCTTCCCTCTCTCTCTCCTTTTGATGTTGTTTTAGGTTATGTCAGTAGAATACCCTTCTTATTAAGGGGGAGTGTTGAAATACTGTAAGTGTGAAGAATATTCTAATTATAATTGAGTTATTTTTTATAGATCAAATCCCCTTTTGTGGATTGTGTTAGCACCCTGTAAATCTATCCAGCTGTCAAAACAGATGACAGGGGTAACTTTGTCAACCTGCTTTAGAGCTGAGATGCTAGCCTGCTCAACTTAGTGAGGGCTCTCTCGTGTCAATGGGTATATCTATAGAAATCATTGGTTAGATTAGGTTTGTTTTGGGATTTTGTTGTAAACATTGAACTATAAAGAGGAGAAGGCTAATTAAATAAATGATTCTAAGTTTAATAGAAAATTTACATGGTATTAGAGGAAAAAGAAACATACAATCGTATAGGAGCACTATTTAAAATGAATTCAGAGTTGGTTTGAGAAGAAATAAACATAGTCTAAATTGTTAGACTGAGAGCATCTCAGAGATGAATTCTGGGTTTTATATTTCTCCAATTTAGACAGATGAAAATGAAAATAAAATATAAGCTTACAGGAAACACATACTATGAAAGAAAACAAGACTCATATCATCGCCAGTTAGAATCTTTTCATAAACAGTGCAAAATCCGCTTCTACATTTATATATTCATTCTAGTCCTGAATTTACAAAAATCCTCCTGCACGGAGGGCAGGTTCCTCCCCTTTTCTTCCTCGAGATAATACATATATATAGAGGAATTTAATTATGGAATTCAAAACGCTCGGACTTCCTCATGTTTCTAAAAATAGAGATAAGTTACAAAAAAAGAATGATTTAAAATAACAGTTATCCTATTTTAAAAGGACCATTAAGAGCAGGTCTGTCATATCTGGGGCTCCTTTCTTCAACTGCCAGCTGTCCAAAATTTGTTGAAATGCGCTTAATTATACCTAAGGACTCATTTCATCTTAGTGATCTCCTTCTTTAGAGTATCCAGCCAGACCGGTTGATTCTCTCCAACACTTTCGACCGTTTCAGCTATGGTTTCTTTCTTTTGTCGCTTGCTCCATTTCTTTTTAACAACTCACCTGTTGATGACTAGATCTCTCATAATGGGATTTATCCTGACTTCCAATTTTGAGTCTGTAGCAGGTTCTGTGTGGAATTTAGTCGCTAGTATATGCACAATTACCCTTTCCTTCTTGCTCGTAGGTAAATCTGCCATGTTGCCTGAATGACCAGTTTTACTGGATATGGCTTCATCCATGTATCTTAATTACGTGGATACCAAAATGCTTTTACAGAGATCAGAGAGTCAGACAAATTTGAGATTACTTCGTTTACGGATGAGATGATGCCTCCATATTTGAGAATTGGTAGTTATAGAGTCCCAATCATGAATCATTGATAGACTTACGTACAAGTACGTTGATTTTCCATGCTTGGCTAATCCATTTCAAATTATTATATTTCGATTCCATTACATGGTTGCGTTCACCTAACATCATACGGTTGTGAAGTACCGAACGAGTGAAACGGGGTGATTCTGACCAACCGTCGCCCATCCCACGAGTGCTTGATTTGACATATTGAAACATGTGACATCAAGAATTTGGTGAAAGTGGTTTCGAAAACTTGTCTTTCGCCCTGATGTATCTCTAGAGGCGCCATGCGTCCATTTAAAAAACCACAATTGTTTTACCTGGTCCGCCTTCATATGGTTAAGTCTCGTGCAAGTTTATCGCCCGATGGGGGTTCCAGTCGTTGATCTGGGTTGTTTTATGATCGACGAACCATTATTTATACCTCTTGTACCCCTGCTATATTCATCCATACACTGCCAGATATGTCCCGGTCCTCCAAACTATCAAGCTCCCACGACGATGTAGTTCTTTCTAAATGTCCAAGACTTGGATCTTCTCTAAAAATTTTTATGGTGATAACATTGGCTCCAACTGGGGATGCTATCCTCCCTGCAAGGTAGCAAAGAACTGGTAGAACTGGTGCCTGATCCATTGGGCTTCTCCCAGAATAGGTGTGCGTACCCTACTCCAACCCGTTACTAATGTTTGTGAAGACTAAATTTTCCCTAATGCTGAATACACTGCTGAAAACCAACTATGCATAATATTGTAAATCTAACTGAGTAAATACTTGACCAACAAGCTTATTCACATACTCCTACCTATCCTAACTGCTGAAATGAACTGTCAATCAAGTGAACTCAAAATGCCAATGCAGCCAATCAAGTAATTGGCTTCCCGATTTTTCTCCGATCACATCTTTTTTTAAGAAGGCAGACACATGTAAAATATGGGAGTTGAAAACACAAGTTAAATCCAAAACTTGAGCTTATGAATGAAATAGGCTTTTCCTTCACTGAAGACTGTAATAGGATGACCATACGATCTTGAAAACGATGAAAAATCATTTCTTCAGTTTTAAGAACATTTTCAAATGAAATGGCAACAACAGGTTTGTCTACTTTCCCATGCATCTCAACAAAAGAATCCATATATTCTCGAACATATTCAAATGTGAAAGCCATATTATGTGCATCCTCTTGTTCATCAAACAGTTCTGACTTGGCTTCATTAAAATTCTAGAAATTTGCTTGAGGACTGTCATTTTGACTTTTAAATGAATGAATGGAAATAAGTTCCTTCTCATAATCTCCTTGCATTATTTCATAGTCTAGAGTTTCCATAGTTACCTTTTTAAAACCTCCATCTGTGTCTACGCTATTCAAAAATTTGACCACCACATCATTCTTAGAGGAAGAGAGACAAATTTGAAACACTTTGTCATGTTGAATACCCATATTAGTCTCAGGTGAAATGAAATGACCTTGAACAACAATTCCAGGGGCAACTTCTTCTTCTTTTTCAGACTGATAGCTGAACATAGACTGCAAACCTGAGCTGAGACAATCTTCTATGTGATCGTCCATATGATTATCCTTCCTTGCAAGTCTGCTTATTTCTTTGTATCTATCTTTATGTCTGGAGGATTATTGACTTGAGACCTTACAAATATTTTTCTTCAACGATTTGAGAGAGGAAAAACAAAGTGGTAAGGTTGTCTCATCTTTTTTTATATCTCCCTCGTTTTGACCTTGGGTATATTTCTGAACTTGCTCGTCTTCAATTTTGTCTTCGACAGATGGCTATACTTCAGAACTGGTATAATCTTTTATATAGTAAGCAATTGGGTTACTGAACAGATGAGAAGAGTGTTTCAGGACCTTACCAATTTGGTCCACTGGTTTATCGAGTTCTTTCATTAGCATGAATTCATTTGTCTCAATGATGATCCGAGGATTCTCCTTCAACAAATTGAATGCAACAAAACATAAATCCAACGACTCTCCTTCAACTGATTCGATACTTTCTTCAGGTTGATCTACATCCCTATAAAAAATAACATCTTTGATATTGTAGTCATCTTCATATTGGTCATATACAGGCAGATCATCTAACAAGAAAAGATTAGGAATATCAACTTGTTCTTTGACAAACTGATTTGTACATTCATCTTCTTGTCTGTCCATAAATGAATACATAAAATAATCAACCTCCTGCTTACATTGGGATGGATTAGATACTGAACTAATACCCCTTCTTCCAACAAGTGGGATGTGATTCTTTACAAGATCACTGGTATTGGGAAATTCAATAGAGCCTATGATATTTTCAATTTTATGCTCAAGCTTCCAGTCAACTATCTCCTATTTATATTCATCTTCCAACTCTTTATATCGAGTCTGTTCATATGCTTGAATATGGTGTTGAACATCTTGAGCATCATCAAACATTTGTTTCAATGACTTAGGTTTTCTTTCCATTAGAAGGAAAGACAGATATGGATGAAGGGTAGTTGTGTAGTGGAGCATGGCAGCAGCTTCAGAGGGTTGAATTTCTTCGGACAAATTATAATAGATGTTGTTAAACCTTCTACTATATACATAAATAGTTTCATTGCCATGCCTTTCCAAGGCATAGAACTCAGCAAGTTGTATATCCAAAGACTTCTTATTTCCAAAAAACTTCAAAAAGACATCTTTCAACTCCTCCCATGAGCTAATTGTTCCAGGATGTAAATCCTTGAACCAATATTTGGTGTCTCCTCTCAAGTATTGAGAGAAATCTCTCATACATATATCATCATGGTCAATCTCAAATAAATCTATAAAATACTTAAACCCTTGAATATGCTTTTCAGCGGTGATGGCATCAAATTCTCCATCAAACACAGGTAGATACTCATAGTGATTTGGAGGGAAATCATGAAGGGCTTGGAGTAGCTTTAAGGTTATGTATCTATGTTGGGCCTTGGGGTGTCTTGGACTAAGAATTGGGGAAGAAACAACAATATGGGCTTCATGGGGTTCATCAATTTTGTCATGGTTGTTACGTGGCCTAGGTGAAGATTTTTCATCAAAACCAATGATAAGGTGAGGGTATGCATGTGCAACATTAAGAGGAGGACATATAATTGCAAGTCTTTCATGATCATCATTAAAATACAATAGGTAAAGGAGAATTTGTTCGGCATGTTCAAAGAAGGAACAGATGCAACTTAAAATGAATAGTAAAATGCTTTGTAAGAGATCCCATTTTGAGTACATGTTTTCCTTCATGATGCATTTCCTCACCCGTGTCAAGGGGTCTCATCTTTCAGTGAAGTCTGTGCATTGCGTGTGAAGTATTGAGAGTGGAGTCGCCAGAAATGTTTGGGAACTAGATTCTTTAATGAAAATGGAGTCGCCTTCATATAGAATTTTGATGTGTGGAGTTTCCAGAGCAAGAATACAACCAATATGTGCCTAAGCGTATGTTTCTCTCAGACCTTAGAACTCAACCATGTCCTTCTTCCTAGGGAAAATTTTTCAATTTCATCACCGGCAACGGCGCCAGAATGTTAGCACCCTGTAAATATGTTCGGTTGTCAAAACAGATGACACGGGTAACTTTTTCAACCTGCTTTAGAGCTGAGGCACTAGCCTGCTCAACTCAGAGAGGGCTCTCTTGTGTCACTGGGTATATCTATAGAAATCATTGGCTAGAATAGGTTTGTTTTGGGCTTTTGTTGTTGACTGACTGAAGGAACAGAGATGACATTGGGATATGGAGTCTGGAATGAACAATGCATGGTTCTAAACATTGAACTATCAAGAGGAGAAGGCTAATTAAGGCAATGAGTCTGAGTTTAATAGAAAATTTACATGGTATTAGAGGAAAAAGAAACATACAACTGCATTGGAGCACTATTTAAAATGAATTCAGAGTTGGTTTGAGAAGAAATAAACAGAGTCTAAATTGCTAGGTCGAGAGAATCTCAGAGATGAATTATGGGTTTTATATTTCTCCAATTTAGACAGATGAAAATGAAAATAAAATATAAGATTACAGGAAACACATACTATGAAAGAAAACAAGACTCATATCATCGCCAGTTAGAATCTTTTCATAAACAGTCCAAAATCTGCTTCTGTATTTATATATTCATTCTAGTCCTGAATTTACAAAAATCCTCTTGCACAGAGTGTAGGTTCCTCCCCTTTTCTTCCTCGAGATAATACATATATATAGAGGAATTTACTTGTGGAATTCAAAATGCTCGGACTTCCTCATGTTTCTAAAAATAGAGTTAAGTTACAAAAAAGAGAATGATTTAAAATAATAGTTATCCTATTTTAAAGGGACCATTAAGAGCAAGCCTATCATATCTGGGGCCCCTTTCTTCGACTGCCAGCTGTCCAAAATTTGTTGAAATGTGCTTAATTATACCTGAGAAATCATTTCAGCTTAGCGATCTCCTCCTTTAGAGTATCCAGCCAGATCGATTGATTCTCTCCAACACTTTCGGTCGTTTCAACTATGGTTTCTTTCTTTTGTCATTTGCTCCGTTTCTTTTTAACAACTCACATGTTGATGACTACATCTCTCATAATGGTATTTAGCGTGACTTCCAATTTTTAGTCTGTAGCAAGTTCTGTGTGGAATTTAGTCACTATTATATGCGCAATTACCCTTTCCTTCTTGCTCGTAGGTAAATCTTCCATGTTTCATAAATGACTAGTTTTACTGGATATGGCTTCATCCATGTATCTTAATTTCGTGGATACCGAAATGCTTTTATAGAGATCAGAGAGTCAGGCAAATTTGAGATTACTTCGTTTACGGATGAGATGATGCCTCCATATTTGCGAATTGGTAGTTATAGAGTCCTAATCATGAATCATTGATAGACTTACGTACAAGTACGTTGATTTTCCACGTTTGGCTAATCCGTTTCAAATGATTAGCTTTCGAGTCCATTACATTGCGGTGCTCACCTAACATCATACGGTTGTGAAATACCGAACGAGTGAAATGGGGTGATTCTGACCAGCCGTCGCCCATACCACAAGTGCTTGATTTTACATATTGAAACACATGACATCGGGACTTTGGCGAAAGTGGTTTTGAAAACCCACCTTTCGCCCCGATGTATCTATGGAGGTGCCACACGTCCATTTAAAAAACCACAATTGTTTTCCCTGGTCCGCCTTCATATGGTTAAGTCTCATGCAAGTTTACCGCCCGATGGGGGCTCCAACCGTTGATCTGGGTCGTTTTATGATCGACGGCCCGTTAGTTATATCTCTTGTTCCCCCGCTATATTCGTCCATACACTGCCAGGTATGTCCTAGTCCTCCAAATTATCAAGCTCCCACAACGATGTAGTTCTTGCTAAATGTCCAAGACTTGGATCCTGTCTAAAAATTGTTATGGTGATAATATTGGCTCCAACTGGGGATGCTATCCTCCCTGCGAGGTAGCAAAGAACTGGTAGACCTGGTGCCTGATCCATTGTGCTGCTCCCAGAATAGATGTGCATACCCTGCTCTGACCCATTACTAATGTTTGCAGAAGACTAAATTTTCCCTACTGCTCTTAACTTGGTGCTGAATACACTGCTGAAAATTGACTGTGCATAATATTGGAAATCTGACTGAGTAAATACTTAACCAACAAGCTTATTCGCATACTCCTACCTACCCTAACTACTGAAGTGAACTGTCAATCAAGTGAACTCAAAATGACAATGCAGCCAATCAAGTAATTGGCTTCCCGATTTTTCTTTGATCACATCTTTTTTAAGAAGCCAGACAAATGTAAAATATGCGAGTTGAAAACACAAGTTAAATCCAAAACTTGAGCTTATGAATGAAACGGGATTTTCCTTCACTGAATATTGTAATATGATGGCCATACAATCTTGAAAACCATGAAAAATTATTTCTTCAGTTTTAAGAACATTTTCAAATGAAATGGCAACAATAGGTTTTTCTACTTTCCCATGCATCTCAACAAAAGCATCCATATATTCTCAAACATCTTCAAATGTGACAGCCATATTATGTGCATCCTCTTGTTCATCAAACATTTTTGGCTTGGCTTCATTAAAATTCTAGAAATTTGCTTGAGGACTATCATTTTGACTTTCAAATGAATGAATGGAAGTAAGTTTCTTCTCATAATCTCCTTGCATTATTTCACAGTCTAGAATTTCCATAGTTACCTTTTTAAAACCTCCATCTGTGTCTATGATGTTCAAAAATTTGACCACCACGTCATTCTCAAGGGAAGAGAGACAGCTTTGAAACACTTTGTCATGTTGAATACCCATATTAGTCTCAGGTGAAATGAAATGACCTTGAACAACAATTTCAGGGGCAAATTCTTCTTTGTTTTCAGACTGATAGCTGAACATAGACTGCAAACCTGAGATGACACAATATTCTATGTGATCGTCCATATGGTTATCCTTCCTTGCAAGTCTACTTCTTTCTTTGTATCTATATTTATGTCTAGAGGATTCTTGACTTGAGACCTTACAAATATTTTTCTTCAACGATTTGAAAGAGGCAAAACATAGTGGTAATGTTGTCTCATCTGTTTTGATATCTCCCTCGTTTTGACCTTGGGCATAATTCTGAACTTGATCATCTTCATTTTTGTCTTCGACAGATGGTTGTACTGCAGAACTGATAGAATCTTTTATATAGTAAGCAATTGGGTTACTGAACACATGAGAAGAGTGTTTCAGAACCTTACCAATTTGGTTCACTGGTTTATCGAGGTCTTGCATTAGCATGAATTCATTTGTCTCAATGATGATCCGAGGATTCTCCTTCAATAACTTGAATGCAACAAAACATAAAGGAAACGACTCTCCTTCAACTAATTCGATACTTTCTTCAGGTTTATCTACATCCCTATAAAAAATAACATCTTTGATATCGTAGTCATCTTCATATTGGTCATATACAAGTAGATCATCTAACAAGAAAAGATTAGGAATATCAACATGTTCTTTGACAAACTGATTTGTACATTCATCTTCTTGTCTATCCATAAATGAATACATAAAATAATCAACCTCCTGCTTACTTTGGGATGGATTAGATACTGAACTAATACCTCTTCTTCCAACAAGTGGGATGTGATTCTTTACAAGATCATTGGTATTGGGAAATTCAATAGAGCCTATGATATTTTCAATTTTATGCTCAAGATTTCAGTCAACTATCTCTTGTTTATATTCATCTTCCAACTCTTTATCTCGAGTCTGTTCATATGCTTGAATATGGTGTTGAACGTCTTGAGCATCATCAAACATTTGTTTCAATGACTTAGGTTTTCTTTCCATTAGAAGCAAAGACAGATCTGGATGAAGGATAGTTGTGTAGTGGAGCATGGCAGCAACTTCAGAGGGTTGAATTTCTTCGGACAAATTATAATAGATACTGGAAAAACTTCTACTGAATACATAAATAGTTTCATTGCCATGCCTTTCCAAGGCATAGAACTCAACAAGTTGTAGATCCAAAGACTTCTTATTTCCCCAAAACTTCAAAAAGACATCTTTCAACTCCTCCCATGAGCTAATTGTTCCAGGATGTAAATGCTTGAACCAATATTTGGTGTCTCCTCTCAAGGATTGAGAGAAATCTCTCATACATACATCATCATGGTCAATCTCAAATAAATCTATAAAATGCTCAAACCCTTGAATATGCTTTTCAGCTGTGATGGCATCAGATTCTCCATCAAAGACAGGTAGATACTCATAGTGATTTGGAGGGAAATCATGAAGGGCTTGGGGTAGCTTTAAGGGTATGTTTCTATGTTAGGCCTTAGGGGATGTTGGACTAAGAACTGGGGAAGAAACAATAGCCTAGGCTTCATGGGGTTCATCAATTTGGTCATGGTCGTTACGTGGACCAGGTGGAGATTTTTCATCAAAACTAGTGATAAGGTGAGGGTATGCATGTGGAACATTAAGAGGAGGACATATAATTGCAAGTCTTTCATGATCATCATTAAAATACATTAGGTAAAGGAGAATTTGTTCGGCATGTTCAAGGAAGGAACAGAGGCAACTTAAAATGAATAGTAAAATGCTTTGTAAGAGATCCCATTTTGAGTACATGTTTTCCTTCATGATGCCTTTCCTCACCCATGTCAAGGGGTCTCATCTTTCAGTGAAGTCTGTGCATTGCGCGTGAAGTATTGAGAGTGGAGTCACCATAAATGTTTGGAAACTGGATTCTTTAATGAAAATGGAGTTGCCTTCATATAGATTTTTGATGTGTGGAGTCGCCAGAGCAAGAATACAACCAATACGTGCCTAAGCGTCTACTGCTCTCAGAACTTAGAACTCAACCATGTCATTCTTCCCAGGGAAAATTTTTCAATTTCGTCCTCGACAATGGCGCCAAAATGTTAGCACCCTGTAAATCTGTTCGGCTGTCAAAACAGACGACAGGGGTAACTTTTTCAACCTGCTTTAGAGCTGAGGCGCTAGCTTGCTCAACTCAGAGAGGGCTCTCTTGTGTCACTGAGTATATCTATAGAAATCATTGGCTAGATTAGGTTTGTTTTGGGGTTTTGTTGTTGAATGACTGGAGGAACAGAGATGACATTGGGCTATGGAGTCTGGAATGAACAATACATGGTTGGAAACATTGAACTATCAAGAGGAAAAGGCTTATTAAGGCAATGTGTCCGAGTTTAATAGAAAATTTACATGGTATTAGAGGAAAAAGAAACATACAACCGCATCGGAGCACTATTTAAAATGATCTCAGAGTTGGTTTGAGAAGAAATAAACATAGTCTAAATTGCTAGGCTGAGAGCATCTAAGAGATGAATTCTGGGTTTTATATTTCTCCAATTCAGACAGATGAAAATGAAAATAAAATATAAGCTTACAGGAAACACATACTATGAAAGAAAACAAGACTCATATCATCGCCAGTTAGAATCTTTTCATAAACAGTCCAAAATCTGCTTCTGCATTTATATATTCATTCTAGTCCTAAATTTACAAAAATCCTCTTACATAGAGGAAACATTCCTCCCCTTTTCTTCCTCGATATAGTACATATATATAGAGGAATTTTCTTGTGGAATTGAAAACGCTCGGACTTCATCATGTTTCTACAAATAGAGATAAGTTATAAAAAAGAGAATGATTTAAAATAACAGTTATCCTATTTTAAAGGGAATGTTAAGAGAAGGTCTTTCATATCTGGGGCCCCTTTATTCGACTGCCAGTTGTCCAAAATTTGCTGAAATGTGCTTAATTATACCCGAGGACTCATTTTATCTTAGCGATCTCCTCCTTTAGAGTATCCAACCAGACCGGTTGTTTCTCTCCAACACTTTCGACCGTTTTAGCTATGGTTTCTTTCTTTTGTTGCTTGCTCCGTTTCTTTTTAACAACTCGCCTATTGATGACTAGATATCTCATAATGGGATTTAGCCTGACTTCCAATTTTGAGTTTGTAGCAGGCTCTTTGTGGAATTTAGTTGCTAGTATATGCACAATTACCCTTTCCTTCTTGCTCGTAGGTAAATCTACCATGTTGTCTGAATGACCAGTTTTACTAGATATGGCTCCGTCCATGTATCTTAATTTCGTGGATACCGAAATGATTTTACAGAGATAGAGAATCGGGCAAATTTGAGATTAATTCATTTACGGATGAGATGATGCCTCCATATTTGAGAATTGGTAGTTATAGAGTCTCAATCATGATTCACTAACAGACTTACGTACAAGTACGTTGATTTGCCATGCTTGGCTAATCTGTTTCAAATGATTAGCTTTCGAGTCCATTACATGGAGGTGCTCACCTGACATCATATGGTTGCAAAGTATCGAACGAGTGAAACGGGGTGATTTTGACCAACCGTCGCCCGTCCCACGAGTGTTTGATTTGACATATTGAAACACGTGACATTGGGACTTTGGCGAAAGTGGTTTTGACAACCCGCCTTTCGCCCCGATGTATCTCTGGAGGCGCCACACGTTCATTTAAAAAACCATAATTGTTTTCCCCGGTCCGCCTTCATATGGTTAAGTCCCGTGCAAGTTTATCGCCCGATGGGGGCTACAGCCATTGATCTGGGTTGTTTTATGATCGACGTCCCATTAGTTATACCTCTTGCACCCCTGCTATATTCGTCCATACGCCGCCAGATATGTCCTGGTCCTCCAAACTATCATGCTACCACGACGATGTAGTTCTTGCTAAATGTCCAAGACTTGGATCTTGTCTAAAAATTGTTATGGTGATAACAGATTGATCATGTCAGGTCTTATAAAATACCAAATCCCTTTTTGTGGATTGGTCAAACCATATTTATATGGTGGTATTTAAGAATTCGACCCTGCTTGGTGAAAAGACACAACCCTAGCGCCTCCCAGCTAGTATAAATAACCGAGGATGGTGCTTATTCACTCAATCAACCACTCATCTAGTGCACATCTTTTGAAGGTTGTTACAGTTACAAAAAGGAGAGAGATGCGCATGCTTAGTCTTGGATTTTCTTGGTGGTTTTGTCTTAATTCTTGGCATTGTATTGGTTATCTATATTAAGGAAGTTTTTGTTGGTTTTTCTACCCCAAGAAGCTTTCCCAGGATAAAATGTTGTTTACCTTGTGATAGTGTTTCTTTCAATGATCCTCATTATGTTGTTATTTTGGAAATGCATTGAATGCTATAGTAAATTGAAAATAACCTAATAGTAGCATTAAAACTTAACACGTCAAAGCTAGCATTAATTCACTTGAAACAATGTACATCATAATGCACCTTAATGCAGTCTTGAATTGATAAGTTGCAAACCAAATATTTCACCCTTGCCTTGATATGAGGCCAAATAAGGTCTCAAAGTAAAAACTTAGGCCTAAAAATAAAATTTGAGTTGAAAAATCGCATCACTTTTTTAAAACTTTGGTTTAAATGGTGGGTATGCGTGAAAGGATTAACAGAAGATTGAAAAATCGATTACTAATAGTCCTTGCATCCCAAAGGGAAGGGACTAATAAAGGTAAATAATTTGAAAAGAGTGAAGGAGATTTGTCAATTTCAATTTTTTTTAGGTTTATTTTATTTGTGTTCTTTTAAGATCTAATTCTTTCAATATTAATATATTTTATTCATTGGTTCACTTTTTATTTTATTTTACAATGTTTTGATTGGTTTTCTTGATGATGGGTGGAGTGTTCACACCAAACATTGGGATGCTTCATTTAAATACTTTCTCATTATCTATGGATGGTAAATTGGGTAAATAGTGGACCATGATTAAGAGCTTAATCTTGAGGGGATTAAGAGACTCGAATCAGAGACCTTTTTTTCCACTAAAAAAATCTAATAATTTTATTAAAGATAAAAAAAAAATTATAATAATAAATACCAATTGGTATTTCAATGTCTCTTGGGCATGATACAAAAGGAAAGCCTTTAGTCTTTCTTTAAAAAAAAAAAATTTCAACAAACCACTATCTTTGCTTAATAGCATATCCTTGGGTAATTCCATTGACTTAGAGTCAACATCTAAGCTCTAGATAAATAATATAAAAGAACTACAATTCTAAACATTAGTCCATAAATGACCAAATTTCAAATCATAATCAACAAGTCCAATCTTCTACAATCTTAGATATAATAAAGAAATTAAAACCAAGATTCATGAAAATGATTAGCAATGTGTTTTTGGTGGGATTTAATGATTTCTCATATTCCTTCATGCAGTGCCAATCCTTCTTTAGATAAGCCATCATCTTCATAAAATAAAATATACAATTGGATAAAATTATAATAAGATAAAAGATCAATGTTACATTTAATTAAAAAAAAAACTATAAAATCAACAAAATCAAATCTTTTATTCATCCTTTATAAATTTTATTTGTTCAAATAGAGAGTAGTTATCAATATAATAATTAATTGTGTGGATTTGATGTCATAGTTAACTATACATATATTCTTCCAATCCATTCATCTAGGCTCCTCCAACAATATTTTATTAGAAACAAATCACATGTTACAAAATATTATAATAATATTATCATTAATTAATGGTTAGTGTGGATAATTGTTACTTTCCTCTTTCATATTCGCATATTATCTTTCATAAGTGGTTAGAGAGAATAATTGTTACTCTCCTCGGTAATATTCACATACATTGAAATTGTTTCATATTTTCCCGAAACAATTGTTATTGAAATTCTAAGCCATATTTATTTTTATGAAATAATTGTTCTTGAAACTCTAAAGGATAAAGGATATAGATTACTTAAATATAAATATATAAATTACAACACAAGCACGAGCATTATAATAAACGCCACTTATATAATTACTAGCACAGTTACAAGTCATTCGTGGGCATTAAATAACCACAAAACTTTGTACATTAAATAACCGACGCAGTAAGACGATGCAGTGAGAGTGCCAGGTAGGAAAATCCTACCCAGAAAATGAGACATTAATCACTCAGAGGTGGCAATCAGCGAGCCATCATAGTAAATTTTAAATATGATAAAGTAAAAGTAAAAAAATAAACATGTAAACGGATGTCTTTATAATAGTGAAGAAGTTAGTGGTTGAAATCACAACCATTGATTTATTGGGACGACTAAGAATATTCTTTAATCTTGTCCATACAAAACTGATTAAGTACTAAAAACATATTAAATGTGTCGATTGTCAATAGGTGTATGCCTTTCAACGTAAACACGAGCAACCATAGGTAAACACGAGCAACCATAAGCTTAAGTCCCCAGTATTCTTGAAAATAAATGATTGTCTTTCCACGGCCACGACTCTCACTTGCACCGAACTCCAGCGAGGACAACATTCAGCAACGGCGCAGAAGAGTACATCAGAACTTCCCACCTGTTTAAACTTTTCCTGAAAAATTCTAGCGAATTCCTGAAATTGAGAAAATGACTGTCAGTTGCCCACTTCACCCAAACCAGTATTTGAAGAGCACCGTATATCCATCTCCTGAAACCCCTTATACCCAAAGTTCCGGCAACTGCGCTCCCTGCTTCAATGCACGTTGCCTCCAAAGCTACAGCTGTCCAGAACATTATCCCATCAAATGTAACACAGGGATGGTTTCTTAGCCAACCAATTAGGAATATTGGGATTGTAACTGGCCATAACACGACGAATAAAATCGCGACGATTACCGACCGAGCGAAATCTTCCTTACTGTCAAAATTCCAATAATAACCAAAACCTGCGGATGCTACGTCCATTCCCAAAGCTGCCCCAATGGCTGCGATTATCAGTACAACTACAGGCATAGAGGGTGGCGGGGAACTATCAACCCCACCTTAAAATTAAATAAGCACAGCCCAACCAATGCATGACTGACTGGAGGAAAAGAGATGACATTGGGAGATGGAGTCTGGAATGAACAATGCATTGTTCAAAACATTGAACTATCAAGAGGAGAAGGCTAATTAAGGCAATGAGTCTGAGTTTAATAGAAAATTTACATGGTATTAGAGGAAAAAGAAACATACAACTGCATCGGAGCACTATTTAAAATGAATTCAGAGTTGGTTTGAGAAGAAATAAACATAGTCTAAATTGCTAGGCCGAGAGTATCTCAGAGATGAAGTCTGGGTTTTATATTTCTCCAATTGAGACAGATGAAAATGAAAATAAAATATAAGCTTACAGGAAACACATACTATGAAAGAAAAAAGGACTCATATCATTGCCAGTTAGAATCTTTTCATAAACAGTCCAAAATCTGCTTCTACATATATATATTCATTCTAGTCCCGAATTTACAAAAATCCTCCTGCACAGAGGGAAGTTTCCTCCCCTTTTCTTCCTCGAGATAATACATATATATATAGAGGAATTTACTTGTGGAATTCAAAATTCTCAGACTTCCTCATGTTTCTAAAAATAGAGATAAGTTACAAAAAAGAGAATGATTTAAAATAACAGTTATCCTATTTTAAAGGGACCATTAAGAGCAGGCTTGTCATATCTGGGGCCCCTTTCTTCGACTGCCAGCCGTCCAAAATTTGCTGAAATGTGCTTAATTATCTATGAGGACTCATTTAAACTTAGCGATCTCCTCCTTTAGAGTATCCAGCCAAACCGGTTGATTCTCTCCAACACTTTCGGTCGTTTCAGCTATGGTTTCTTTCTTTTGTCGCTTGCTCCATTTCTTTTTAACAACTCACCTGTTGATGACTACAACTCTCATAATGGGATTTAGCCTGACTTCCAATTTTGATTCTGTAGCAGGTTCTGTGTGGAATTTAGTCGCTAGTATATGCGCAATTACCCTTTCCTTCTTGCTAGTAGGTAAATCTGTCATGTTTCCTAAATGACCAGTTTTACTGTATATGGCTTTGTCCATGTATCTTAATTTCATGGATACCGAAATGCTTTTACAAAGATCAGAGAGTCGGGAAAATTTGAGATTACTTCGTTTACGGCTGAGATGATGCCTCCATATTTGAGAATTGGTAGTTATAGAGTCCCAATCATGAATCATTGACAGACTTACGTACAAGTATGTTGATTTTCCATGTTTAGCTAATCCATTTCAAATGATTAGCTTTCGATTCCATTACATTGTGGCGCTCACCTAACATCATACGGTTGCAAAGTACCGAACGAGTGAAATGGGGTGATTCTGACCAGTCGTCGCCCATCCCACAAGTGCTTGATTTGACATATTGAAACACGTGACATCAAGACTTTGGTGAAAGAGGTTTCGACAACCCACCTTTCGCCCCGATTTATCTATGGAGGTGCCACACGTCCATTTAAAAAACCATAATTGTTTTCCCCAGTTTGCCTTCATATGGTTAATTCTCGTGAAAGTTTATCGCCCGATGGGGGCTCCAGCCATTGATCTGGGTTGTTTCATGATCGACGGACCATTAGTTATATCTCTTGTACCCCCGTTATATTCTTCCATATGCCGCTAGATATGTCCTGGTCCTCCAAACTATCAAGCTCCCACGACGATGTAGTTCTTGCTAAATGTCCAAGACTTGGATCTTGTCTAAAAATGGTTATGGTGATAATATTGGCTCCAACTAGGGATGCTATCCTCCCTGCGAGGTAGCAAAGAAATGGTAGAACTAGTGCCTGATCCATTGTGTTGCTCCCAGAATAGGTGTGCGTACCCTGCTCCAACCCATTACTAATGTTTACAGAAGACTAAATTTTCCCTACCGCTCTTAACTTGGTGCTGAATACACTGCTGAAAACTGACTGTGCATAATATTGGAAATCTAACTGAGTAAATACTTGACCAACAATCTTATTCGCATAATCCTACCTACCCTAAATATTGAAGTGAATTGTCAATCAAGTGAACTCAAAATGCAAATGCAGCCAATCAAGTAATTGGCTTCCCGATTTTTCTTCGATCACATCTTTTTTAAGAAGGCAGACAAATGTAAAATATGCGAGTTGAAAACAGAAGTTAAATCCAAAACTTGAGCTTATGAATGAAATAGGTTTTTCCTTCACTGAAGACTGTAATAGGATGGCCATACGATCTTGAAAACCATGAAAAATCATTTCTTCATTTTTAAGAACATTTTCAAATGAAATGGCAACAATAGGTTTTTCTACGTTCCGATGCATCTCAACAAAAGCATCCATATATTCTCGAACATCTTCAAATGTGATAGCCATATTATGTGCATCCTCTTGTTCATCAAACATTTCTGACTTGGCTTCATTAAAATTCTAGAAATTTGCTTTAGGACTATCATTTTGACTTTCAAATGAATGAATGGAAATAAGTTCCTTCTCATAATCTCCTTGCATTATTTCACGGTCTAGAGTTTCCATAGTCACCTTTTTAAAACCTCCATCTGTGTCTATGTTGTTCAAAAATTTGACCACCACGTCATTCTCAGGGGAAGAGAGACAACTTTGAAACACTTTGTCATGTTGAATACCCATATTAGTCTCAGGTGAAATGAAATGACCTTGAACAACAATTTCAGGGGCAACTTCTTCTTCGTTTTCAAACTGATAGCTGAACATAGACTGCAAACCTACGCTGACACAATCTTCTATGTGATCGTCCATATGGTTATCCTTCCTCGCAGGTCTACTTCTTTCTTTGTATCTATCTTTATGACTGGATGATTCTTGACTTGAGACCTTACAAATATTTTTCTTCAACGATTTGAAAGAGGCAAAACATAGTGGTAAGGTTGTCTCATATGTTTTGACATCTCCCTCATTTTGACCTTAGGCATATTTCTGAACTTGCTCGTCTTCAATTTTGTCTTTGACGGATGGTTGTACTTCAGAACTGATAGAATCTTTTATATAGTAAGCAATTGGGTTACTGAACACATGAGAAGAGTGTTTCAGAACCTTACCAATCTGGTTCACTGGTTTATCAAGGTCTTGCATTAGCATGAATTCATTTATCTCAATGATGATCCGAGGGTTCTCCTTCAACAACTTGAATGCAACAAAACATAAAGGAAACGACTCTCCTTCAACTGATTCAATACTTTATTTAGGTTGATCTACAACCCTATAAAAAAGAACATATTTGATATCATAGTCATCTTCATATTGGTCATATACAGGCAGATCATCTAACAAGAAAAGATTAGGAATATCAACATGTTCTTTGACAAATTGATTTGTACAATCATCTTCTTGTCTGTCCATAAATGAATACATAAAATAATCAACCTCTTTCTTACTTTGGGATGGATTAGATACTGAACTAATACCTCTTCTTCCAACAAGTGGGATGCGATTCTTTACAAGATCACTGGTGTTTGGAAAATCAATAGAACCTATGATATTTTCAATTTTATGCTCAAGCTTCCAGTCAACTATCTCTTGTTTATATTCATCTTCCAACTCTTTATCTCGAGTCTGTTCATATGCTTGAATATGGTGTTGAACGTCTTGAGCATCATCAAACATTTGTTTCAATGACTTAGGTTTTCTTTCCATTAGAAGGAAAGACAGATCTGGATGAAGGGTAGTTGTGTAGTGGAGCATGGCAGCAGCTTCAGAGGGTTGAATTTCTTTGGACAAATTATAATAGATACTGGAAAACCTTCTACTGAATACATAAATAGTTTCATTTCCATGCCTTTCCAAGGCATAGAACTCAACAAGTTGTAGATCCAAAGACTTCTTATTTCCCCAAAACTTCAAAAAGACATCTTTCAACTCCTCTCATGAGCTAATTGTTCCAGGATGTAAATGCTTGAACCAATCTTTCAATGAAGTTTGTGCATTGCGCCTGAAGTATTGAGAGTGGAGTCGCCATAAATGTTTGGAAACTAGATTCTTTAATGAAAATGGAGTTGCCTTCATATAGATTTTTAAGAGCAGGTCTGTCATATCTGGGGCCCCTTTCTTCGACTGCCAGCTATCCAAAATTTGCTTAAATGTGCTTAATTATACCTGAGGACTCATTTTAGCTTAGCGATCTCCTCCTTTAGAGTATCCAGCCAAACCGGTTGATTCTCTCCAACACTTTCGACCGTTTCAGCTATGGTTTCTTTCTTTTGTCGCTTGCTCCGTTTCTTTTTAACAACTCGCCTATTGATAACTACATCTCTCAAAATGGGATTTAGCCTGACTTCCAATTTTGAGTCTGTAGCAGGCTCTATGTGGAATTTAGTTTCTAGTATATGCACAATTACCCTTTCCTTCTTGCTCGTAGGTAAATCTGCCATGTTGCCTGAATGACCAGTTTTCCTGGATATGGCTTTGACAGCATTACAACAGAAGCAGTCTGCAGATCACCTGTACATGTGGTCAGTCCACTTCCATGTTTAATCCCATTTACGATCTCAAGTTTGGGACTTGTTAGAATGTCAAGGACATCCCGGGCACTTATCTCTAAATCAAGCCATCCTCTTATGAGGCTTGTAACAAAAACTGCTAAATTACCTAGGCATGTAATTCCGAGAGCAGGAAAATTAATGGAATTACATATGAAATTCTATTGTATTCTATTTTTTGGCATTTTTCAATTCTATTCATATATATATATATATATATATATATATATATATATA
>ML789681.1:638142-661339 GCA_009831015.1 Picea engelmannii
TACATAAAATGTTGCATTTATGTATATGTGTAAAGAACATTGTATTATATATATGAAATTAAATTAATTATTTTATAACTATAATTATAATTAGGTGTACAAATAGTTTTTTAAAATTTTAAATAGATTTTATTTTATAATGTGGTGTAATAAAAAATTAAAGAATAAAATGAAATTAAGATATTACATGGAGGTGGTCAACTCTAATTTAAAAGATCAAAAGTACTTATCAGTTTTGAGAAGTGCAAAGAAGAAAAACAAGTCTTTATCAATATATTGTATTGTGCATCAAAGCGACACACCACACAAGGAGAGATTATCCACCATGAAGGAGTGCAACCGCATGGTGCATCTCATTTAGCCAGACAAACAATATTCAATATTCAACATGTTGTGCAACATTAAATACTACTGCAGATGGATTATAGACCTTCTGATGTAAATTGATTTCAAATATGACAATATATAATCCACCTGCCACAATATTCAATAGTCTTAATAGGCTGAATATTAGCCGTCATTTATCCATACCATGCATTTACACCTTTTTCAACCTTTGCCATTCACGTGGTTGCATTCTCCGTACTCGAACTTTTGCCCATTCATCGACGGTTGCATCCTCTGATTCTGGCGATCCATTTTCCATCCACCCATCTTCCCGACCCCATCTCCGACTTTCGTCCATTCACCGACGACTGCATCCTCTGATTCCGACGATCCATTTTCCACCCGCCCATCTTCCAGACCCCATCTTCGTTAGCACCACCGTCACCCTTAGGGAATTTAAATTTTAAAATTTAAATGAGGGAATCGATACCGCCAAAGTTTGTGTTCCCTCCGTTCCCATTTCAAATTTCCTTTTGTTCCTTATGCACTGATTTAAAAATTTCAAAGTTTGCTTTGCCTCCCATACCGGTGTTCTCATTCCTTTCATTGGTTAGATACTCGTATGATGGATAATGTTTGCCCTGAACCTAATCTCTCTGTTTGAATAATGAACAATCTATTAGATTTGAGAATCATGAAAGTATAACAAGTCTTCATCTCAGTGGGTCAGTGACCACCGATGTCATGATTAGTTCATTTTCAAACATGCCTTCGCCAACTAGGGAGGAATCAACTTTGATTTTTGATTCCATGATCATATCTAACTGGTTGCAAAATGTTGATTTAGGAGAAAGCCACGATGATGAATTCTTTGACTGTTTGGATGATTCAACGAATTTACCAGCGAGTCCGGTTAATAGTAGCTTATGGAGTTTGGGCTATTCTATTTCTTATTTCATCCCCGCTGCTTGCAACCTAAACGTTAGATTGAAGTGTATCTTTAGTACTCGCATTTGAAGATCACAACTTTTCCAATCTTGTGTCTTCCCTGGAAAGGTCAAGGGTTCAATGCTTGGAATAGAATACTGATCTGCCTTCTTACAGTTGATTTAGGTAAGGATGACGCATTAGAACAGGGTATTGATCCTCCTTCTTACTGTTAGAGAATCCGCGAAGCGGCTCTGCACTCAGCTAGGAGAGTTCGAGGTGGAATATGTGGAACAAGCATAGGCTTACAATCAGGAGATCATTTCTCTAAAGCAGTGCCTCTAACATGCGAAACACCTCCTTTGTGTGGCCAATGATGAACGCCAACATCATCGTTGAACATGTGTATGTGATAGTGTGTGAGGTTCTCCATAACCAGGGGCAAAGTGTGAATCTTCCTCCAACATAGTCTCAAGTAGTTCACTTTTACTCATCTCTTGAGTAACTACAGGGACAGGTAGGGGCTCAATCCAAGCTTCTAACGAGTCTGAATTCTCGAGTACAGTCTCAGTAACCTTACTCTTAACAGTCGCTGACGGATGTATCGAATCCGAAAGAAAAAAAAGAATCTAGGTGGTCTCTTTCCCACACAGATAAAGTAAAATACAAAGATGAACAGTAGTGTTTTAGCTTACCTATGAAAGTGTTATTCGAAGAAACTGGGCTATCCATATCCCTCGCACCAGAAAAATCTCTTGACTCTAGCGTGTCCATTCTAGGGGAGTAACAATTAGTTGGAATATCCTGCGAGGATTCATCCTTTGCTGTAGCTCCATATACTTGATGACAATGCTTTCGAAGATGACCAATTTGCCTACAGTGCGTACAACGAAATGGGATACCCAAATAGTCTAATCTTTGAACAAGTAGGAGACCCCTCCACTCAATCTCCAATGTTTCCAGAAGTCCTACATGGATGTCCACTTCCACAAGAACTTTTGCCATCCTCTTGTTCAAAGACTGTAAAGCTTCCTCATCAACCTTGATAAAACATCGTATAACATTGCCAATTGCCTCCAACACTTTGACGTTCCAAAGATGGAGTGGTAGGCCCAGGAGCAAGACCTAGAGGTGGCGGTAGATAAAATATTTTGTCAACGAATCAAACCTTATCCGCCACCTCTTTAGCATCATACTACCGCCCTCAAAAACCCAAAACCTATCTAAAATTCGAGTTGAATCTTCCGGGATTTTAAATACAAAGTCAAACCATCCTTTTGGCAGGGTTAATAATATCGTAGAATAACCCAATAGAGGTTCCTAGGTAACTCGCATCCACTCTGTAATGGTCATCTTGCATAAAGCTCGGTATGCCAACCTTCCCACCAGAGCACATAGAGCAAGTGAACATGACTGTCACACACCCACTACGACAACCTAGATTTTTTGTCTTTTTCTTCGAGGGATATAATCCCCGAGATTTCTAGGGGGCCTAGCGCAGACCATCCCTTCCCTTATCCTCCTCCAAGTGACCACAACCTAGCCTTAGTGCAAGTTCCTTTCGCAACTCGCGAGTTGGGAGTCAAGGCTCTCAACTCCTCTTTCTCCAAACGCCGATACCCGAGATGCAATACGAGTATGGCTCCCTCCTCACTAGCACCTACTACATGTAACCATAGGCTAGGATAAACACTAGCACCACTCGCAACTCACGATTTCTCTAGTTGGAGTGTTGAGCCCTCATGCTCCTCCTTTGTGAATCCCCGAGACGTGAGAGGTCAACGTTACGTGGACTCTGCCAAGCGACGTGTACATGCCACTTGTCTCCTCCGTCGTACTCTGCTTATGAGTTGTGTCACTATCACCCATCGCACGAGACCTCGGCTCTAGGAATTTCGCGACCTTAGTGATCAAGGGGCAACTTCTTCATCCTGCGAAACCCCAAACCACGATAAGTCAACAATGGGTTGACTCTTTCCCAAGTGACATGTGTCCACCATTTGTCACCCGCTCCCACCTTTCTTTGGGCGCTTGTTGTTACGCCACCTGTCAACCACGCGGTCCCCACCTAACGGATGTGCCACGTGTTCGCATGAGCCCTCGGTGCTCTGCACTTTGCGACTTCTGTAGTCGAAAGGAAGTTATTTCAACCTTTGAACCCCCGATATGCGATACCACGTGGAGGTTCTGATCCAACGGTTTTCCCGTGGCTTGGATCCAATGACCACGATCATGTCGCAATTTCGTGAATCGTGAGTTCATGCAGTCCTACCCTTGACCACTCCAAGTTGCGAGTCAGCAAAATGCTACTCTTCTGCCTGTGCAAAGGCTAAGATCGACAGTCAATAGAGCTCCGTCATATCCTTGGATCTACGGTCCTGGATCCCATCGCTACTTGCGAAGGCTGAAAGGGTCGAGGTGTTAACGCCCGCGCTCCTTCTCTAGATCCATTGGTCTTGACAGATCTAGGGTATTTTTGAAAGGATTCCAACCATTCGTCTACCAAACGATAGGGTATTCTCTTTCTATAATTGGACTCGCTATCCCTTCTGAGCTTGAATCACGAAATTTAACCTCTTAGAGCTTCAAACTCCCACGACTCAGAGACCTTAGAGAGCTACTCTTTCTTGCATAATGTTTCCAGACCCGGATCACATGAAACTTCAGACAGTTCTTGGGCAATTGTCCATGATCTTAGTTGAGTCTCTGGGTAAAGGTTCGGTACGGTTTCAAGGCTTATGGGGTAATTCCCGGGGAAGAGTACTCTCGAGGGGCCTTCCCAGAATATTACGAGAATCAAGCAAACAAGACGATTCTCGGTGTAGCGAACTCATGCCCCAGACTTAATCATTTGTACAGAAACCAACTACGGCATGTAAGCATACACATGCATCCATTATTTCCAGTCTAAAACACCAGGCAATCATTCCACAAAGAAATTATTATGGGCATATAAACATAAGCATGTATTCATGATATTCAATTTGAAAAACAAGGCATCAATTTGAAACCTTATCCGCCACCTCTTTAGCATCATACTACCGCCCTCAAAAACCTAAAACCTATCTAAAATTTGAGTTGAATCTTCCGAGCTTTTAAATACAAAGTCGAACCATCCTCTCAGCAGGGTTAATAATACCGTAAAATAACCCAATAGAGGTTCCTAGGTAACTCGCATCCACTCTGTAATGGTCATCTTGCATAAAGCTTAGTATGCCAACCTTCCCACCAGAGCACATAGAGCAAGTGAACACGACTGTCACACACCCACTACGGCAACCTAGATTTTTCGTCTTCTTCTTTGAGGGACAGAATCCCCGAGATTTCTAGGGGGCCTAGCGCAGACCATCCCTTCCCTTATCCTCCTCCAAGCGATCACAACCTAGCCTTAGTGCAAGTGCCTTTCGCAACTTGTGAGTTGGGAGTCAAGGCTCTCGACTCCTCTTTCTCCAAACACCGATACCCGAGATGCAATACGGGTATGGCTCCCTCCTCACTAGCACCTACTACATGTAACCGTAGGCTAGGCTAAACACTAGCACCACTCGCAACTCGCGACTTCGCTAGTTGGGGTGTTGAGCCCTCGTGCTCCTCCTTTGTGAATCCCCGAGACATGAGAGGTCAAAGTTACGTGGACTCTGCCAAGAGACGCATACATTCCACTTGTCTCCTCCGTCGCACTCTGCTTACAAGCTGTGTCACTGTCGCCCATCGCACAAGACCTCGGCTCTAGGTGTTTCACGACCTTAGTGATCAAGGGGAAACTTCTTCATCCTGTGAAACCCCAAACCACGATAAGTCAACAATGGGTTGACTCTTTCCCAGGCGACATGTGTCCACCATCTGTCACCCGCTCCCACCTTTCTCTGGGAGCTTGTTGTTACACCACTTGTCAACCACGCGGTCCCCACCTAACGAATGTGCCACATGTTCGCATGAGACCTTGATGCTCGGCACTTCGCGACTTCTGTAGTCGAAAGGAAGTTATTTCAACCTTTGAACCCCTGATACGCGATACCACGTGGAGGTTCTAATCCAACAGTTTTCCCGTGGCTTGGATCCAATGACCACGATCACGTCGTGATTTCGTGAATCGTGAGTTCATGCAGTCCTACCCTTGACCACTCCAAGTTGCGAGTCAGCGAAATGCTACTCTTCTGCCTGTGCAAAGGCTAAGATCGACGGTCAATAGAGCTCTGTCATATCCTTGGATCTACGGTACTGGATCCCATCGCTACTTTCTAAGGTTGAAAGGGTCGAGGTGTTAACGCCTGCGCTCCTTCTCTAGATCCATTGGTCTTGATAGATCTGGGGTATTTCTGAAAGGATTTCGACCGTTCGTCTACCAAACGATAGGGTATTCTCTTTCTATAATTGGACTCGCTATCCCTTCTGAGCTTGAATCATGAAATTCAACCTCTCAGAGCTTCAAAATCCCACGACTTAGAGACCTTAGAGAGCTACTCTTTCTTGCATAATGTTTCCAGACCCGGATCGCATGAACCTTCAGATGGTTCTTGGGAAATTGTCCCTAATCTTAGTTGAGTCTCTGGGTAAAGGTTCGGTATGGTTTCAAGGCTTATGGGGTAATTCCCAGGGAAGAGTACTCTCGAGGGGCCTTCCCATAATATTACGAGAATCAAGAAAACAATACGATTCTCGGTGGAGCGAACTCATGCCCCAGACTTAATCATTTGTACAGAAACCAACTATGGCATGTAAACATACACATGCATCCATTATTTCCAGTCTAAAACACCAGGCAATCATTCCACACAGAAATTATTATGGGCATATAAACAAAAGCATGTATTCATGATATTCAATTCGAAATACAAGGCATAAAACACTTATCAGATCCACCAGGCGTGATGCAACTGCTGAGAGGGGTGCTCGTTTTCACCAAACCGTAGGCTCAGTGACTCCAAAAAGATTTACCACTAGCCACCCCCGAGCTAGACCACGATGCTTTGAGATTCAGTCTCCTACTTCCAGCTCAACAGAAGTCAAGGACGAAGGTTACTCTCCTTCTCCTATGTTCAGGACTCCTTGTGTTTCCAGAGTTTCTCCAGTTCTCTTCTGCGATCCCCGTCACGCATGCCTTTTCTCTCTCCTCCTTTACCGCACCTCCTCTCTTGCCTTTTCTCTGCAAGATTGCGTGTGGCACGAATTTCCCCATCCGTGGTCAGGTCTGGGAGCGTTTACAGATGGTCGGTTCACCCCCATCCCCTCACTAACTCTTGAGGAGCCTCCCCACCTACCACTATGACGGAAAATCCATTCCAGGATCAAAGAGTTGCTTCAATCTTTGAGAAAGTAAAAACCAGTACAGTACTGTCTAGGTGGAAGTTAACGCAACCATTCCAGGTCCCTTCCACCACCTCTCATTAGCCATCGTGGTATCTTTTAGCACATCCCCCTCCCAACAGTGATGCAACACATAGTCATAACATAATTTACATTCTTCGACCTTTTATACAAAGGTCCGTCAAATCAAACATTCACATCTTTGAGTTTGCCATAGTTCTTGGCCAATATAGTTATTTTTACAGACTGGGGGAAACAGGGTGTCACAATTCCCTCCCCCTTAAAGGAACATCGTCCTCGATGTTCTATCTATCAATATGACGTGTATGTACATAAGTAAACAAAATCAGATATGCCTGTTTCATGGCATCTTCCATTTCCCACGTAGCCTCATCTGGGCCAAAATGTTTCCACTGCACCTTGACCTGTGCAATGGTTCAGTTTCTAAGTGGGGTTTCCTTTCTATGCAGTATGCATTGAGGTTCTGGCAGGAATTCTCCCTCTGGTTCCACCTAGATCACAGACTAGTCAATTATATGATTAGAATCGTGTACATATTTCTTCAATAATGAAACATGGAAAACATTATGTGCTTTTACTATGGGAGGAAGTGATAGCCTATAGGCTACAGGTCCCACTCTATCTAGAACTTCAAAGGGTCCACAATATCGAGGTGCCAACTTGGCACAAGCTCCCATCCTCAGGGAACTCATCCTGGGCCTAACTCTGAGATATACGTGGTCTCCTGTCTTGAATTCTCTTGGAGTTCTCTTTCAGTCGGTGTAACTTTTTTGTCTATTCTGAGCAATCTTTAGATTTTGTTTTATCTGAATCACTTGTTGTTATATTTCTTTCAACATGCCAGGTCCAATAGTAATTCTATTTACGGGATTACTCCAACTGACTGGAGTGTTGCACGGCCTACCGTAGAGGACTTCGAAAGGGCTCATATTTAGGGATTCTTGGTAGCCATTGTTGTAGGCGAATTCCACCAGTGGCAGGTAATCTTTTAATGTCCCCAAATTGGGACATCATCATAGTGTAGTGATTTATGATGACCAGAGTAGCCAGAAGGATGCTATCATGAGTACAGGGGTATTTGAGAGGCATTGTGGGGTCCATCTTGCATTTATCATCATATTCCATCATTATGATCCATTCCACACAAGTTGTCATTGGTTTCGTTGCATTCCAACGATTTCCATGATTTTGACTATTTTGAGCTATAAGTTAATTGAAATCACTGAAGAGGTCATTTTGGGCACATTACTTGGAGGAACCTCTTAGTGTGATAGCTCATTGGAATCGAGAGGCGCAACACTACAGGATGGGATGGCTAGAAGTGACTTTCAGTGGCCAGGGAAGCCACAAGGAGAGATAAGGAGATTTTCAGAGCTAAAAAGGTTAATTAATTAATTAAAGTGATTTAATTAATTAATTAAAGTGGTTTAATTAATTAATTAAATATTAATAAAATGAAAGTCACTTTGGAGGGACAAGGTGAGCCAAAAGTATAAAGGAAAGGCAAGGGCGTCTTCTCAGGATTCATGTATGTTTATCTTTTGATATCTGGCTTTAGCTAGTGAGCCCAACATTGGGGGTTTTTGAGGGTTTTGACTTAACAAACCCTAGAGGATGATTCGGTGGTGAAAGATTCCACCTAGCTTGTCCCAAGCTTGGTCTCGAAGATGAAATACGCTCCCACACCATTCTAGTTCCAGATCTACTTAGTTGCAGGAGGATTCTACATCAGTTTCATGTGCTGATAGAGAGAGGGCACACCAATTGAGGGTTTCCAGCAGGAGGGGCGCACCATCCTTGGAGAGAGATTCGTTGTAGGAGATTGGTAGGGTTTTCGTAGATTCCATCACTTGGGTTCTTCTTGCAGAGTCTTCACCATCATTCCTAGTGCTTTCTGAGAGAGTTTCATGGTTCATATTATTTCTTAGAGCAGTGGGACGAATTGAAGAGAAGGAGAGCATTTCTGAGATTCAAATCTAGTCAGTTTGGAGGAGTTACACTTCATATATGACCCTGAGACTTCACCTAGTGACTTGCAGTGTTCTGATCTATATTTCTGGAGAGTTTTAGAGCATTTGGAGGCCTCCTTCAGCAGGGCCGAATTATCTAGGGCTTTAGTCATCCAGTGGGGTGCACCATTCAGTGGAGGATTTCAGATCTACAGGGTTTGAGAGTGGATTTGGAGATTTGGGCACCTAGGTTGTCCTTACAGCTTCACGATCTATAAGTTTGCACATTTCTTAGGGTGATTGGACACCTTTGACAGCAGGGCTGAAATATTGAGGAGCTTCAGCACTGCAACAGGGCGTGGCATCTTCCAGCTTAAGGGGTTTGGCACTTGACATTGGTCTTCATCTCTTATCCAGCCTTTGGAGGCTTATTTTGTATTGTCTGGAGCATTTTGTAGCAGCTCTATTGTCTATCTTCTTGGCCATCTGTTGAGCATTCCAAATCGGCATCTTCATTGTAGCAGGGTTCTCTATTTTATGAATAAAATAGTTTGAGATGTTTTGGTTTGACTATCATATTACATATGGCTGAGGTATGTTCCACGGTTGTCCCTTCTTGTTATTTGCTGCATACACACATATAAACACATTAGTAAACCCTAAGGCCGAAATCAATGGCCATTCAGCAAGTAAACACAAGTAAACAAATAGATCAGCAAACTATTTGACGAAATACCTCACTCAAAAAAAGTTTTAAAAAAGACACCAAAACAATGATGATCCTTGCATAATGGCTTGGGATCATTACAGTGGTATCAGAGCCTAAATCCTGCAAACCTGAGGGGTCTTTCATAGGGATAAATGGATAGTTGGAAAGAAATGGATAAGATAGCCTTTGAGATATCATGTTTGGAGATCACGTATGACGGCCTTAGCGAGGAAACTAAGGCTATAATAACCTTCCCACAATATGCAGCCTATAGAAACCCCCATTGGAGCAAATGGGATATTTTACAGGGGAACATCATAGTAGGTGAAAAGAAAAAAGAAGCAGCTAGATGGTGGGAAGAACAGAGAAACCCCACGCCCAGTAGGAGCACACAACCTTGCCACTATTGCAAGGGGCCGTGGGAGCCTGATCATAGGTGTAGGGATCAAAATCACACTACCGAGGCACACTATGATAGTGATGATGAGGTGTGTGAGGATGGAGCAATAGGTGTGGATTCAGAGCAACCGGATGATGACAGTGAATCTTGCACAGAGGCTAGTGATAGTGACTCTACCTCAGAGGATAGTGATGATGACTCTTGCACAGAGGCTATTGATGCTTGCACGCTTGAGGAGGATGATGACCCTTGTGTAGTGGATATGCAACTGGATGGATAGGACGATAGCACCAGTGTCTCAGCAAACATGTCACATACCATTGATGACCTTATGCCTCAGCAGAGTAGTGACACTAGTGAGGAGTCACACGTGTTAGCACCTAGAGATGATGAGCTTCCTTTGGGGGGCGTGACACATCTGTCACCTATTCGGACACCCAAGATAGCCACATCACATGAGGAGATTAGTGGCACGTCAGGTATGATGGATGAGCCTAGTGTGAGGGATGCACACCATGGAAAGGTAGACCCACAGATCTAGGAGGAGGTACAGGGAGTATAGACAGGGGACCTTACACATATAGATCAGCCTGAGAAGATGGAGTCACAACTAGTGGAGATGGCATCTAGTGATGGGATGCAGTGGCATACAGGAGTACCCAGCAACACAGTAGACTGTGGAAATTTCAGCACATCGTCTTATACAGAGGGCATTTTTGGGGATTTTAGAGTTGGCACTAGCAGGACTGACACTAGCAGTGAGGGGTCTGAGATGGCACCTCAATATGATCATGATCAGGAGTCACACCACTTAGCAGCACAGTTGAGAGTTAGTGAGGCTATGATCAGGGCAACCACTAGATGTATTGATGACATGCATGCAGTGATGGCAGATTGTTGTTGGAGAGAATCAATGGCACAGGGTAGCTCATATGGAGGATTTTCCATGGATGGTTTTCACACTCTTCGGGAGAGAGTATCTATGATGAGGACTGACTACTAGCAGTTGTTGATAGACAAGGATTATCTACTGAGGGTTGGTGAGATGTATCATGAGACTCTGAGGGAGCAGGAGTTGGAGATGGACCAACTCACTCAGGAGTTGGAGAGCACTCGAGGATTCTTGAGCGGCACACAGACTTCCCTTCAAGAATCAAAGTCTAGGATAGATGAGTCTCTCGAGGAGATCCATCAGAGATCCACTTCATTTGTCTTAATGGATACTCAGATGTATCAGTCATTCATGTTGATAGAGGGTGTTGATGATCTAGCAGAGGAGCACCAGTTGATGGAGGACACTTCCCTTTGTGCTCCGAGAGCGTTTGAACTCCATGTAGGGGTTGATCCAGCAGTATGCCCGGTATCTATGATGCAGCATGAGTCTACGGGAGATGACATGAGTATGCCAGAGCATACAATGCTGAGTGATAGCTCACAGGTACATGCTAAGATGTATTGGGATTCAGAGGGGTATAGTGCCTTATATAGAGGAGACACACCTGGGGGAGCATGCAGATGTCACTCTTTTGCAACAGCACCTAGTTATGAGAGATCACCTTCACCATATCAGTAGTTGCATGGGAGATGACAGTTGGAGGTTGGTTGAGCAGCAATTGGAGGAGTTACTTCCGGTTGTACTGGATGGTTGGTATTCGTTGATGACTACAGGAGAGCATCTATCATGGATACCGAGGGACGAGCTTCTGGTTGAATCCTTGGGATTGACCAAAGCATGTGATGCCTTCCAGTCCTACAGTCAGCTGCACATATGTCTACTATCCTTTCCTGACATGTTTATCATTGACAACAGCATGAGGAAGATAGCAGATGAGCACATAGGGCTTCTGACAGTGATTAGTCTCACACAGGAGTAGTTAGAGTAGATTGGAAGTGATAAACTTCCAAGTTTGCCATGGGACCCAGGAGTCTGTTTTGTTAGCATGATGCTCATGTTGACCCAGGTTGTACCAGAGAGCCTCACACTCCACCTTGGTTTGGTTTGGAGTGGGTCTGCAAGTACTTGTCCTATGGGGAGAGACCTTTTCTTCCGCTTGATCATCATGATAGGGCATGGAGATGTTTGGATAGGTACTTCTTCTACAGAGATGCCTATACAGATATAGTTTCTGGGCAGTAGGTTCAGTGGTCACAGGTATTTCAGCTTGAGGGTCCAGGTGAGGAGGATCCAGTATGTATGTAGGGGGCAGACAGTCATGGTCAGAGTAGTGCAGTGTCAGCATGAGGATCTTCGACAGAGGTTAGCATGGGACCCAGGGATTGCAGGATTGAGCAGTTCATTGACTGACAGGGGAGAGTGGACCATTGTAGGGGAAAGTTATTCTAACTTTCCATTGAGTTTTAGTGTTGAGAGGAGCGCATCACTTGCGGGTGCCTCACGGAGTTCTTGCATCACCTCTGTCGGGCATCAACATGTGCAGTTGATGGAGGCCGTGTGGATCTTGGTAGAGACCAGGAGGATGGACTCACTCCAGGATGAGGCCATGTGTCAGGTACAGGAGACTCACAGAGTTGGTGTATTTAGGGATTATGCGTCCCAGGGGCTAGCAGTTCATGACTTGATATGGGACCCAGGGGATAGCATGCGTGATTGTTCATCTTTGGATGGGTTCTACTATGTATCCCACCGGTGGACATGGGATTCTGGTATTTTATTTGAGTGGATTTGGTTATTGCTTGAGGACAAGCAATTTTCTAGCAGGGAGGACTGTAATGTCCCCACTTTGGGACATCATCACAGTGCAGTGATTTATGATGACCAAAGTAGCCAGATGGATGCTATCACAAGTACAAGGGTATTTGAGAGGCATTATGGGGTCCAGCTTGCATTTATCATCATATTCCATCATTATGAGCCATTCCACACAGGTTGGCTTTGGTTTTGTTGCATTCCGACGATTTCCATGATTTTGACTATTTTGAGCTATAAGTTAATTGAAATCACTGAAGAGGTCATTTTGGGAACATTACTTGGAGGAACCTCTCAGTGTAATAGCTCATTGGAATCGGGAGGAGAAACACTACAGGATGGGATGGCTAGAAGTGACTTTCAATGGCCAGGGATGCCACAAGGAGAGATAAGGAGCTTTTCAGAGGTAAAAAGATTAATTAATTAATTAAAGTGATTTAATTAATTAATTAAATATTAATAAAATGAAAGTCACTTTGGAGGGACAAGGTGAGCCAAAAGTATAAAGAAAAGGCAAGGGCCTCTCTTCAAGATTCATGTATGTTTATCTTTTGATATCTGGCTTTAGCTAGTGAGCCCAACAAAGGGGGGTTTTGAGGGTTTTGACTTAACAAACCCTAGAGGATGATTCAGTGGTGAAAGATTCCACCTAGCTTGTCCCAAGCTTGGTATCGAAGATGCAATATGCTCCCACACCATTCTAGTTCCAGATCTACTTAGTTGTAGGAGGATTCTACATCAGTTTCATGTGCTGATAGAGAGAGGGTGCACCAATTGAGGGTTTCCAGTAGGAGGGGCGCACCATCCTTGGAGAGAGATTCGTTGTAGGAGATTGGTAGGGTTTCCGTAGATTCCATCACTTGGGTTCTTCTTGTAGGGTCTTCACCATCATTCCTAGTGCTTTCTGAGAGAGTTTCATGGTTCAGATTATTTCTTAGAGCAGTGGGACGAATTGAAGAGAAGGAGGGCGTTTCTGAGATTCAAATCTAGTCAGTTTGGAGGAGTTACACTTCAGATATGACCCTGAGACTTCACCTAGTGACTTGCAGCGTTCTGATCTATATTTCTGGAGAGTTTTAGAGCATTTGGAGGCCTCCTTCGGTAGGGCCGAATTATCTAGGGCTTCAATCATCCAGTGGGGTGCACCATTCAGTGGAGGATTTCAGATCTACAGGGTTTGAGAGTGGATTTGGAGATTTGGGAACCTAGGTTGTCCTTACAGCTTCACGATCTATAAGTTGGCACATTTCTTAGGGTGATTGGACACCTTTGATAGCAGAGCTGAAATATTGAGGAGCTTCAGCACTGCAACAGGGCGTGGCATCTTCCAGCTTAAGGGGTTTGGCACTTGGCATTGGTCTTCATCTCTTATCCAGCCTTTGGAGGCTTATTTTGTATTGTCTGGAGAATTTTTTAGCCAGATGGATGCTATCACGAGTACAGGGGTAATTGAGAGGCATTGTGGGGTCTAGCTTGCATTTATCATCATATTCCATCATTATGATCCATTCCACACAGGTTGGCTTTTGTTTTGTTGCATTCCGACGATTTCCATGATTTTGACTATTTTGAGCTATAAGTTAATTAAAATCACTGAAGAGGTCATTTTGGGAACATTACTTGGAGGAACCTCTCAGTGTAATAGCTCATTGGAATCGGGAGGAGCAACATTATAGGATGGGATGGCTAGAAGTGACTTTCAGTGGCCAGGGAAGCCACAAGGAGAGATAAGGAGCTTTTCAGAGGTAAAAAGGTTAATTAATTAATTAAAGTGATTTAATTAATTAATTAAATATTAATAAAATGAAAGTCACTTTGGAGGGACAAGGTGAGCCAAAAGTATAAAGAAAAGGAAAGGGCCTCTCTTCAAGATTCATGTATGTTTATCTTTTGATATCTGGCTTTAGCTAGTGAGCCCATCATTGGGGGTTTTTGAGGGTTTTGACTTGACAAACCCTAGAGGATGATTCGGTGGTGAAAGATTCCACCTAGCTTGTCCCAAGATTGGTCTCGAAGATGCAATACGCTCCAACACCATTCTAGTTCTAGATCTACTCAATTGGAGGGGGATTCTACATCAGTTTCATGTGCAGATAGAGAGAAGGCGCACCAGTTGAAGGTTTCTAGCAGGAGGGGCACACCATCCTTGGAGAGAGATTCGTTGTAGGAGATTGGTAGGGTTTCTGGAGATTCCATCACTTGGGTTCTTCTTGCAGGGTCTTCACCATCATTGCTAGTGCTTTCTGAGAGAGTTTCATGGTTCAGATTATTTCTTAGAGCAGTGGGACAAATTGAAGAGAAGGAGGGTGTTTTTGAGATTCAGATCTAGTCAGTTTGGAGGAGTTACACTTTAGATCTGACCCTGAGACTTCACCTAGTGACTTGTAGTGTCCCGATCTATATTTCTGGAGAGTTTTAGAGCATTTGGAGGCCTCCTACAGCAGGGCCGAATTATCTAGGGCTTCAGTCATCCAGTGGGGTGCACCATTCAGTGGAGTATTTCAGATCTACAGGGTTTGAGAGTGGATTTGGAGATTTGGGCACCTAGGTTGTCCTTACAGCTCCCCGATCTATCAGTTGGCATATTTCTTATGGTGACTGGACACCTTTGACAGCAGGGCCGAAATATTGAGGAGCTTCAGCACTGCAGTAGGGCGTGGCATCTTCCAGCTTGAGGGGTTTGGCACTTGGCATTGGTATTCATCTCTTATCCAACCTTTGGAGGCTTATTTTGTATTTTCGGGAGCATTTTGTAGCAGATCTATTGTCTATCTTCTTGGCCATCTGTTGAGCATTCCAGATCGACATCTTCATTGTAGCAGGGTTCTCTATTTAATAAATAAAAGAGTTTGAGATGTTTTGGTTTGTCTATCATATTGCATATGGTTGAGGTATGTTCCATGGTTGTCCCTTCTTGTTATTTGCTGCATACACACATATAAACACATCAGTAAACCCTAAGGCCGAAATCAATGGCCATTCAGCAAGTAAACACAAGTAAACAAATAGATCAACAATCTGTTTGACGAAATACCTCACTCAGAAAAAGTTTTTAAAAAGACACCAAAACAGTGATGATCCTTGCATAATGGCCTGGGATCATTACAGTGGTATCAGAGCTTAAATACTGCAAACCTGAGGGGTCTTTCATAGGGATAAATGGATAGTTGGAAAGAAATGGATAAGATAGCCTTTGAGATATCATGTTTGGAGATCACGTATGATAGCCTTAGCGAGGAAACTAAGGATATAATAACCTTCCCACAATATGTAGCCTATAGAAAACCCCATTGGAGCAAATGGGATATTTTACAGCGGATCATCATAGCAGGTGAAAAGAAAAAAGAAGCAACTAGATGGTGGGAAGAACAGAGAAACCCCATGCCCAGTAGGAGCACACAACCTTGCCACTATTGCAAGGGGTTGTGGGAACCTGATCATAGGTGTAGGGATCAAAAGCACACTACTGAGGCACACTATGATAGTGATGATGAGGTGTGTGAGGATGGAGCGATAGATGTGGATTGAGAGTAGTCGGATGATGACAATGATTCTTTCATAGAGGCTAGTGATAGTGACTCTGCCTCAGAGGATAGTGATGATGACTCTTGCACGGAGGATACTGATGCTTGCATGCTTGAGGTGGATGATGACCCTTGTGTAGTGGATAGGCATCTGGATGGACAGGACGATAGCACTAGTGTCTCAGCAGACATGTCACATATCATTGATGACCTTATGCCTCAACAGAGTGGTGACACTAGTGAGGAGTCACATGTGTTAGCACTTAGATATGATGAGCTTCCTATGGGGGCCATGACACATCTGTCACTTGTTCAGACACCCAGGATGGCCATGTCACATGAGGAGATCAGTGGCAAGTTAGGTATGATGGATGAGCCTAGTGTGAGGGATGCACACCATGGACAGGTAGACCCACAGATCCAGGAGGAGGTACAGGGGGTACAGATAGGGGACCTTACACATACAGATCAACCTAAGAAGATGGAGTCCCAACTATTGGAGACTCCATTGGTTGAGCAGATTGTAGAGGCTGATAGGGTGATGGAGCACTTACTTCCAAGATCGGCTTGCATTGATGAGGATGCACTTTTTAGCAGTCAGGATGACCATAGCAAGTGTCTAGATACATCTCTATGGGATCCAGGCATAGATGATAGTAGCAGGTTGAGTGCACAGGATGATACAACTGCTCATACATGATACAGTGTGAGTCAGGGGGAGATGGCATCTAGTGATGGGATGTAGTGGCATACAAGAGTACCCAACAACACAGTAGACAGTGGACAGTTCAGCACATCATCTTATACAGAGGGCATTTCTGGGGATTCTAGAGTTGGCACTAGCAGGACTGACACTAGCAGTGAGGGGTCTTAGATGGCACCTCAGTATGAACATGATCATGAGTCACACCACTTAGCAGCACAATTGAGAGTTAGTGAGGCTATGATCAGGGCAACCACTAGACGTATTGATGACATGCATGCAGTGATGGCAGATTGCCGTAGGAGAGAATCAGTGGCACAGGGTAGCTCAGATGGAGGATTTTCCATGGATGGTTTTCACACTCTCTGGGAGAGAGTATCTGTGATGAGGACTGACTACCAGCAATTTTTGACAGACAGGGATTATCTACTGAGGTTTGGTGAGATGTGTCATGAGACTTTGAGGGAGCAAGAGTTGGAGATGGACCGACTCACTCAGGAGTTGGAGAGCACTCGAGGATTCTTGAGAGTCACACAGACCGCCCTTCAAGAATTAGAGTCTAGGATAGATGAGTATCTCAAGGATATCCATTAGAGATCCACTTCATCTGTCTTAGTGGATACTCAGATGTATCAGTCAATCACGTTTATCCCATTTTCTTCGAGAATAAGAACTAGTTCTGCTACTAGAAGATCCCTCAGAGTCACTAGTTTCCATTCCAGAGGAATGATCCGATGCTTGTCCCTTATCTCTGGGGTGGATCTTTCTCGAGGTGCTCTTCCCAGTGTGGCCACTTAAAATACCACGTTTCTGCATCTCAGGTGGACTTCGAATTTTCTTTGTCTATCGTCGGTCTGCGTGACTGGTGTTAGGTCCATGCTGCAATTGTCTTTGTATGTTGGATAATACATATATAGAGAGGAATTTACTAGTGGAATTCAAAACGCTCGGACTTCCTCATGTTTCTAAAAATAGAGTTAAGTTACAAAAAAGAGAATGATTTAAAATAATAGTTATCCTATTTTAAAGGGACCATTAAGAGCAGGCCTATCATATCTGGGGGCCCTTTCTTTGACTGTCGGTTGTCCAAAATTTGCTGAAATGTGCTTAATTATATCTAAGGACTCATTTCAGCTTAGCGATCTCCTCCTTTAGAGTATCCAGCCAGACCGGTTGATTCTCTCCAACACTTTCGGTCATTTAAGCTATGGTTTCATTCTTTTGTCATTTTCTACATTTCTTTTTAACAACTCGCCTATTGATGACTACATCTCTCAGAATGGTATTTAGCTTGACTTCCAATTTTGAGTCTGTAGCAGGTTCTGTGTGGAATTTAGTCGCTAGTATATGCGCAATTACCCTTTCCTTCTTGCTTGTAGGTAAATCTGCCATGTTTCCTAAATGACCAGTTTTACTGGATATGGCTTCGTCCATGTATCTTAATTTCATGGATACCGAAATGCTTTTAAAGAGATCAGAGAGTCGGGCAAATTTGAGATTACTTCGTTTACAGATGAGATGATGCCTCCATATTTGAGAATTGGTAGTTATAGAGTCCACATCATGAATCATTGACAGACTTACGTACAAGTACGTTGATTTTCCACATTTGGCTAATCTGTTTCAAATGATTAGCTTTCGAGCCCATTACATTGTGGCGCTCACCTAACATTATACGGTTGCGAAGTACCAAACGAGGGAAATGTGGTGATTTTGACCAGCCATCGCCCATCCCACAAGTGCTTGATTTGACATATTGAAACATGTGACATCGAGACTTTGGCAAAAGCGGTTTCGACAACCCACCTTTTGCCCCGATGTATCTCTAGAGGTGCCACACGTCCATTTAAAAAACCACAATTGTTTTTCCCAGTCCGCCTTCATATGTTTAAGTCTCATGCAAGTTTACCACCCAATGGCAGCTCCAGCTGTTGATCTGGGTCGTTTAATGATCGATGGCCAGTTAGTTATATCTCTTGTGCCCCCGCTGTATTCATCGATACACCGCCAGATATGTCCTGGTCCTCCAAACTATCAAGCTCCCACGACGATGTAGTTCTTGCTAAATGTCCAAGACTTGGATCTTGTCTAAAAATTCTTATGGTGATAATATTGGCTCCAACTGGGGATGTTATCCTCCCTGCGAGGTAGAAAAGAACTGGTAGACCTAGTGCTTGATCCATTGTGTTGCTCCCATAATAGGTGTGCATACCCTGCTCCGACCCATTACTAATGTTTGCAGAAGACTAAATTTTCCCTACCACCCTTAACTTGGTGCTGAATACACTGCTGAAAACTGACTGTGCATAATATTGGAAATCTGACTGAGTAAATACTTGACCAACAAGCTTATTTGCATACTCCTACTTACCCTAACTGCTGAAGAGAACTCAAAATGCCAATCGAGTAATTGGCTTCCCGATTTTTCTTCCATCACATCTTTTTTAAGAAGGCAGACAAATGTAAAATATGCGAGTTGAAAACACAAGTTAAATCCAAAACCTGAGCTTATGAATGAAATAGGCTTTTCCTTCACTGAAGACTATAATAGGATGGCCATACGATCTCGAAAACCATGAAAAATCATTTCTTCGGTTTTAAGAACATTTTCAAATGAAATGAAAACAATAGGTTTTTCTACTTTCCCATGCATCTCAACAAAAGCATCCATATATTCTCGAACATCTTCAAATGTGACAGCCATATTATGTGCATCCTCTTGTTCATCAAACATTTCTGACTTGGCTTTATTAAAATTCTAGAAATTTTCTTGAGGACTATCATTTTGACTTTCAAATGAATGAATGGAAATAATTTCCTTCTCATAATCTCCTTGCATTATTTCACAGTCTAGAGTTTCCATAGTTACCTTTTGAAAACCTCCATCTGTTTCTATGTTGTTCAAAAATTTGGCCACCACGTCATTCTCAGGGTAAGAGAGACAGCTTTGAAACACTTTGTCATGTTGAATACCCATATTAGTCTCAGGTGAAATGAAATGACCTTGAAAAACAATTTCAAGGGCAACTTCTTCTTCGTTTTCAGACTGATAGCCGAACATAAACTGCAAACCTGAGCTGACACAATCTTCTATGTGATCGTCCATATGGTTATCCTTCCTTGCAAGTCTACTTCTTTCTTTGTATCTATCTTTATGTCTGGAGGATTCTTGACTTGAGACCTTACAAATATTTTTCTTCAACGATTTGAAAGACCCAAAACATAGTGGTAAGGTTGTCTCATTTGTTTTGATATCTCCCTCGTTTTGACCTTGGGCATATTTCTGAACTTCCTCGTCTTCAATTTTGTCTTCGATAGATGGTTGTACTTCGGAACTGATAGAATATTTTATATAGTAAGCAATTGGGTTACTGAACACATGAGAAGAGTGTTTCAGAACCTTACCAATCTGGTTCATTGGGTTATCGAGGTCTTGCATTAGCATGAATTCATTTGTCTCAATGATGATCCAAGGATTCTCCTTCAATAACTTGAATGCAACAAAACATAAAGGAAACGACTCTCCTTCAACTGATTCGATACTTTCTTTAGGTTGATCTACATCCCTATAAAAAAGAACATCTTTGATATCGTAGTCATCTTCATATTGGTCATATACAGGCAAATCATCTAACAAGAAACGATTAGGAATATCAACATGTTCTTTGACAAACTGATTTGTACATTCATCTTCTTGTCTGTCCATAAATGAATACATAAAATAATCAACCTCCTGCTTACTTTGGGATGGATTAGATATTGAACTAATACCTCTTCTTCCAACAAGTGGGATGCGATTCTTTACAAGATCATTAGTATTGGGAAATTCAATAGAGCCTATGATATTTTCAATTTTATGCTCAAGTTTCCAGTCAACTATCTCTTGTTTATATTCATCTTCCAACTCTTTATATCGAGTCTGTTCATATGCTTGAATATGGTGTTGAACGTCTTGAGCATCATCAAACATTTGTTTCAATGACTTAGGTTTTCTTTCCATTAGAAGGAAAGACAGATCTGGAAGAAGGAAAGTTGTGTAGTGGAGCATGGCAGCAACTTCAGAGGGTTGAATTTCTTTGGACAAATTATAATAGATACTGGAAAACCTTCTACTCAATACATAAATAGTTTCATTGCCATGCCTTTCCAAGGCATAGAACTCAACAAGTTGTAGATCCAAAGACTTCTTATTTCTCCAAAACTTCAAAAAGACATCTTTCAACTCCTCCCATGAGCTAATTGTTCCAGGATGTAAATGCTTGAACCAATCTTTGGTGTCTCCTCTCAAGGATTGAGAGAAATCTATCATACATACATCATCATGGTCAATCTCAAATAAATCTATAAAATGCTCAAACCCTTGAATATGCTTTTCAGCTGTGATGGCATCGGATTCTCCATCAAAGACAGGTAAATACTCATAGTGATTTGGAGGGAAATCATGAAGGTCTTGGGGTAGCTTTAAGGGTATGTTTCTATGTTGGGACTTGGGGGATGTTGGACTAAGAACTGGGGAAGAAAAAACAGCATGGGCTTCATGGGGTTCATCAATTTGGTCATGGTCGTTTAGAGCTGAGGCTCTAGCCTGCTCAACTCAGAGAGGGCTCTCTTGTGTCACTGAGTATATTTATAGAAATCATTGGCTAGATTAGGTTTGTTTTGGGGTTTTGTTGTTGAATGACTGGAGGAACCGAGATGACATTGGGCTATGGAGTCTGGAATGAACAATGCATGGTTGGAAATAATGAACTATCAAGAGGAGAAGGCTAATTAAGGAATTGAGTCTAAGTTTAATAGAAAATTTACATGGTATTAGAGGAAAAAGAAACATACAACCACATTGGAGCACTATTTAAAATGAATTCTGAGTTGGTTTGAGAAGAAATAAACATAGTCTAAATTGCTAGGACGAGAGCATCTTACCAGACCGGTTGATTCTCTCCAACACTTTCGGTCGTTTTAGCTATGGTTTCTTTCCTTTGTCACTTGCTCCGTTTCTTTTTAACAACTTGCCTGTTGATGACTACATCTCTCATAATGGGATTTAGCCTGACTTCCAATTTTGAGTCTGTAGCAGGATCTGTGTGGATAAATCTACCATGTTTCCTAAATGACCAGTTTTACTGGATATGGCTTCGTCCATGTATCTTAATTTCGTGGATGTATCTTAATTTCATGGATACCGAAATTCTTTTACAGAGATCAGAGAGTTGGGCAAATTTGAGATTACTTCATTTACGGATGAGATGATGCCTCCATATTTGAGAATTGGTAGTTATAGAGTCCCAATCATGAATCATTGACAGACTTACGTACAAGTACGTTGATTTTCCACGTTTGGCTAATCCGTTTCAAATGATTAGCTTTTGAGTCCATTACATTGCGGTGCTCACCTAACATCATACGGTTGCGAAGTACCGAACCAGTGAAATGGGGTGATTTTGACCAGCTGTTGCCCATCCCACAAGTGCTTGATTTGACATATTGAAACACGTGACATCGGGACTTTGGCGAAAGAGGTTTCGACAACCCACCTTTCACCTCGATGTATCTCTGGAGGTTCCACGCGTCCATTTAAAAAACCACAATTGTTTTCCCCAGTCAGCCTTCATATGGTTAAGTCTCGTGTAAGTTTACCACCCGATGGGGGCTCCAGCCGTTGATCTGAGTCGTTTTATGATCGACGGCCTATTAGTTATATCTCTTGTGCCCCCGCTATATTCATCCATACGCTGCCAGATATGTCCTGGTCCTCCAAACTATCAAGCTCCCACGACGATGTAGTTCTTGCTAAATGTCCAAGACTTGGATCTTGTCTAAAATTTGTTATGGTGATAATATTGGCTCCAACTAGGGATGTTATCCTCCCTACGAGGTAGCAAAGAACTGGTAGACCTAGTGCCTTATCCAATGTGTTGCTCCCAGAATAGGTGTGTGTACCCTTCTTCAACCCATTACTAATGTTTGCAGAAGACTAAATTTTCCCTACCACTCTTAACTTGGTGCTGAATACACTGCTTAAAACTGACTGTGCATAATATTGGAAATCTGACTGAGTAAATACTTGACCAACAAGCTTATTCGCATACTCCTACCTACCCTAATGTTAGAAAAACAGGACCACGGAGCAATAAAATAAAACAAATGCAGAAACAAAAACACAGAAGACACACAATACAAGAGAGACACAGATTTACGTGGTTCACCCAGTGTGAGCTACGTCCACCAGAGAAATTGCCAGGTCCTTCCTTTATTATTATCCAGCAAATGAAGGGATACAACCTACTGCAAAACCCGCTGTAACTTCCTCTTCTTTCTCTCACAGTCTCCTCTCTCAGAATACAATATTCACTCTCATACATAGCTGCAATACATTTCCCTCATAAAAGAGGGTTTCCTTCTAGGGAAAAAAACCCTAACATAATCTCTATTCTTAGATATGCGACCTTATAATGAACGGTCCAGATTTACAATGAAATTACAATATACTTTTATAAGGCAATTTTTGCTTTGGGGGCTTTTCCCCCGAACCCCCACTTTCCCCCAGACCCCCAGCCGAGGGGATGGACCCCTCGGACCCCGCAGAGGGGGTACCCCCCCTCTGCACTCCTCCGCGTGGAAGA
>ML789681.1:665417-686332 GCA_009831015.1 Picea engelmannii
GAGGGGGTACCCCCCCTCTGCACTCCCCCGCGTGGAAGAGTGTACATACTTCTGGGGTGTAAATACTTCATGGGGTATAGACACGGCTGAAAGCAAAGGACCTCTGCATCAGGAAGATAATCAGGCTCCACAACCAACACCTAACTGCTAAAGTGAACTGTCAATCAAGTGAACTCAAAATGCCAATGTAGCCAATCAAGTAATTGGCTTCCCGATTTTTCTCCGATCACATCTTTTTTAAGAAGGCAGACAAATGTAAAATATGCGAGTTGAAAACACAAGTGAAATCCAAAACTTGAGATTATGAATGAAATAGGCTTTTCCTTCACTGAAGACTGTAATAGGATGGCCATACGATATTGAAAACCATGAAAAGTCAGTTCTTCAGTTTTAAGAACATTTTCAAATGAAATGGAAACAATAGGTTTGTCTACTTTCCCATGCATCTCAACAAAAGCATCCATATATTCTCGAACATCTTCAAATGTGACAGCCATATTATGTGCATCCTCTTGTTCATCAAACAGTTCTGACTTGGCTTCATTAAAATTCTGGAAATTTGCTTGAGGACTGTCATTTTGACTTTTAAATGAATGAATGGAAATAAGTTCCTTCTCATAATCTCCTTGCATTATTTCACAGTCTAGAGTTTCCATAGTTACCTTTTTAAAACCTCCATTTGTGTCTATGCTGTTCAAAAATTTGACTACCACGTCATTCTCAGGGGAAGAGAGACAACTTTGAAACACTTTGTCATGTTGAATGCCCATATTAGTCTCAGGTGAAATGAAATGACCTTGAACAACAATTTCAGGGGCAACTTCTTCTTCTTTTTCAGACTAATAGATGAACATAGACTGCAAACCTGAGCTGAGACAATCTTCTATGTGATCGTCCATATGATTATCCTTCCTTGCAAGTCTACTTATTTCTTTGTATCTATCTTTATGTCTGGAGGATTCTTGACTTGAGACCTTACAAATATTTTTCTTCAGCGATTTGAGAGAGGAAAAACAAAGTGGTAAGGTTGTCTCATCTTTTTTGATATCTCCCTCGTTTTGACCTTGGGCATATTTCTGAACTTGCTTGTCTTCAATTTTGTCTTCGATAGATGGCTATACTTCAGAACTGATAGAATCTTTTATATAGTAAGAAATTGGGTTATCGAACACATGAGAAGAGTGTTTGAGGACCTTACCAATCTGGTCCACTGGATTATCGAGTTCTTGCATTAGCATGAATTCATTTGTCTCAATGATGATCCGAGGATTCTCCTTCAACAACTTGAATGTAGCAAAACATAAAGGCATCAACTCTCCTTCAACTGATTCGATACTTTCTTTAGGTTGATCTACATCCCTATAAAAGAGAACATCTTTGATATCGTAGTCATCTTCATATTGATCATATACAGGCAGATCATCTAACAAGAAAAGATTAGGAATATCAACTTATTCTTTGAAAAACTGATTTGTACATTCATCTTCTTGTCTGTCCATAAATGAATATATAAAATAATCAACCTCCTGCTTACTTTGGGATGGATTAGATACTGAACTAATACCTCTTCTTCCAACAAGTGGGATGTGATTCTTTACAAGATCACTAGTATTGGGAAATTCAATAGAGCCTATGATATTTTCAATTTTATGCTTAAGCTTCTAGTCAAATATCTCCTGTTTATATTCATCTTCCAACTCTTTATCTCGAGTCTGTTCATATGCTTGAATATGGTGTTGAACGTCTTGAGCATCATCAAACATTTGTTTCAATGACTTAGGTTTTCTTTCCATTAGAAGGAAAGACAGATATGGATGAAGGGTAGTTGTGTAGTGGACCATGGCAACAGCTTTAGAGGGTTAAATTTCTTCGGACAAATTATAATAGATGTTGGAAAACCTTCTACTGAATATAGAAATAGTTTCATTGCCATGACTTTCCAAGGCATAGAACTCAACAAGTTGTAGATCCAAAGACTTCTTATTTCCAAAAAACTTCAAAAAGACATCTTTCAACTCCTCCCACGAGCTAATTGTTCCAGGATGTAAATCCTTGAACCAATATTTCGTGTCTCCTCTCAAGGATTGAGAGAAATCTCTCATACATACATCATCATGGTCAATCTCAAATAAATCTATAAAATGCTCAAACCCTTGAATATGCTTTTCAGCTGTGCTGGCATCGGATTCTCCATCAAACACATGTAGATACTCATAGTGATTTGGAGGGAAATCATGAAGGGCTTGGGGCATCTTTAAGGGTATGTATGTATGTTGGGCCTTGGGGGGTGTTGGACTAAGAACTGGGGAAGAAACAACAACCTGGGCTTCATGGGGTTCATCAATTTTTTCATGGTCGTTACGCGGCCCAGGTGGAGATTTTTCATCAAAACCAATGATAAGGTGAGGGTATGCATGTGCAACATTAAGAGGAGGACATATAATTGAAAGTCTTTCATTATCATCATTAAAATACAATAGGTAAAAGGGAATTTGTTCGGCATGTTCAAGGAAGGAACATATGCAACTTAAAATGGATAGTAAAATGCTTTGTAAGAGATCCCATTTTGAGTACATGTTTTCCTTCATGATGCCTTTCCTCACCCGTGTCAAGGGGTCTCATATTTTAGTGAAGACTGTGCATTGCGCATGAAGTATTGAGAGTGGAGTCGCTAGAAATGTTTGGAAACTGGATTCTTTAATGAAAATGGAGTCGCCTTCATATAGATTTTTGATGTGTGGAGTTGCCAGAGCAAGAATACAGCCTAGGCACTAGCCTTCTCAACTCAGAGAGGTCTCTCTCGTGTCACTGGGTATATCTATAGAAATCATTGGCTAGATTAGGTTTGTTTTGGGATTTTATTGTTGACTGACTGGAGGAACAGAGATGACATTGGGATATGGAGTCTGGAATGAACAATGCATTGTTCAAAACATTGAACTATCAAGAGGAGAAGGCTAATTAAGGCAATGAGTCTGAGTTTAATAGAAAATTTACATGGTATTAGAGGAAAAAGAAACATACAACCGCATCGGAGCACTATTTAAAATGAATTCAGAGTTGGTTTGAGAAGAAATAAACATAGTCTAAATTGCTAGGCCAAGAGCATCTCAGAGATGAATTCTGGGTTTTATATTTCTCCAATTTAGACAGATGAAAATGAAAATAAAATATAAGCTTACAGGAAACACATACTATGAAAGAAAACAAGACTCATATCATCACCAGTTAGAATCTTTTCATAAACAGTCCAAAATCTGCTTCTACATATATATATTCATTCTAGTCCTGAATTTACAAAAATCCTTCTGCACAGAGGGAAGGTTCCTCCCCTTTTCTTCTTTGAGATAATACATATATATAGAGGAATTTACTTGTGGAATTCAAAACGCTCGGACTTCCTCATGTTTCTAAAAATAGAGATAAGTTACAAAAAAGAGAATGATTTAAAATAACAGTTATCCTATTTTAAAGGGACCATTAAGAGCAGGCTTGTCATATCTGGGGCCCCTTTCTTTGACTTCCAACTGTCCAAAATTTGCTGAAATGCACTTAATTATACCTGAGGACTCATTTCAACTTAGCGATCTCCTCCTTTAGAGTATCCAGCCAGACCGGTTGATTCTCTCCAACACTTTCAGTCGTTTCAGCTATGGTTTCTTTCTTTTGTCGCTTGCTCCGTTTCTTTTTAACAACTCACCTGTTGATGACTACAACTCTCATAATGGGATTTAGCCTGACTTCCAATTTTGAGTCTGTAGCAGGTTCTGTGTGGAATTTAGTCACTAGTATATGCACAATTACCCTTTCCTTCTTGCTGGTAGGTAAATCTGCCATGTTTCCTAAATGACCAGTTTTACTGGATATGGATTCGTCCATGTATCTTAATTTCGTGGATACCGAAATGCTTTTACAAAGATCAGAGAGTCAGGAAAATTTGAGATTACTTTGTTTACGGATGAGATGATGCCTCCATATTTGAGAATTGGTAGTTATAGAGTCCCAATCATGAATCATTGACAGACTTATGTACAAGTACGTTGATTTGACATGTTTGGCTAATCCATTTCAAATGATTAGCTTTCGAGTCCATTACATTGCGACGCTCACCTAACATCATACGGTTGCAAAGTACCGAACGAGTGAAATGGGGTGATTCTGACCAGCCGTCGCCCGTCCCACAAGTGCTTGATTTGACATATTGAAACACGTGACATTGAGACTTTGGCGAAAGCGGTTTCGACAACCCACCTTTCACCCCGATGTATCTCTGGAGGTGCCACCCGTCCATTTAAAAAACCACAATTGTTTTCCCCAGTCCGCCTTCATATGGTTAAGTCTCGTGAAAGTTTTCCACCCGATGGGAGCTCCAGCCGTTGATCTAGGTTGTTTCATGATCAACGGAAAGTTAGTTATATCTCTTGTGCCCCCGCTATATTCGTCCATACGCTGCCAGATATGTCCTGGTCCTCCAAACTATCAAGCTCCCACGACGATGTAGTTCTTGCTAACTGTCCAAGACTTGGATCTTGTCTAAAAATGGTTATGGTGATAATATTGGCTCCAACTAGGGATGCTATCCTCCCTGCGAGGTAGCAAAGAACTGGTAGACCTGGTACCTGATCCATTGTGTTGCTCCTAGAATAGGTGTGCATACCCTGCTCTGACCCATTACTAATGTTTGCAGAAGACTAAATTTTCCCTACCGCTCTTAACTTGGTGCTGAATACAATGCTGAAAACTGACTGTGCATAATATTGACTGACTGTGCATAATATTGGAAATCTAACTGAGTAAATACTTGACCAACAAGCTTATTCACATAATCCTACCTACCCTAAATACTGAAGTGAACTGTCAATCAAGTGAGCTCAAAATGCCAATGCAGCCAATCAAGTAATTGGCTTCCCGATTTTTCTTTGATCACATCGTTTTTAAGAAGGCAGACAAATGTAAAATATGCGAGTTGAAAACACAAGTTAAATCCAAAACTTGAGCTTATGAATGAAATAGGCTTTTCCTTCACTGAAGATTGTAATAGGATGGCCATACGATCTTGAAAACCATGAAAAATCATTTCTTCGGTTTTAAGAACATTTTCAAATGAAATGGCAACAATAGGTTTTTCTACTTTCCCATGCATCTCAACAAAAGCATCCATATATTCTCAAACATCTTCAAATGTGACAACCATATTATGTGCATCCTCTTGTTCATCAAACATTTCTGACTTGGCTTCATTAAAATTCTAGAAATTTGCTTGAGGACTATCATTTTGACATTCAAATGAAAGAATGGAAATAAGTTCCTTCTCATAATCTCCTTGCATTATTTCACGGTCTAGAGTTTCCATAGTTACCTTTTCAAAATTTCCATCTATGTCTATGTTGTTCAAAAATTTGACCACCACGTCATTCTCAGGGGAAGAGAGACAGCTTTGAAACACTTTGTCATGTTGAATACCCATATTAGTCTCAGGTGAAATGAAATGACCTTGAACAACAATTTCAGGGGCAACTTCTTCTTCGTTTTCAGACTGATAGCTGAACATAGACTGCAAACCTGAGTTGACACAATCTTCTATGTGATCGTCCATATGGTTATCCTTCCTTGCAAGTCTACTTCTTTCTTTGTATCTATCTTTATGTCTGGAGGATTCTTGACTTGAGACCTTACAAATATTTTTCTTCAATGATTTGAAAGAGGCAAAGCATAGTGGTAAGGTTGTCTCATATGTTTTGATATCTCCCTCGTTTTGACCTTGGGCATATTTCTGAACTTGCTCGTCTTCAATTTTGTGATTGACAGATGGTTGTACTTTAGAACTGATAGAATCTTTTATATAGTAAGCAATTGGGTTACCGAACACATGAGAAGAGTGTTTCAGAACCTTACCAATCTGGTTCACTGGTTTATCGAGGTCTTGCATTAGCATGAATTCTTTTGTCTCAATGATGATCCGAGGATTCTCCTTCAACAACTTGAATGCAACAAAACATAAAGGAAACGACTCTCCTTCAACTGATTCGATACTTTCTTCAGGTTGATCTACATCCCTATAAAAAAGAACATCTTTGATATCATATTCATCTTCATATTGGTCATATACAGGCAGATCATCTAACAAGAAAATATTAGGAATATCAACATGTTCTTTGACAAACTAATTTGTACATTCATCTTCTTGTCTATCCATAAATGAATACATAAAATAATCAACCTCCTGCTTACTTTGGGATGGATTAGATACTGAACTAATACCTCTTCTTCCAACAAGTGGGATGCGATTCTTTACAAGATCACTGGTGTTTGGAAATTCAATAGAGCCTATGATATTTTCAATTTTATGCTCAAGCTTCCAGTCAACTTTCTCTTGTTTATATTCATCTTCCAACTCTTTATCTCGAGTCTGTTCATATGCTTGAATATGGTGCTGAACATCTTGAGCATCATCTAACATTTGTTTCAATGACTCAGGTTTTCTTTCCATTAGAAGGAAAGACAGATCTGGATGAAGGGTAGTTGTGTAGTGGAGCATGGTAGCAACTTCAGAGGGTTGAATTTCTTCGAAAAAATTATAATAGATACTGGAAAACCTTCTACTGAATACATAAATAGTTTCATTTCCATGCCTTTCCAAGGCATAGAACTCAACAAGTTGTAGATCCAAAGACTTCTTATTTCCCCAAAACTTCAAAAAGACATCTTTCAACTCCTCCCATGAGCTAATTGTTCCAGGATGTAAATGCTTGAACCAAACTTTGGTGTCTCCTCTCAAGGATTGAGAGAAATCTCTCATACATACATCATCATGGTCAATCTCAAATAAATATATAAAATGCTCAAACCCTTGAATATGCTTTTCAGTTCTGATGACATCAGATTCTCCATCAAAGACAGGTAGATACTTATAGTGATTTGGAGGGAAATCATGAAGGGCTTGGGGTAGCTTTAAGGGTATGTTTCTATGTTGGGCCTTGGGGGATGTTGGACTAAGAACTGGGGAAGAAACAACAGCCTGGGCTTCATAGGGTTCATCGATTTGGTCATGGTCGTTACGTGGCCCAGGTGGAGATTTTTCATCAAAACTAGTGATAAGGTGAGGGTATGCATGTGCAGCATTAAGAGGAGGACATATAATTGCAAGTCTTTCATGATCATCATTAAAATACAATAGGTAAAGGATAATTTGTTCGTCATGTTCAAGGAAGGAAAAGAGGCAACTTAAAATGAATAGTAAAATGCTTTGTAAGAGATCCCATTTTGAGTACATGTTTTCCTTCATGATGCCTTTCCTCACCTGTGTCAAAGGGTCTCATCTTTCAGTGAAGTTTGTGCATTGCGCGTGAAGTATTGAGAGTGGAGTCACCAGAAATGTTTGGAAACTGGATTCTTTAATGAAAATGGATTTTCCTTCATACAGATTTTTGATGTGTGGAGTCGCCAGAGCAAGAATACAGCCAATACGTGCCTAAGCGTATGGTGCTCTCAGACCTTAGAACTCAACCATGTCGTTCTTCCCAGGGAAAATTTTTCAATTTCGTCCTCGGTAATGGTGCCAAAATGTTAGCACCCTGTAAATCTATCCGGCTGTCAAAATAGACGACAGGGGTAACTTTTTCAACCTGCTTTAGAGCTGAGGTGCTAGCCTGTTCAACTTAGAGAGGGCTCTCTCATGTCACTGAGTATATCTATAGAAATCATTGGCTAGATTAGGTTTGTTTTGGGGTTTTGTTGTTGAATGATTGGAGGAACAGAGATGACATTGGGCTATGGAGTCTGGAATGAACAATGCATGGTTGGAAACATTGAACTATCAAGAGGAGAAGGCTAATTAAGGCAATGAGTCTGATTTTAATAGAAAATTTACTTGGTATTAGAGGAAAAAGAAACATACAACCGCATCGGAACACTATTTAAAATGAATTCAGAGTTGGTTTGAGAAGAAATAAACATAGTCTAAATTGCTAGGCCGAGAGCATCTCAGAGATGAATTCTGGGTTTTATATTTCTCCAATTCAGACAGATGAAAATGAAAATAAAATATAAGCTTTCAGAAAACACATACTATGAAAGAAAAGAAGACACATATCATCGCCAGTTAGAATCTTTTCATAAACAGTCCAAAATCCACTTCTGCATTTATATATTCATTCTAGTCCTGAATTTACAAAAATCCTCCTGCACAGAGGAAATGTTCCTCCCCTTTTCTTCCTCGATATAATACATATATATAGAGGAATTTGCTTATGGAATTGAAAACGCTCAGACTTCATCACATTTCTACAAATAGAGATAAGTTATAAAAAAGAGAATGATTTAAAATAACAGTTATCCTATTTTAAAGGGACCGTTAAGAGAAGGCCTGTCATATCTGGGGCCCCTTTCTTCGACTGCCAGCTGTCCAAAATTTGCTTAAATGCGCTTAATTATACCCGAGGACTCATTTTAGTTTAGTGATCTCCTCCTTTAGAGTATCCAGCCAAACTGGTTGATTCTCTCCAACACTTTCAACCGTTTCAGCTATGGTTTCTTTCTTTTGTCGCTTGCTCCGTTTCTTTTTAACAACTCGCCTATTGATGACTACATCTCTCATAATGGGATTTAGCCTAACTTCCAATTTTGAGTCTATAGCAGGCTCTGTGTGGAATTTAGTCACTAGTATATGCACAATTACCCTTTCCTTCTTGCTCGTAGGTAAATCTGCCATGTTGCCTGAATGACCGATTTTCCTGGATATGGCTTTGACAACATTACAACAGAAGCAGTCTGCAGATCACTTGTACATGTGGTCAGTCCACTTCCATGTTTAATCCCATTTACGATCTCGATTTTGGGACTTTTTTTTTGGCATTTTTCAATTCTATTCATATATATATATATACATAAAATGTTGCATTTATGTATCTGTGTAAAGAATATTGTATTATATATATGAAATTAAATTAATTATTTTATAGCTATAATTATAATTAGGTGTACAAATAGTTTTTTAAAATTTTAAATAGATTTTATTTTATAATGTGGTGTAATAAAGAATTAAAGAATAAAATGAAATTAAGATATTACATGGAGATGGTCAACTCTAATTTAAAAGATCAAAAGTACTTATCAGTTTTGAGAAGTGCAAAGAAGAAAAACAACATTGCTAAAATGGAACAAACTCTCAGGGCCTACAATTCCAAAAATGGTTGAAGATGAAAAACACTTCCTCTTAGATTGCCTTGCACATTCCCAATTAGATCTCAATTTAAAAATATTTTCCACAATAAATACCTTTCTAACCTCCTAAGTCATCAAAACTATGGTGATTTTGGAACTCTTCTCTCAATGTTTTTCTTAGCAAAGAAATACAATTTTAAAGAAATCCAATTAATTTCTTACCTTCTTAAGGACCAATAAAACAATTGGTCTAATGGACGCTAATCATCATCACCCTTATCATCATAAAAATATAAAATAATATATACAAATATAAAATTAAATGATTCTTTTAATTTAATAAAAAGATTCTTTTGAAAAAATTTAAAATATGGAATATTTTGAGTGAGCCTAATGGTTAAGAAATATTTTTTTCACTAGCTACAAAAGACATTAAAAAAAATATTGAATACAAAATAAAAAAATAAAGTGTAGATTACAAGTTCATCATCTTATTGTGAACAAAAATAATGAGAAAAGGATCCATTCATCCATTACAAATGACTATAAATGACTATCATTGAGTGAAGGTGAACAAGTTGGGGTTTTTTTTTTTATATTTATACATTGCACTTTATATTTATATTAATATAATCTGTTCACATGACAAAACATTACATCAAGGGCTCCTTGAGTTTCATGGTCCGATCCACTCACATAACTAGATGGAATTTTTTCAATTTCCTTACAATACTGACATTTTATCCTTATGGACCAAAAAGAAAAAAACACTTTTCAAAAAGTTTATGACTTTTATACATAGATGTAGGCTGAAAAAATGGGTCCACCCATCTTAGCAAGAAACCAACATATATAAGCTCCCCCAGGAAACTACTAGTACATCTTTAAAAAGAGTTTTGGGCCCTCATGGCCTCCTTCCCACTGATTATATGCTATATTCCCTGAACGCATTGTGACATCTTGTTTTGATAAGTTGTCCGCCTCTTGATTCTCTTCTCTGTATACATGAGAAAAAGAAATATTCGTGAAATACTTAATGAGCTCATTAATCCTATCCTTCCAATAATCTACTCTTCCACAATTTAGAGTCCATTTATAAACTGTGTGATTATTGATTTTAATGACTCCTCCTACACCACTTAGATCTCCATCCCTTTGAGCTTCCCCGTGATTTAAATGTGTAAAAATGCTAATCCATGTTTTTAAATTTATCTAAAATATTAATATTTTATTTTTTTAATAATTTAATATACTAAATAATCTTAATTTTAGTTACAGTCAATAATTTATTTTTTAATGATTAATTTTTAATGTATATTGTTATTAAAATTTAAATCAAGGTTTATTTTTTTAATGATTATTGTTATTAAAATTTCCACATTTTAAAATCATCTAAAATATTAATATTTTATTTTTTAATAATTTAACACATTAAATAATCCTAAATCTACTTACACTAAGTCAATGGTTTATTTCATTGCAAGTGTTCGTTACCATCATACTTAAATCACTATATATAGGCCTAATACTTTAATACTTAAGTGAGCCTATGTTGGGTTGCCTTCATACTTAAATATTGAGATGGTCAAGGTGTTGCTTGTTGTAATTACATCTTATGGATTTAATTGATTAGGTAGGGCTTAATACTTTAATACATAAGTGAGCCTATGTTGGGTTCCCTTCATACTTAAATATTGAGATGGTCAAGGTGTTTCTTGTTGTATTTGCATCTTATGGATTTAATTGATTAGGTAGGGCCTAATACTTTAATACTTAAGTGAGCCTATGTTGGGTTCCCTTCATACTTAAATATTGAGATGGTTAAAGTGTTGCTTGTTATATTTACATCTTATGGATTTAATTGATTAGGTATATATTAAGTAAGCACACTTCATGTTTAGGTACATTCACTCAAGATTGAAGAGTTAAGGTGGTTAACAAATTTATTGATTGGTAAACTTTGTTATTTTAAGGTGAATGCTACTCTTAAGTTAAATATTCTTAAGAAAGGTTTTCAAATTCTTGTAGAGACTAGGAGGATGGACTCACTCCGGGATGAGGCCATGTGTCAGGTACATGAGACTCACGGAGTTGGTGTATTTCAGGATTATGCGTCCCAGGGGCTAGCAGTTCATGACTTCATATGGGACCCAGGGGGCAGCATGTGTGATTGTTCATCTTTGGATGGGTTCTACTATGTATCCCACCGGTGGACATGGGATCCTGGTATTTTATTTGAGTGGATTTGGTTATTGCTTGAGGACAAGCAATTTTCTAGCAGGGAGGACTGTAATGTCCCCACTTTGGGACATCATCACAGTGCAGTGATTTATGATGACCGAAATAGCCAGATGGATGCTATCATGAGTATAGGGGTATTTGAGAGGCATTGTGGGGTCCAGATTGCATTTATCATCATATTCCATCATTATGATCCATTCCACACAGGTTGGCTTTGGTTTTGTTGCATTCCGACGATTTCCATGATTTTGACTATTTTGAGCTATAAGTTAATTGAAATCACTGAAGAGGTCATTTTGGGAACATTACTTGGAGGAACCTGTTAGTGTAATAGCTCATTAGAATCGGGAGGAGCAACACTACAGGATGGGATGGCTAGAAGTGACTTTCAGTGGCCAGGGAAGCCACAAGGAGAGATAAGGAGCTTTTTAGAGGTAAAAAGATTAATTAATTAATTAAAGTGATTTAATTAATTAATTAAATATTAATAAAATGAAAGTCACTTTGGAGGGACAAGGTGAGCCAAAAGTATAAAGAAAAGGCAAGGGCCTCTCTTCAAGATTCATGTATGTTTATATTTTGATATCTGGCTTTAGCTAGTGAGCCTAACATTGGGGGCTTTTGAGGGTTTTGACTTAACAAACCCTAGAGGATGATTGGGTGGTGAAAGATTCCACCTAGCTTGTCCCAAGCTTGGTCTCGAAGATGCAATGCGCTCCCACACCATTCTAGTTCCATATCTACTTAGTTGTACAAGGATTCTACATCAGTTTCATGTGCTGATAGAGAGAGGGCGCACCAATTGAGGGTTTCCAGCAGGAGGGGCACACCATCCTTGGAGAGAGATTCGTTGTAGGAGATTGGTAGGGTTTTCGTAGATTCCACCACTTGGGTTCTTCTTGCAGGGTCTTCACCATCATTCCTAGTGCTTTCTGAGAGAGTTTCATGGTTCATATTATTTCTTAGAGCAGTGGGACGAATTGAAGAGGAGGGCATTTCTGAGATTCAAATCTAGTCAGTTTGGAGGAGTTACACTTCAGATCTGACCCTGAGACTTCACCTAGTGACTTGCAGTGTCCTGATCTATATTTTTGGAGAGTTTTAGAGCATTTGGAGGCCTCCTTCAGCAGGGCCGAATTATCTAGGGCTTCATTCATCCAGTGGGGTGCACCATTCAGTGGAGGATTTCAGATCTACAGGGTTTGAGAGTGGATTTGGAGATTTGGGCACCTAGGTTGTCCTTACAGCTTCACAATCTATAAGTTGGCACATTTCTTAGGGTGATTGGACACCTTTGACAGCAGGGCTGAAATATTGAGGAGCTTCAGCACTGCAACAGGGCGTGGCATCTTCCAACTTAAGGGGTTTGGCACTTGGCATTGGTCTTCATCTCTTATCCAGCCTTTGGAGGCGTATTTTGTATTGTCTGGAGCATTTTGTAGCCATATGGATGCTATCACGAGTACAGGGGTATTTGAGAGGCATTGTGGGGTCCAGCTTGCATTTATCATCATATTCCATCATTATGAGCCATTCCACACAGGTTGGCTTTGGTTTTGTTGCATTCCGATGATTTCCATGATTTTGACTATTTTGAGCTATAAGTTAATTGAAATCACTGAAGAGGTCATTTTGGGAACATTACTTGGAGGAACCTCTCAGTGTAATAGCTCATTGGAATCGGGAGGAGTACCATTATAGGATGGGATGGCTAGAAGTGACTTTCAGTGGCCAGGGAAGCCACAAGGAGAGTTAAGGAGCTTTTCAGAGGTAAAAAGGTTGATTAATTAATTAAAGTGATTTAATTAATTAATTAAATATTAATAAAATGAAAGTCACTTTGGAGGGACAAGGTGAGCCAAAAGTATAAAGAAAAGGCAAGGGCCTCTCTTCAAGATTCATGTATATTTATCTTTTGATATCTGGATTTAGCTAGTGAGCCCATCATTGGGGGTTTTTGAGGGTTTTGACTTAACAAATCCTAGAGGATGATTCGATGGTGAAAGATTCCACCTAGCTTGTCCCAAGCTTGGTCTCGAAGTTGCAATACGCTCCCACACCATTCTAGTTCCAGATCTACTCAGTTGCAGGGGGATTCTACATCAGTTTCATGTGCAGATAGAGAGAAGGTGCACCAGTTGAAGGTTTTTAGCAGGAGGGGCACACCATCCTTGGAGAGAGATTCGTTGTAGGAGATTGGCAGGGTTTCTGAAGATTCCATCACTTGGGTTCTTCTTGCAGGGTCTTCACCATCATTCCTAGTTCTTTCTGAGAGAGTTTCATGGTTCAGATTATTTCTTAGAGCAGTGGGACAAATTGAAGAGAAGGAGGGTGTTTCTGAAATTCAGATCTAGTCAGTTTGGAGGAGTTACACTTTAGATCTGACCCTGAGACTTCACCTAGTGACTTGCAGTGTCTCGATCTATATTTCTGGAGATTTTTAGAGCATTTGGAGGCCTCCTTCAGCAGGGCCGAAATATCTAGGGCTTTAGTCATCCAGTGGGGCGCACCATTCAGTGGAGGATTTCAGATCTACAGGGTTTGAGAGTGGATTTGGAGATTTGGGCACCTAGGTTGTCCTTACAGCTGCCCGATCTATCATTTGGCATATTTTTTAGGGTGATTGGACACCTTTGACAGCAGGGCCGAAATATTGAGGAGCTTCAGCACTGCAGCAGGGCGTGGCATCTTCCAGATTGAGGGGTTTGGCACTTGGCATTGGTCTTCATCTCTTATCCAACCTTTGGAGGCTTATTTTGTATTGTCAGGAGCATTTTGTAGCAGCTCTATTGTCTATCTTCTTGGCCATCTGTTGAGCATTCCAGATCAGCATCTTCATTATAGCAGGGTTCTCTATTTTATGAATAAAACAGTTTGAGATGTTTTGGTTTGTCTATCATATTGCATATGGTTGAGGTATGTTCCATGGTTGTCCCTTATTGTTATTTGATGCATACACACATATAAACACATCAGTAAACCCTAAGGCCGAAATCAATGGCCATTCAGCAAGTAAACAAAAGTAAACAAATAGATCAGCAAACTGTTTGACAAAATACCTCACTCAGAAAAAGTTTTAAAAAAGACACCAAAATAGTGATGATCCTTGCATAATGGCCTGGGATCATTACAGTGGTATCAGAGCTTAAATCCTGCAAACCTGAGGGTTCTTTCATAGGGATAAATGGATAGTTGGAAAGAAATGGATAAGATAGCCTTTGAGATATCATGTTTGGAGATCACGTATGACAGCCTTAGCGATGAAACTAAGGATATAATAACCTTCCCACAATATCCAGCCTATAGAAACCCCCATTGGAGAAAATGGGATATTTTACACAGGATCATGATAGCAGGTGAAAAGAAAAAAGAAGCAGCTAGATGGTGGGAAGAACAGAGAAACCCCACGCCCAGTAGGAGCACACAACCTTGCCACTATTGCAAGGGGTTGTGGGAACCTGATCATAGGTGTAGGGATCAAAAGCACACTACTGAGGCACACTATGATAGTGATGATGAGGTGTGTGAGGATGGAGCGATAGATGTGGATTAAGAGCAGTCGGATGATGACAATGATTCTTCAATAGAGGCTAGTGATAGTGACTCTACCTCAGAGGATAGTGATGATGACTCTTGCACGGAGGCTATTGATGCTTGCACGCTTGCGGAGGATGATGACCCTTGTGTAGTGGATAGGTAGCTGGATGGACATGACGATAGCACCAATGTCTCAAGAGACATGTCACATACCATTGATGACCTTATGCCTCAGCAGAGTGGTGACACTAGTGAGGAGTCACATGTGTTAGCACTTAGAGATGATGAGCTTCCTATGGGGGCCATGAGACATCTGTCACCTGTTCAGACACGCAAGATAGCCATGTCACATGAGGAGATCAGTGGCATGTCAGGTATGATGGATGAGCCTAGTGTGAGGGATGCACACCATGGACAGGTAGACCCACAGATCCAGGAGGAGGTACAGGGGGTATAGACAGGGGACCTTACACATACAGATCAGCCTGAGAAGATGGAGTCACAACTATTGGAGACTCCATTGGTTGAGCAGATTGCAGAGGCTGATAGGGTGATGGAGCACTTACTTCCAGGATTGGCCTGCATTGATGATGATGCACGTTTTAGCAGTCAGGATGACCATAGAAAGTGTATAGATACATCTCTATGGGATCTAGGCGTAGATGATAGTAGCATGTTGAGTGCACAAGAGGATACAACTTCTCATATAGGATACAGTGTGAGTCAGGGGGAGATGGCATCTAGTGATGGGGTGCAGTGGCATACAGGAGTACCCAGCAACACAGTAGACAGTGGACAGTTCAACACGTCATCTTATACAGAGGGCATTTCTGGAGATTCTAGAGTTGGCACTAGTAGTGAGGGGTCTTGGATGGCACCTCAGTATGACCATGATCAGGAGTCACACCACTTAGCAGCACAATTGAGAGTTAGTGAGGCTATGATCAGGGCAACCACTAGACATATTGATGACATGCATGCAGTGATGGTAGATTGCTGTTGGAGAGAATCAGTGGCACATGGTAGCTCAGATGGAGGATTTTCCATGGATGGTTTTCACACTCTCCGGGAGAGAGTATCTGTGATGAGGACTGACTACCAGCAGTTGTTGACAGAGAGGGATTATCTACTGAGGGTTGGTGAGATGTATCATGAGACTCTGAGGGAGCAAGATTTGGAGATGGACTGACTCACTCAGGAGTTGGAGAGCACTCGAGGATTCTTGAGAGGCACACAGACCGCCCTTCAAGAATCAAGGTCTAGGACAGATGAGTCTCTTGAGGAGATCCATCATAGATCCACTTCATCTGTCTTAGTGGATACTCAGATGTATCAATCAGTCATGTTGATAGAGGGTGTTGATGATCTAGCAGAGGAGAACCAGTTGATGGAGGACACTTCCCTTTGTGCTCCGAGAGCAGTTGACCTCCATGTAGGGGTTGATCCAACAGTATGCCTAGGATCTATGATGCAGCATGAGTCTACGGGAGATGACATGAGTATGCTGGAGCATACAGTGCTGAGTGATAGCTCACAGGTACATGCTGAGATGTATGGTGGGATTCAGAGGGGTATAGTGTCTTGCAGGGAGGAGACACACCTGGGGGAGCATGCAAATGTCACTCTTTTGCAGCAACACTTAGTTATGAGAGATCACCTTCACCATATCAGTAGTTGCATGGGAGATGACAGTCGGTTAATCCAAATGGTACTACCACAAACTCATAGTGACCATATCTCGTCCTGAAGGCATTTTTGTGGATGTCTTCACCCTTGATTCAGACTTGATGGTATCCATATCTCAATTCAATCTTTAAGAAGATGGAAGCACCTCCCAATTGATTGAACAAGTCATCAATCCGAGGTAAGGGGTCCCTGTTCTTTATGTTTACCTTATTGAGTTGTCTATAATCTATGCACAGTCGGAGGGTACCATCTTTATTCTTCACAAACAGAGCTGGTGCTCCCCATGGGGAAACGCTGGGCCAGATATAGCCTTTGTCCATCATTTCTTTTAGTTGTAATTGAAGATCAACTATCTCGGGTGTGCTCATCCTATAGTGTGTTCTAGACACGGGCACTGCTCCTGTTGCAAGCTCTATTGAGAAGTCAATGCCCCTTCTCGGAGGTAAACCCGATACCTCTTCCAGAAACACATCTCTATATTCTCTTAGTGTGGGGTGGTCTTCGAGGCTTGGTTTGTCATCTTCAACTGATTCCAACACCTGTATCGCATATAGTGGACATCCCTTTTTGCAATACTTTCTCATTTGAAGGGTTGATATTCATCTCACCGAGACAGGTTTTTGGATCCGTCAAAGGGTTATCCTTCTTCCTTCTTCACTTACACATTCTAAGGTTTTATGGTAACAGTCTAGTCTAGCTTTATATGTGGCTAACCAGTCCATACCAATCAACAGGTCGTATGATCCTAGGGGTAGTATGTTAAGGGTTGCTTGGGTGGGGAATTCACCCATAGTGAATTGGCAAGCTGGTATGACCTCTGCTACCTTTCTTTTGGTGCCAGTGGCTAACTGTACCAACCATGGATTGGCGTGTTTATGTGGCTATAATTTACACTTATCAACAGCCTTAACTCAAATTTGAGCCAAGGTCAATTATAATAGACACTAGATGGTTGGTGATCATAACTTCCATCTCCACCACTGAGGCTTGGTGGTCAACTTGTTTATTATCCAAGGCTGCATAAATTTGCAACACACTCCTGGCCACATCATAGACAATGGTAGCTTCTTGAATGTTGTAAGTTCTCCGACTATTCTGTTGTCGGTGAGGGCAGTCCCTCAGTAGATGTTCTTCTCCACAACCCCAACATTTCAAGGGTTCTCTCTTTGGGTTATCAATTTTTCCTGGGGTAGATCCAGAAGGTTTATTTCCGCTCTGGGAGGGGAAATTTTGCTGGTGTACACTTCGGGTTGGGAAGCTCACCCTTGAGTCCTTTTTATAGTTTTTAAATCTTGAGGATTTAAACCCCTTTTTCTGGAATCCAAAACTATTCTTCTGCATCCAGCCTTCGCAAGGTTCTGTCCGATGCCCCAGCTATTCATAACAATATCTTTCCTTTTGGATAGTGTCTTCTAGGGTCTTTGGCTCGTCAAACTCAATCCTGTTATGATAGTCCTTAGGTAGTCCACTGATGAATCGTTGCACCTTTTCCTTTTCTGCTTTTATATAGGGTACATACCTCAACAACTCGAGGAATCCGCTGACATATTCCTCTATGGTGCATTGCCCCAGCTTGAGTTCATAGAATTCTTTAGTCTTTTTGTCGAAATACTTTTCTGACAGATACTTCTTCCTGAAGTGTTTCTCAAACCGTTCCCAGGATAGGTCCTCTTCGTGAATCCCTTTTACATTCTTAAGGTCATCCCACCAAATGGAAGCCTTTCCATTCAAGTTGAAAGTGGCTACTCGGGCCTTCAAGTTTTCTGAGAAGTCATGGACTCTAAAATACTTCTTTAGTCCAAGCAGCCAGGCCTCCGCTTCCTCCCCTTTCTTTATTTCACCGTCGAAAGAGGGTGGTTTGGCCTTCTTGAATTCTTCGAGATTATGACTTTTGGAATGCTTTTGCTTCTTCCATTTTCTTCGAGAATAAGAACTAGTTCTGCTACTAGAAGATCCCTCAGAGTCGCTAGTTTTCATTCCAGAGGAATCATCCGATGTTTGTCCCTTATCTCTGGGGTGGATCTTTCTCGAGGTGCTCTTCCCAGTGTGGCCACCTAAAAGACCACGTTTCTGCATCTCAGGTGGACTTCGACTTTTCTTTGTCTATCGTCGGTCCGCGTGACTGGTGTCAGGTCCATGCTGCAATTGTCTTTGTATGCTGGATAATACATATATAGAGAGGAATTTACTTGTGGAATTCAAAACGTTCGGACTTCCTCATGTTTCTAAAAATAGAGTTAAGTTACAAAAAAGAGAATGATTTAAAATAATAGTTATCCTATTTTAAAGGGACCATTAAGAGCAGGCTTGTCATATCTGGGGCCCCTTTCTTTGACTGCCAGCTGTCCAAAATTTGCTGAAATGTTCTTAATTATACCCGAGGACTCATTTCAACTTAGCGATCTCCTCCTTTAGAGTATCCAGCCATACCGATTGATTCTCTCCAACACTTTCGGTCGTTTAAGCTATGGTTTCTTTCTTTTGTCATTTTCTCCATTTCTTTTTAACAACTCGCCTATTGATGACTACATCTCTCATAATGGGATTTAGCTTGACTTCCAATTTCGAGTCTGTAGCAGGTTCTATGTGGGATTTAGTCGCTAGTATATGCGCAATTAACCTTTCCTTCTTGCTTGTAGGTAAATCTGCCATGTTTCCTAAATGACCAGTTTTACTAGATATGGCTTCGTCCATGAATCTTAATTTCATGGATATCGAAATGCTTTTACAGAGATCAGAGAGTCGGTCAAATTTGAGATTACTTCATTTACAGATGAGATGATGCCTCCATATTTGAGAATTGGTAGTTATAGAGTCCCAATCATGAATCATTGACAGACTTACGTACAAGTACATTGATTTTCGACATTTGGCTAATCCGTTTCAAATGATTAGCTTTCGAGTCCATTACATTGTGGTGCTCACCTAACATCATACGGTTGCGAAGTACCAAACGAGTAAAATGGGGTGATTCTGACCAGCCGTCGCCCATCCCACAAGCTTGATTTGACATATTGAAACACGTGACATCGAGACTTTGGCGAAAGCGGTTTCGAAAACCCACCTTTTTCCCCGATGTATCTCTGGAGTGCCTCACATCCATTTAAAAAACCACAATTGTTTTTCCCGGTCCGCCTTCATATGGTTAAGTCTCATGCAAGTTTACCGCCTTATGGGGGCTCCAACCAATGATCTGGGTCGTTTTATGATTGATGTCCTATTAGTTATATCTCTTGTGCCCCCGCTATATTCGTCCATACACCACCAGATATGTCTTGGTCCTCCAAACTATCAGGATCCCACGACGATGTAGTTCTTGCTAAATGTCCAAGACTTGGATCTTGTCTAAAAATTGTTATGGTGATAATATTGGCTCCAACTGGGGATGTTATCCTCCCTGTGAGGTAGAAAAGAACTGGTAGACCTGTTGCTTGATCCATTGTGTTGCTCCCAGAATAGGTGTGCGTACCCTGCTCCGACCCATTACTAATGTTTGCAGAAGACTAAATTTTCCCTACCACTCTTAACTTGGTACTAAATACACTGCTGAAAACTAACTGTGCATAATATTGGAAATCTGACTGAGTAAATACTTGAACAACAAGCTTATTCGCATACTCCTACCTACCCTAACTGCTAAAGTGAACTCAAAATGCTAATGCAGCCAATCAAGTAATTGCATTCCCGATTTTTCTTCGATCACATCTTTTTTAAGAAGGCAGACAAATGTAAAATATGCGAGTTGAAAACACAAGTTAAATCCAAAACTTGAGGTTATGAATGAAACAGGCTTTTCCTTCACTGAAGACTGTAATAGGATGGCCATACGATCTTGAAAACCATGAAAAATCATTTCTTCAGTTTTAAGAACATTTTCAAATGAAATGGCAACAATAGGTTTTTCTACTTTCCCATGCATCTCAACAAAAGCATCCATATATTCTCGAACATCTTCAAATGTGATAGCCATATTATGTGCATCCTCTTGTTCATCAAACATTTCTGACTTGGCTTCATTAAAATTCTAGAAATTCTTGAGGACTATCATTTTGACTTTCAAATGAATGAATGGAAATAAGTTTCTTCTCATAATCTCCTTGCATTATTTCACGGTCTAGAGTTTCCATAGTTACCTTTTCAAAACCTCCATCTGTGTCTATGTTGTTCAAAAATTTGACCACCACGTCATTCTCAGGGGAAGAGAGACAGCTTTGAAACACTTTGTCATGTTGAATACCCATATTAGTCTCAGGTGAAATGAAATGACCTTGAACAACAATTTCAGGGGC
>ML789682.1:0-29260 GCA_009831015.1 Picea engelmannii
TAGAATAAGGCGGATGTAAGAAGACCTAATAGAAGCTTCCGCTTCTAGAAGGATCTTCCTCTAGATGCTTCTTTTTAGTATAAATAGGAGTTGAGGGTATGAGAACCCTAGCTTGGATATTATTGTAATAGAGCGCTTCTCGACTGGAGGTTTCCCCCTTGAAGTTAAAATGGCCCCAGAAGTTAAAACTGCTAAAAATAGTAAATTGCTAAAATTGCCAGAAAACAGTTTTGAGCGGGTTGGAAAAGGTGGGTGGCCATCAATATCTACCTGGATCAATCCTACCTCCTTAGGAAGTAATGTTCTCCATTGCATTGAGTTCCACCATCAGATGAGGAAATTTCTACAGAATTTGGCCCCAGGTGAGCCACTTGCCTTGGTGCAGGAGCTTCCCTGCTTTGACGACTCGATGTTGGCATAGGGGCAGACCCAGGTTTCAACGCTACAAAAATGAACCAACAAAACCCTAACTACCAACCCTTTCAGAAAAACCTGCAAAGCAGATGAAGTCTCACCCGAGGTAGAGCCAAGGGTGGTTGCAGGACTCAAGTGTCTGCAACCTTAGTTGGGACACATATCTGTGATTATAATACTTAGTACAACTCTTAGCACCGTCGGTTCCTTAATATGTAATCACTATTCACTTCGTTGATACAAAAGAGATTTGCAAATTCAAGCCAATCTATAGTATTCAAGCACTTAGCATATACAAATGGATCAAAATGAGCATATCAAGCACTAAGCATGACTATCTAGATCACATCTAACATTCTCACATATGATAAGAACAAAGCAAGTAGATCTACCCAACTATATCCAAGCACTTAGCAAAATAAGACATAAACTCATTAAGACAAGCAAAAAGCATCATAACACAGTGTTTATGTGGTTCACCCCTCTCCTGGGGCTATGTCCACCAACTCTTCTTATTTATATTCTTCGGTCAATCAGTTACAAGCACAGAGACATAAAAAACCTTACTTCGCATAGTACAGAAGATCTGTGGAGCTTGCTAGACCCTTCTTCTTTGCACTACAACACAAAGCCTTCTACAATATTTCATAGGGGCTTGCACTCAGTTCTGCAAGTCTTACACAAAATGCACAAAGCCTTGATCACACAAATTCAACTCTTGGCGCTTAGCCTACATCACATAGATATATCATCCAATACTTCTCTATATGGCCTAGACATGTATATATACATACAAAATAGGCCTAAACATTGGTAAACCCATGGGCCGACATCCCAATCCCGTTACATAATCCCCAAAACCCCAAAAGGAACCAAAAGAGGGTTGAGATCCCGTGATCTCCGCTTCATCTTGTGGTCCTCCTTCGACAGCCTTTCAAAGTCCCAAAATAGGTCAACATGACCTAGAAATTCCCAAAACTTGGTCAAGGGCCAACAAGCCCCCCAAAATCACCTATGACTCGTCCCGAGTCACTCCGGTCTGATCAATTCTGCCTCGAACACCTCGAGCTTGGCTTGAGCTGCTTCGACTTGCTGCTTTGTTGTGGCCTCTTATTCAATGAACTCCTAGATTACTTCTTTGTTCACTGGCCATTCTAGGCGCTGTTGTGCTGTGATGACGAGATGTTTTAGCTCTGCTCCTTGGCTCTCAACCTCTGTAAACAACAGACATGCCTTATCTTGCACTGGTTGAAGTTGTTGGGTGACTTCCATCACTTTGATTTGAAGCATATGGATCTTATACTGTGTTTTATGTTGTTCGTGAGACCTCTTCATTATGTATATGGATGACATAGCCTTCAGCTGCGCCTGTAGTGTATCTGCGTGCTACTTCGCTTCATGGAGCTGTGACTCCAGTGCCTGTAACTCTGGGTTCTCAGTGAGGTTTTCATATGTTTGAGCACTCCGGTTACTCATCTGCTTGCACTCCAAGTTAAGAGATTTTAATCTGTCAACTGCGCCGTAGGCAGTTGCCTCCCTTTGGTCTCATACATCTTGAGGGGTCTCGGGCATAGTGCGGAGCTCCAAGTCGGCTATGCACTGTTGGAGCTGCTGGATTACATCTTTGAGTTGTGCCACCTGCTGTGGAACTCATTCTCCTGCCTTTACTTTAATGACTGTCATAGAGTGAAGTTCTCTGTGGACCATCTCCTGTACTTTGAGTTGCTCTGTGAGCAATTGTTCCTTTTCTTTATGCAAATGGGCTTTTTCTTCATTGAATCTCTCTTGCAGAGTATGATTATCATGTTCGAAAGTACTTTGCTTCTCTAGAAGGTCTTCCTATGATTTTTCCAAAGCCTAGGTGGCTTGCGCTACCTCCTCCTGTGCTCGTCGAAGGCGAGCTTCGACTGTATCAGTGATCTGGTGGAGTTGAGTTGGCTCATCTCTTATTTCTGGTGTTCCTGTTGATAGAGGCGTAGTAGAACCTATGCGGCTAGACTATAGTGCCCGTTGCACTTCTTGAAGTTCAACCTTGATCTGACTGAACACCTCCTCCTACTTAGCTTCCTACTTCTCAACTATCTCTAGTGAAGCATCGTTCAGTGCTGCGATGATGAAGTCGAAGTCATCTGAGTTGAGGGTGGTATCAAACTTAGTCATGGTTTCTTTCGATTTCTTCCTTGAGGAAGGTTTTGGAGGGGAAACCTTCCTTTTCTTCGAGGGGTCCTCCTCGCCTCTAGGTGGTGTGACTTCACCTTTGTTCTTTTCCACTTCTGTGCCATATATCTCTTCGTCATCACCTCCTTTCTCAGGTGAGATAAAATAAGTCTTCACCAAGGTATCGTGGACATCTTGGGCTTCTTCATTTTTCTTGGTCTTGCTCGGTCCAGGTGTGTCATGTGCTATGTCTGGATTGTCGATATCAGATATCTCCACAGGGTCTGTTGGGATGAGGAGGTCCACCGACCATTCCTTGGTGATTTCCCCTAAATCCTCCTCCGTCAACTTGTAGTATGACTGCAACTATTGTTTATTCTCATCAACGTGCGCTTTGATATAGATGAAATGGCGGTCCGCACTGAATTTCATCAATGACCTAAACCTGTGGAGTGTGTTCGGGGTTATGCGAGGTTCAGATTGGATAATGGTCTTCAGCTGGTTGTAATAAGTGTGGAATATGACATTTGATTGCCACTTCTTGTTCATGTCGCTGGATTACCACAACATACTAAACTTCACAGACAGTGTTTCAAAGGGCTCGATGTCCGGGAAGGTCACACCTTTCGGCATCTCCTAGGTGATGAACGCGATTAAGATGAGAAGCCAACTGAAGTGGAACTCATATCCTTGTTCTTGTGCTTCTCTGCAGTCCAGTTCTAACTGGTTCACCAAGTACTTCACCCAATTCATGTGTAGGTCCTCTGTGCACTTCCCTACGAGGTCTACTACAAATTCAGTTACTTGGGTGGGCCGGTTCTTGTGAACTAATTTCCCTGCGATCAGTTGACAGGCCAGGTGCACTGCGCCACTATGGATAGAGGTTACCTTGTAGCCTCGCATTCCCTTCTCTACATCTCTATAAGTATCCTTTATCCTTTGGGTGAGAGCGTGATCCACGGTCTTTCTAGGGTAGAAATCCCGTGGGTCAGGGCCTTGCATGCTTAGCCCTGTGATCCGATTGATCAATGTCAGATCCACTGTGATACGGTGGTTCAAACACAAATAACCTCCATGATAACAAGACAATAGTAATTTGACGCATGCGTTCACCTCCTCGTGTCACCTGAAGTGAAAAATCTTCATAACATTCAGTAGGGTGAACTACGCGAGGTTCTGGGTCCATGACTGAGGGGTAATCTTTGATTTCTTTCCTTTGGTTCTCATCATATACTTATGCGGGGCGAGCATGCTGTAAACGTTCATGTCGTTGAGGTTGAAGTCGCTAAAATTCAATGCTACGAGCTTATCCTGGTCAACATGAACTGCGCGCACTTCTTTTAGAAGGTACGCAGTGAGAAACACGTATTCAAAGTATCTGGGCACAATGTCTTGGTTTATTGCGCCACTCAGAGGTGGTAGATAAGCAGGTAGGATGCTAAGGATCAGTTTAGCATTCGCTAAGTCATCCTTGTGCTTAGTTCACCTTTCATGGGACGATCCAGCTCCGTGGACAGTGGATGGAGAGGCCGACAGTCCTCTCGTCAACGATGCTTGTATACCTGTAGACACTCCTCTCTCTAACATGACTCTCTCTGTCATCAAGTTGAGGAGAAATTTTGTCACTGATTCTTCAATTGCGGTGAGCTCATCGGACATACGCACTCAGGATTAAGATTATCGGGGTCACGATGGACTTAGACACTGCACTGGAATAATAGAAAGGGCACAATGATCACTGTATGAAATTTTTTCAGTTTGCGGGCTTCAAATTATCAGTTAGCAAAAGTGTTCTTTGTGCATGGCGTGAAGGGATGAGTAGGAAAATTTGATAATGGTTCATTTGCAACAGTTATGAGCCCCTATTAACTCTTTTTTGATCTGTTATGGCACAGTCCAACTGTCTAATGACGAACCTTTATTTCTTTTTTGTCCATTCGGGGCGAAAGTCGAACAGATATATCTGCCCCAACGACTACATTACTTCGCCATGTGTCGCTGTTCTGATATCTAGACGAATCTTCAATTCTGTGAATTTTCTTTCTGTGAAGCTCCCTCTGGAATATTCTGTAACTTAGCCCTCTTCTTACTTAGCTTTCTGGCCTTCTTTCCAATGAGCCTCGTCTCGGTAGTCTCTTTTCCATTTCGATTCTTATCGTCTTTTAACACAGTCATTGCACACTGTTGAGATTCTTTCCTAGGATTCAGGGGTAATACCTTTTCTTTATATGGATTAAGTATATTAGTCTTCTATGGGTCTCCTAATTTTCTTCCAACTTTGACATCAATATTTCTAGTGACAACTAGCTTCGATCTGTTCTCCTATTCTTCAATCAATTGTGCGATCCTTCTAGCCACGAAATCTTTTAAGTCTTGTTTCTTCTGCACCAAAGCTTCTTCTTCTTCCTTTCATCTGGCTTGATATCTGTCAATCCAAGGTTTTCCTATTAGCATGGTAAATGGGGTGTTGCCTTCAATAAACTTAATAATCTCAAAGTCTTCCTCTGTCGAAGTTCCATTAACGTTCATAGGTATCTGAGCGAGTCTCCCAAATAAGTTTACCAACGTTCCTCTGAATAACCCTATTCCTCCTAGTGAAGGGATCATAGCAGGCCTTCCTATATCTTCCCAAGTTCTTTCCATCATGATATTCACTTGTGTTTCCTCATCTAGAACACAGTCAATGTCGAAGTCCCCTATTATTCCTTCAATGCATTCTTTGTCTTTCAAAATATTTGATAGTCTAACATATCGATGGTCATCCAAGGTGTCTTTCATTTGTAGTAATACCTTCTCTGATTATTTTTGGGATCCTACTATAGTCTTAGTTTCTGGATCTGTCTTAGGGTTCTCCTAGTTCAGAGTCATTCTTTCAAGATTAGCGATCATTCTAGGGCAATCTAGCACTTCATGGTCCATAGCCTTACAACAAAGACAACTAGGTCTTCTTCCAGGGCATTCCTTCCCCAGATGTCCCGATCTTCTGCAACTATAACAAAGGGTTAATCCTCTCTTTCTTTTAAGTGATCCCCAACCTCTTTTGTACTGCGCGCTAGGATCGTATGAGCTAACCTGCAACAAATTCTTTCTAGGATCCTGCATCCATTTGTTAGTCCAAACATCTTTTCTATGCATAGGTATAGCATATCTTTCATGATTCTTATTAGATATATTCATATCAAACCTTATTTTATCTATTAGTGCCCTAGTTTTTAAGCTAGGACAAAATCTATCAATCATAGCTAGATCCATACTCTAGAAACAAAAATTCCTACTTATCTTACTTTTATAGAGAACAAATCTTTCAGATCTAAATTTTTTTAACTATTCTTACCTTTATCAGAGCACAGAGCTTACAGATCTTACCTCTTTTATTCTTACCTTTCTTAGAGTGCCAAGCATTCAGATCTCGCCTCTTTCCCTCAAATCTCATCTTCTTTCTTTAGATCGGGCTTCTTTCTTTCAGATATGACCTTCTTTCTTTAGCACAGAGCTTTATAAGTCAAGTAGAATACTGTGTGCTAGGGCACAAATCTACGCACAAAACTTTCATAGTTTCAGGGTGGATCTTTGCACAAATATTCTTCTTTCTCAGTTCCCAACAATCACAATTTCATGTCCCGACAACGAAACCATTTTTTGGCACAGGGGTAGACCCAGGGTTCAACGCTACAACAACGCACCAACAAAAACCTAACTATTGGCCCTTTCGACAACACCTACGAAGTAGATGAAGTCTCACCCGAGGTAGAGGTAGGGGTGGTTGCAGGACTCAAGTGTTTGCAACCTTAGCTGGGACACAGATCTGTGATTATAATACTTAATACAACTCTTAGCATCGTCAGTTCCTTAATATGTAATCATTATTTACTTCACTGATACAAAATAGCTTCACAGTATTCACACCAATCTATAGTATTCAAGCACTTAACATATACAAATGGATTAGAATGATCATATCAAGCACTAAGCATTACTATCTAGATTAGATGTAACATTATCACATATGATAAGTACAAAGCAAGTAGATCTACCCAACTATTTCCAAGCACTTAGCAAAATAAGACATAAACTCATTAAGACAAGCATAAAGCATCATAACACAATGTTTACGTGGTTCACCCCTCTCCTGGGGCTACATCCACCAACTCTTCTTCTTTATATTCTTCGGTCAATCGGTTACAAGCACAGAGCCATCAAAACCCTTACTCCGCACAGGACAAAAGATCTACACATCTCTCTAGACCCTTCTTCCTTGTGCTACAACACAAAGCCTTCTATACTCTCTCACAGGGGCTTGCACTCAGCTCTGCAAGTATTACACAAAATGCACAAAGCTTTGATCACACAGATTCAACTCTTGGAACTTAGCCTACATCACATAGATATATCATCCACTACTTCTCTATATGGCCTAGACATCTATATATACATACAAAATAGGCCTAAACATGGGTAAACCCATGGGTCAACATCCCAATCCTGTTACATAATCCCCAAAACCCAAAAAGGACCCAAAAGTGGGCCGATATCCTGTGATCTCCGCTTCATCTTGTGCTCCTTCTTCAACAGGCTGTCGAAGTCCCAAAATAGGTCAACATGACCAAGAAACGCCCAAAACTTGATCAAGGGCCAACACTCAATAAAGATGGATCCTTTGCTATCGAGTGCCCTTGATATGTGTGTCCATAATTTGATCACTAGATGCCTATTGCATGCAGGTTGAGCTCTATTGGTGTCAACTGCTCTGCTATCTCTGAGGTGTCCAATAATGGTGGGAAATATGGCCGAAGGAGAGCCAAGTTGAAGAATGGGTGCAGGCCAAGGAAAGGGGGAATGTTGAGCTCAAAATAATTGTCACCCACAACATTGGTGATGGTGTACGATCCATAACAGAGTGGGAGAAGCTTTCTATGGGGCCCTGTAAGGCATTCTTTCTGCAAGTGCAACCAAAATTTGTTTCCCACCTAAAAATTATTTGGCACTCGATGTGGATCATGGTGCTGCTTGTACTGTCAAGCCCAAAAGAACAGAATTAGATTAGGAGAGGTCTCGCCCCCTCTTTTTTCATTAATGTTGCCAACCGATTTCACAAGGTTAGATTAGAAGTGACCAAATGAGGTTAGGAAAGGTCTTTATAGAAATACGGCTGCACTTAATGATTAGTAGTGAATTAGACTTCTATAGAATATCCTGAACCTGTTGGCGGATGTGATGGATCTTCTCAATGAACTGAGTGGACTTGTCAGCTTCTGGTGGAGCAGGGGATGAGTCGGTCGAGGTGGTCACTAGGGGTAGTGCAACATCCATGGGGCCCATTTGAGCTATGCAAGGCTCGGTTGTAGCTATGATAACATAGGGAAGACTCTCATCCCATGTGAGGGTTTTTTTTGAATTGTACATGCGCAGGATATGTACGATCATCCGATTGACGACCTCAGTTTGGCCATCTGTTTGGGGGTGGAAGGAAGTGGCTTTGGTGAGCTTGGTATCCAACAGTGACCAGAGGCTCGACCCGAATGTGTTGAGGAATCGATTGTCATGGTCTGAGTAAATGGTTTGTGGGATCCAAACATGTACCCATATGCATTCAAAGAAGAGCTTTGCAGTGGATTCTGATATGATGTTCTTCTTGCAGGCGGTTAGAATCACCATCTTTGAAAAATGATCGACAACCAAAAAAACACAGTCATTTCCCATCTTGTTGGATGGGAGGAACGACATGTAGTCCATCGAGATGGATTCCCACATCTTGTTAGGAGTAGGAAGAGGGGTGTATAGGCCCTATTTCTTAGTGGTCGGTTTGGAAATAGTACAGGCGGTGTAGGACCTGATATACTTGTCGACATCCTGTCGACGTTTCGGCCAATAGAAATGTTTCTGTAGCATTGCCACTATCTTTTCGATGCCAAGGTGTCCTACCACCCGACTGTAGTGAGATTCCCAAATCATCTTCGCGTGCTTTCTTGATGGAATGAAAAGATTTCCCAGATGACACAACAACCCATCTTGAATATGGAAATTAGTGACCACTAAGTTGGCACCCAAAATTTGGTAGGTGGTGGAGAAGTCAGGTTCTGTCTCGTAGAGGTGGGGCCATCCAAAGGTCTCGTGGACGTAAGAGTCTAGCACCATGGTGAGTGCCACGATTGGAGGTCGAATGAGGCAATCAACAAATCAGTTGGTACTTCCTATTTTATACTTGATGTTGAGGTGGAACTGTTGTAAGTATGTGTACCACTTCTGATGGCAGTCATTTTGCAATTTTCCTTGGGTCTTCATGAACTGTAGTGGCTTGTGATCAGTGTGGATGATTGTCTCCTTCCCAAGAATTTAATGTATCCATTGGCTCCATGATTTCATAATGGAGTGCATTTATTTTTCGTAAGTATGGTACTTACGAACATCATATGATAATGTCTCACTATGATATGCCACAGGGTAGCCGTGTTGAGTGAGAACGATGCCCACAACATAGTCTGAAGCATTTGTCTCGATATCAAAGGGATGTTGTTGGTTCGGTAATGAAAGTATTGGGGATGAGCACAAACACTTATTTAAGTCATCGAAGTCTTGTTGTTAGGACAATCCCCACACAATTTTTTCCTTACCTCCACCCCTGGTTACTTGGCTGAGGGCCCATGCGATATGAGAGAATCCCAACATGAACCTGTGATAGAAATGGGTGAGGCCTAAGAAGCTATGAAGTTCAGTGAATGTTGTTGGGGATGGAAATTCACATATGAACTAGATCTTGGATGGATCCATATGCACACCATGTCGATCAATGATGTAGCCAAAGTAATGGACCCTGTCCATGCCGAAGGAACATTTTTCCAAGTTTGCATATAGTTTGTGCTGCCCAGTGTGTGCAAAACCTATTGAATATGTTGCAAGTGTTCCTACCAAGTCTTGTTGTAGATGAGGATGTCATCCAGATACACCACTACAAAAGTATTGGTGAAAGGTTGTAGTATATCATCCATCATCCTCATAAAATTTGACGGGGCATTTATCAAACCAAAGGGCATGACCAACCATTCAAAAATACCTTCTTTTGACTTGAAGGCGGTCTTCCATACATATGTCTGTTCTATTAGGACCTGGTGGTATCTAGACTTCATATCAATCTTACTGAAGTATTTTCCCCCTATGAGTTGATGAAGGAGGTCGTCGATTCGGGGAATCGGGTACTGGTTTCAGACTATGATTTTATTCAGGGCCCGGTAATCAATGCAGAGTCGCCAAGTCTCGTCTTTCTTATGCACCAACATAATTGGGCTCCCACAAGGCGATGAGATAGGACATATGTGCCCCTCATGGAGCAGTTCTTGGATCTTCCTCTTGATCTCCTCATTTTCTAACAGAGAGCGACGATAAAATGGCCCATTGGGTAGCGGTGCCCCTGGGGTCAGATCGATGGGATGCTTGAACTAGTAGTGAATAGGTACCTCGTTAGGAGAGGAGAAGATATATGAGTATTCTTCCATGACCTTATCCACTTGTTTCTATTGTGTGGGGAGATCAACCACTAAGGCCCTGGATGTGGCTATGATCTTTCGCTCACTCTGAGAGCGAATCATGAAGAAGAAAAATTTCCCGGTTTGAGAGATGACCTTCTTGCACTGCTTGGAAGAGATCAAGGAAATAACAATAGGAGGGAATGCCTCAATTATCCTGTACAACTTCCTGTTCAAAGTAATAATAACACTACGAGGCCTAGACTCATATACATCATGATGTTTTCATAAATAAGGTTGGCCCAAAAGAACATTACAAACTTATAGAAGAGAAACATCACATAATACCTCATATTTGGAGGGCTTGATGTCATACGACTGTTGACACTATGGGATGATGTGGAGATCACTTCCTTGGTGAAGCCATCCAATGGTGTAGGGTTGTGGGTGTGACATTATCGGTAGGGCCAACTGCTTGACAACCACTTTTGAGATGAGGTTCTTCTGGCTACCAATATCAATGATGAAGTGCAATAGGGTTCCTTTTACCCACATTTATGAATGGAAGAGGTGCTCACCTTCTTTTGGCTCATCTGGTTCACCAGGCTGGAGCTTGGTGGTAGAAATGATGGCATTGGGTTCCACGTCAATGATCCATCTTCCCCTTTCTAGTTATGACTTAGAGTCAGAACCCACATCTGATTCAGAGGCTTTCACTTCGGCCACCAGTGACTGATTTGGGCGACAATCAACAATGTTATGCCAAGGGCTCTTATGGAAGTGGAACCACTTCCTGATATATTTCTTTGTTTTTCCAATGTCCTTCTTTGTTTGCGGCTTGGAATGGTTGTCCTGATACTGTCCATATTTGCTCTGTCCTTTGTTCCATGGGCTGGGGACGCCCTGGCGTTTGCTGTGAGGGGTTCCCAGACCCAAATTGTTGCGTCTTTTGTTTGAGTTTCTGCTCAATTTTGATGGCATATCGATAGGCCGCACCCAAGGACGAGATGTCCAGAAATTCCATTTCGGCCTGGATGTATCTATGCAGAGAACGCGATACTTGAGCACCATATTTCACTTTGAATATTTGATATCAATCTTGGTGCGCAAGGTATGGAAGATATTTGTGAACTCTAGCAATGCTTGGTCTCTTTCTTGCTACATTGTGGTCCATTTGGTATACAAGTCGTCATAGCTTTCGACAACATAGTATTTTTCCTTAATAGCATCCCTGAAGGATTCCCATGTGGCTACGACTACAAATAATGAGGGTTCCTCTATTTCATTTTTCTCACAGAAAGTTTCCCACCAATATTTGACACGGGGAACAACTTTGAGGAGTACAAAAGTAATATTTTCTCTATTTGAAAAGTTATGGATAGAAAAATACCCTTCTAGTAGATTCAACCACTTGTCTACAACATCTGTGTCTATGTAAACTTCAAATATAGTAACATCGAAGTTGATTTGTACCTTGAATGGGGTGACGCCTCCGCTCGAGGAAGATGCGTCGCATGTTGGTAGCCGTCGAAGGATTTGCACGGAACTATCCATAATCTCGTTCCTCTTTTGCATGAGGGCTTCCTCAAGCAACATTTTAAAAGGATATCCTGTCCCATCATCTTTATTTTCTCCTTCCATGAGAGGTCACTTGGGCGTGCAAAAACTTTTGTCCTCAAGAGAAACAAGCTCGAGACCCAATTCTTTGTACCCTGACCTCATTGGGGACATGCATTAAGACGACAAGGAGCAGACCGCTCTGATACCACTGATCCATATTTTATGAGCAGAATGAAATGAATATGGATTATTAAACATGCTTAACAAAAAATAATAGAGATACAGTAAAACTGGTTTTCTATTCAATAAGGGAATAAGATGAAACTGTAAAATGCAGTAGAAAACAAGCTTGTTGGAATGGTGGCGTCTCATCTCTGAGAAGAGATGTGATGGCTACGCTCATTTGCAAGAATATGATTACAATGAGGCTCTAAAGGAATTTTTTTAAATAAAAAGGAATTTCAAAAACCCTAGACATCCAAAAACCTAACCCTAGGAGATGAAGCACCAAAATTCACGTGGGCCTCGTTTGGGTAAGTTAGTACATCAACTTCCTGAGGTCGTAACTTTTGCACACGATCTCTATTTTAGGCACACGATATCCTGTTGGAAATGTATCATCGAGGAGATTAATTTTGGGGGCTCAATCAGAGCCTTCATCTATCATTGAGATGATCGATCCCGAAAAACCTTCATTTAGGCCCTCAAAATGGCCCCGGAAGTTAAGACTGCTAAAAATAGTAAATTTCCAAAATTGTCAGAAAACTGTTTTGAGCGGGTTGGAAAAGGTGGGTGGCCACCGATATCCACCTGGATCAATCGGGTCCACGATATTTTTTTATTTATTGAAAAATGATAGGTATGACTGCAATAAGGGTGAAGAGAGGAATCCAACGGGATAAGGGTGAAGAGAGGAATCCAATGGGATTGTATGGAGAGAGGAATCCTGTGGAGTATACTCCAATCTGAAGAATACTGTAGTGACGAAATGGCCAAATTCTTAACAGAAAGAAATGTGTAGTAATTTCGCAACCCGAATGCAGGAGGGATAGTTGCATGGCAATAGAGATTGTATGTTCTATTTTTTTTTCCATCCCAAGGGTTAGCGTAGTAAAGGGTTCTACAGACAAGGGTTTTCACTATGCTATAGCTTTCTAATATACGTGTGGGTTCCAATAATAGTACTCAGCCTAATATCTTAGGGAACCAATTAAGGAGGCTAGACCATGCCCTTAGCGGTACTACCCGACTACCTATGTACTAGAGAGTATATTCCCAAGTTCTATTTGCAGTGGCACTATAGCAGTTAGGGGACCGATAGGTTTATCTATGGAGGGCTTCGAGAGATCTAGGCCAATCTATATACAGGTGTTGTCTGATGTGCTACCACTCAAAGGGGTACTAACATGGGTTACAAGGGTGGCCAACATATGTGCGCTTAGGTACCACTTGTATTTCCTACATGTATGACTCCCCGACCACAGATTTATATGTGTAATGACAGATCTTTGTAGCTTCAAGATTCCATAATATGTCTCTGCCCTGAAAAAAAAATAACTCATAATTTTCTGCCGAGGAAGGTGCTCTGATACCACTTGTAGTGTTCTATATATAAAAGAGTATGCAAAACAAAAATATTTTAGCTAGAAATGGCAGAGAAGTAATGATATAATCAAAACAATACTAGAATAATACCAGGATAACGCCAGAAATAACACTTTGATTACTGATAGAAATGTTCACTTGCCTCTTCAAGAGGGAAACCTCTAGTAGAGAAGATCTCTATTACAATAATATCCAAGAAAAAACTTCTCATACCCTCTACTCCTATTCATACTAAATATGTCTATCCAAAAGAACAATCTAGAGGAAGATCCTTCTAGAAGCGGAAGCTTCTATTATTTCTTTTTACATTTGACTTATTCTTCCTTATTTCTAGGCCTATTAATATTGGCCTTTATTACATGGAAATATATTATTCTACCTACGTGAGGGGTTAGAGATATTAGGTCCCTAACACTATGTCTCCACTTTCCATTTTGGCAGATATCTCTTGGGATCAAGGTGGAAGATGCCTACCATGGAGCAATTTGTTGATTCTCTCACACATGATTAGGATAAACTCATTCAGATGGGACTAATTAAGGAACCCAAAGCAAATGCACTCATCATGAAAGATGGAAAATGGTCATCCAATAAAAAAATCCAAACAGAAAGGAAAGGAGAAACATAAATAAAATGAGGGATATTCCAAACCCTTCAAGGATTCTTTGGGTTCCAAAGAATCTTCAAATTCCAAAGAGAAGAAGAAGGGAAAGTAACGCACTTATTGCAATAAACCCAATCATGAATAATCCACATGCATGAAGAAGTAAATCGATCTTATGGTACAAGTACTTCAACAAAAAACCTTGGAAACTTCATTCTTGAAGGAGCCAAGAAGAAGAAGGAAGAAGTTCATGATCCTAAGAAAGGTAATAATCATGATTTGGTTGAAATTAACTCCTCATCTGATTCATAGATTATATATTTTGGCACATCACATCATATGGAAGCTAAAGAGGAAGTCTTTACTTCTTTGAGTTCATGCTCAAGACCCCCTATTCTAATGAGGGATGATACTCTAGTAGAGGTAGTAGGAGAGGGAAGAGTGGAATTCCATAATGGCAGTTTTGAGAATGTTTTACATGTTCCAAAGCTTTCTATAAATCCACTCTTAGTTTATCAAATCAATCAAATAGGTAAAAAGGTTGAATTTACATCAGATTCAATTTCTATGCTTGACATGCATGACAATTCCATTATTGCAATTGGTGAGGTAGATAAAAAATCAAGATTGTATAAATTCATTAAGTTTGCTGACCATATGTTATAACCCTAAATTGCACCATCCATGCTTACCTGGTGTTTGCACTCAATTCGTCACTAGGTGAGAAAATAAAGAGTGCTTACATGCCCTATTGGGTCTTGCAGAGCATGACAATTGTAGAGGAAAGGGTTAGAGAAAACAAAACAAAACAATAAACAAGAATTAAACTAAAACAAACTAGAACTATGAGCATATGGAAAAATAAATAACCAACATAAAAGACCAATATCACCAATGTTTTGAGCTGGTCTATTGATGAAATCCAAAGCACAATGAAGAAAGGGAACTGTGGTTCCTTCTTCCTCCAAAGGAAGGCTCTTGAGGCCCTCACAAACTTGCTCTCCTTACAAAAAGAAAATGAGAATGATGGTGAAAGAACTCCAAGAACATTCCCTCAATGGTTAGGTGAATGGCTCTATGAAATGTTGCCAATGTGGTATTGTCAAAGAGTGAGTCCTTAACAATCTTAGTAGCATAACAATACATGAAATTCCTTGAGAAAATGATGTTTCTTCATGGATTTTTATAGCATGTCATTGGGTGATTATGTAACTCCTTTGAGGTGTGAAAAGGGGCTCTTTAGGGCTCAATTAGGTCTTTGACCAGCCTACCATGCGGATTCAACTCAGATTTGATGTCAAATCGGCTTGGGAGCTGATCCATTAGTGGTTGGGAGGCTGACCAATTTCAATAAATGCACCGTTTAGCAGGTGCGCGAGGTTTTGCGCTAACAACCGCGCGTCGTGCGTGCATGCGCTAATGGTACGTTGCTGTTACGCGCATGTGCGCGCGCACCCAGATTCTGTAAAGCGCCCTCCAATTTTTGGTTACTTTGTATAGTTTTTGACCCTTTTGCAATGCTGTGAAATTAATCCAGTGCCATGAATGACTTCATTCCTGTTTTGACGATGCTGAGTTCTTGTCGCCATGTGCGGACGAAATTTCATTGATAACAGATGCCCCCTGATGGATGAGGTTAGGAGCATATGTATAGACGAAATCCATCAATGTTTCTTTTACTGAGAATGTTGTGGTAAGAGAGAGCAAGAGTGGGACCGTGTAGAGAAATCCTTTGGAGAAGAAAGGAACTGGTAGAACCCGACCTTCCAGAAGGTGCGTAACAATATACAACTGTGTACAAACGAGGCGGGCATGCCCCATGCTCGTGTTATGTAACTCTGAAAAAATATAACTGAAGTGTTGGTATAGACAACTGTAGCGCCCTCGGGGGCGGTAATGACAAAGGAAAAAGACAATTCTGCAACGGAACATACTCTGAACAATAGGAAATGATCCGGGTAATAAGCAACGACGATGATGTGGGCATTGATGGCCCTACCAAGTTCATAGGTCTTCGACAAATGATGATAATAATAACTGCAATAGTCGGAAAGTAAGACCCACCGTAACATGAGAAAGTGTTGGCGTCGAATGTTACGGGGGCCAACGACAACAGGGGGCAATGGTGTTTCCCCCTGTGCCGTCCGAGATCTCTCATTGAATAGAAAATGAGAATCAAGATACTGTCGCCCTTCTGGAAAATTGTGCTGTGTCAACAAAAAGGGGGACACGACTCCCAGAAGCAAAGGGCTCCGTGGAATCTACTGAGGTGAGAAAGTGGCAGAGGTACATGGACGAAGTCAAGAAGTGGAAAGACTCAAGACTGCCCTTGGCTAGAGGATGTATGAGATAAACAGTGGCCACAACCATGTGACAAGGTCGAGTGTCAGGGGGACGCCAAGACCGAGGATAAGTTGTGCCAGAGGCGGGACAAAGTGAACAAATTCAGAGGGTAGAGGTAAGTGACCTGTGGAGTACTCTGAAGATATGGACGATGCCGGCAAGGGTAGATGATAAGTAATTCTCCAACCAAGGGTGACATGGGTTGCGTGTGGCCAAAAGAAAGCAAGTCGTCAACGGTGATGACAAAAGAAAATGGAAGGACTGGGAATAAAGGCGTTTGTACAATAAATAATGAATAATTTGAGAAAAATGCACAAATACAGAAACGGGTGCCCGAGTGTAAAATGAGTGCCCCAGGGAGGGCATAAATTTCTTGGAAAACTGATGGAGGGTGGGGGCCCCTTTGGTGAGTTTCTGTATGAGGTAGGTGAAATGAAGATAGGTTCGCAGATGGGAAAACTGATGGTGGATGAAATGGTGGGTTCGTGATCCTGCGGAGGTGCAAGTAAAAATAACATAACCATAAAGCGATGATCTGGGAGTCCATATGGGAAAGCTAGAAAAATGAGGAGAAGGAGTATGTGGTTAATCTGCAACATAATGAAAGACTATCAAGACTCCCATCCCTAAAGGGTAATGAAGAACAACATGAGTGTCAAAAGTGCCAAAAGGTGCTATGAATGGGACAACTCATGTAGGTGAGAATGCTACCGGGTTACAGTACCGAAGATGCAAAATGGAGGTGTGAGTATTGCAAAGCCGGGAATGGGTATCCTAAAGGCCAATATCAGAGAGTGTGACTGGAAATGTAAATGCAATACAGCGGGAGAGACTACATGCCAGTGATGAATATATATACCTGAAGGGATGATGTCGGTGACTGATGATCAAGTACCTGCGCACAGAACAACCAAATACCCAAAGTGAACGATATCTAAAGAGAATCAAAGATATGAGCATGTATTTGACAAATGTGACTATGCACGTGCGTACCTGACCATGATATGGAAAAAAGGCACCCCAGGGGCCTAGGACGAAAAGTGACCCGGGGACAACCGTGATGTAGGTGGCGGGATGTTGATCCCGTGGCTGAAGACGGTTCGAAAAATGGACGTCGTGGGCTCCCGGAATGGTGAGTGGAAGTTTGGCAAAAGGCCTATATATAGCTGTAGGGCCCACATTGGCACCTCATTTGTACCTGCTGCTATAGTGACTTTCCGAGCAGATTCAGAGGAGATTGGGTGATTCAGGGAGCATGAGGTATTCGATTGATGGTGTGCGAGTTTCAGGTTAGTGGTCTGATCGTCCTGCATAGAAATAGGTTTCTAATTTTTGGGCAGGGTAGGTACGGGGGGCCGTACAGGGGTTTTAAGGGGAATTTTCATAGGATGTGAGCCCGCATGCACGGGCGATTCAGTGGAAGGCGCGCATACGTGCGCGCCTGTCCTGTACATATGTTTTTTTATTGATGATGATGATGTTTATTCTATCTATATGCGGTGACAGGTTGGATGAGATGTTTTATGTATGTGTAGCTTGATGTGATATGTACCAATCTAACACCATGTTAGCTATTTCATCAGTTGTTTGATTCAATTGTCTTGGAATATGTGTAAATGTAATGGAATCAAAATGTCGAGATAATAATCTAACCTGCAGGTATTTGCGAAAGAGGCACGGATCGCGTACACGGTACACATTGTTGAGCTGGAGAACGACTAGTTGTGAGTCGAGGAAGACGCTAAGGTGATGAATATGATGACGCTGGGCGTCGACCAGGAGGCCAATGACCACAGTGTATTTGGCTTGGTTATTGGTTGCTGGTCCCAAACAGATGCCGCTTGAATGTAGCATTTCATGTGACGGGGTATATAAAGCCCAAGCTGCCGAAGTGAGATTTTGTGTCCAACGGCTAGCGCCGTCGGTGTACCCAATGTGGTAGGCTGGTGGAGGAAGCATCTGTCAATAACACAAAGGATAGTTTAGACGAGAGAGGTGGGAGAAAAAGGATTAAAAACTCTAGAAAAAGAAATAACCTAAACTAGTCTGACTACTTCTAAGCATAAAATTTCTTGAGGTACAACCCATTGACGGGTTCCTTGAGTGAGAGGCCTTCGGGGGAGGCCAGGATGTATGCGCCTTTGGTGAGGAAATGTTGGATGATGTACGGGCCATGCCAAAGTGATTTGAATTTTCCATGGCCAAAGGTATCATGAGCGATATCATAGGCCAGGACAAGGTCGCCTTCATGGAATGATCGAAGGTTGACATGGTGATCAAAGGTAGCCTTGGATCATTTTTTAGCTGCCTCATTGTTCTGTAATGAAGATCGACGATCTTCATCCAGCAACTCCAAGTTCAACAAGCGCTGCTCCATTGGAGCAGTGTCAGGTAATAACTCAATTGCGGTGCAAAGGGTGGGAATTTCGCATTCGATGGGAAGATTTGCCTCGACCCCATGGACTAAATAAAATGGCCTGAAACCTGTAGCAGTATTTACTGCCATTCGATAAGCCCATAGTGCGGAAAATAACATATGATTCCAATTGGTTTTATGTTTGTTAACCGTGCACTGTAACATGGTCTTGAGGACTTTGTTCACTGCCTCGACCTGTCCGTTTGACTGAGGGTAATATGGTGAGTAAAACTCGTGAGAGAAGCCTAACCGAGATGAGAGTTCGACGAAAATCTCATTCTCGAAGTGTTTCCCATGATCAGAAACAAGTTGGAGTGGTACGCCAAAACGTGATATGATGTGGTTAAAGAAGAAGCGCGTTGCAGTGTCAGCGGTGTTGTTGAAAGTGGGCATAGCTTCGGCCCATTTGGTGAAGTAATCAACGGCGACAACAATGTATTTGTGACCATTGCTAGAGGGGGGATTACAAGTCATGAAGTCGATGCCCCATTTACAAAAGGGGCCCGCAGTAATGACAGGGTGAAGAAGAGCGGGGGGATCTCGGGCTTTGTTGGCGTAGAGCTGACATTGCTCACATCGTTTCACGGCATGAATGCAATCATGAAATAAGGTAGGCCAAAAATAACCGGCTCGGATAATTTTTTGAGCCGTGGATATACCCGAAAGATGGCCCCCACAAGTGCCACTGTGGTAGTCGTTTAAAACTCTGTCGGCTTCATCAATAGTCAGGCAACGACGGAGAATGGTGTTGACGCCCCGCCGATATAGGATATCTCTGATGAGGAGATAGCGGGGGGCCTGATGGCGAATACGCCGACGATCATCTCGTGATAGATGGTTACCAAAATTTTGAGTTCGTAGGTAGATGAGAAGGTCGCCATACCAAGGATCATCGGAGGTGATGTAAAAGAGATGTTCGTCAGGAAAGTCGGTGTTGACGGGGGAACTGGTGATGTCAGAGGGAAGGGCCGTGACAAGTTCGGCGAGAACGAGGGCCTTCTTACTCTTAGGTGTTGAGAACTCGAGGTCATATTCCTGGAGGATAACGATCCATCGAGCAAATATTCCGTTAACTTGGCGACGACTGAGCAAATATTGCATAGGGTTGGAATCTGCGAGGACCTTTGTGGTGCGAAGCAGAATGTAATGGCGTAGTTTCTGGACTGTAAGGACAACTGCAAGAGCAAGTTTCTCTTCGTGTTTGTACTTCAAGGGTGGTCCCGAGAGGTTCTTACTAACATAGTAGATGACGTGTTCACGATTGTCATCTCCGAGCTGGACGAGGATGCCGGCTACTGATACAGCTGATGCTGATACGTAGAGGATGTAGTCGCGATTATAGTCAGGTGCACTAATTAGAGGTGCATTGGAAAGCGCTGCTTTGAGGTCGTCAAACGACTGTTGGGCATAGTCGTCCCAGTGAAAGGGGATGTCGTGATGAAGTAAGCGAAGGAAACCATGCGCACGTATGGCGTAATCTGGAACAAAGCGTCCGAGGAAGTTAGCTTTGCCCTGTAGACTCTGCAGTTGTCGTAAATTTCAAGGGGGAGGAATTTTGGTGATGCCTTTGACTTTGAGGGGGTCCATGGTAATACCGCTTTGGGAAACGATAAAACTGAGTAGTCGCCCAGCGGTGACACAAAACACACACTTGAGGGGGTTCAAGTGTATGTTGTATTGACGACACCATTGAAAGATGATTCGTAAATCATTGAGATGTTGGGTGCGTTTCTTGGATCGAGCTGTGAGGTCGTCCAAGTAAGCGAGGATGATTGCAGCCAAATCGTGGAAAATGTATGTCATGGCCCGCTGGAAGGTTCCGCCAGCATTTTTAAGGCCGAAGGGCATGACACGATATGAAAACGTACCCCATGGGGTAATGAATGCGGTTTTATACTGATCGGCGGGGTGAATTTGTATTTGGTTATAGCCAGAGAATCCGTCCATGAAGGAGAGAGCCTCGTGGCCGGCACAGTCATCGATAATTTGATCGATGAAAGGCGTTGGGAAATTGTCTTTTGGACATGCATTATTGAGATTGCGAAATTCGGTGCAAACGCGAATGGTGCCCTATTTTTTGTCGACAGGTACAGGGTTGGAAACCCATGAAGTGTAAGCGATGGGGTAAATAAACCCGACCGTACGTAACTTATCGATCTCGGCTTTGATAGCCGCGACTTTGGATGGGTGTAGCGGTCGCTGTTTCTGGCGAACTGGTGTGATGTCAGGCCAGGTGTCGATGCGATGTTCGACAATAGATGGATCAAGGCCGGGCATCTCTGTGTATGACCAGGCAAAAATATCCCGATATTCCTGGAAGAGGGTTTTATAGGCGGCGATTTCCTGAGGAGTGCACGCAGCTCCAATGATGATTTCTTCGACAACACCATCTTTAATGGAAATCTCGATTTTGATGGTGGGGGAAATGTTAGCCAGATTACCTTCTTCAAAGGCGTCAGGGGTAGGAATGGGATTGTTGAACCAATCGATAGGCCCGGATGGGATAAAATCTTTGGTCTCGACTGCGTATATGGGGTTTTGGTGCGGAGGCATGAGGGCTTCCTGTGGAAGGAAGAGGGCACGATGATGGAGTGCATCCCAGGGAGAGTCTGGGTAGTGTATCTCTTCCAGTATTTGCTCATCGCATTGGAAACGATGGGAATATAATGGATCGTGAGGAGTGATCTCAACTCTAGTGTCATTGCCCTCTGCTGGGGAAGCAAGGGGAGAGGTGCGAGCAGATGATGAGGGTTCACTCGTCATGAACCATATGTTGAAGCACTGAGGGGTACCCATGGTGGTTGGATGGATAATGTCCACAGGGGAATGAACAAGAGATTTGGGTGGGTTACGGGGTAAATCCTCAGATACGCCATCTAATAACCAATGAGGCGTTAGGAGTGCCTCAGGTTCAGGTGAAATGAGATGAAAATCCTCGAGTGGCGAGGTAAGGTCAATTACTGCTTCTGCTAGTTGGTGATGCAGGGCCAATTGATGTTTCCTGCATGTGAAGACCATAGGACATCGGTATGTAAAGTGAGCTAAAGAATCACAGAGAAAACAAGGGCATCTCATACGTTCATTGACTGTAGTGGTGACATAGCGAATGTCCGTGATATTTGTTGTGGAGGACGTGGCAGGGCGTGGGTTGTTCTGAAAGTCCTGGCAGATGATAGCTAATGCCTACCGGAAACGTGGCAGTGCTGGACAATGATGGGTGTAGTGGCCATACTCGGAACAGATAGCACACGCGAATTTGGTCCTCAACCCTTTACTACTGGAAGGTTGGGTGGTAGCAGTAGGACTAGCGGTAGTGATGGGTGTTGTGGGAATTTGCTTGAGGGGAATCAAATTCTGTAATTCCGGTAGTGATGGGAAGTTGTTGGTTTGGTGACCCTCTTTGTCACACAATGTGCAAGATGGTGGGATGCGCGACGGAAGTGGAGTTGTGGGCTCCTTCTTGTTTCTCCTACCCCCAGCGGTAACAGGGGGGGTAGGGAGTATGGGGGTAGTGGGGGTGAGGACAGGAATCATCATGGGGAGGCCTACCTGTGGGCGAGGGACCATCTTAGATGGATGTAAATACCACACTGGGATTTCTAACACCATATTGGGTAGTGTGAGCGTTGAGGCTACCTGGAAAGCTTCTATACCGGGTGGAGGGTAAAAGAAGGGAATTTGAGTGAGGGGTCGGGAAACTGTCTCCCAAATGGGATTAGGCCCTTGAGGGGGTGTGGACTCGTGGACCGTAGGGGTCGATGAGTGCACAGGAGGCTCCGATGGGAGTGGTTCTGCGACTATTGAGATGTCAGGGATGATTGAAGCCTCTTGAGGAGGATGAGAATCCTCCGTGTGAGTTTCTTTAGATGAGACGATGCATACTTGATTAGGGGGAAGGAGTGGTGGTGCTCTTTGGTACGTCCCTAACAAGGCTGGATCTTTGAAAATGCCAGGACCCATCTCAACGAGTGGATATGCATCTTTGTTGGTGTGAATGAGAGGAAGAATGTTATCGAGATTGGCAGATGGGTTTGGCTCATAATGTGAGACTTGGTCGATGGTCACAATCTTTCCGTTGTGAGGGAACATGATTGTCCTAAAGACTGATGAGGCCACTGCCTTCATAGCATGCATGTAGCTACGTCCAAACAAGATATTGTAATCGAGTTGGGCGTCGATAACTTCAATGTCAATGAGGATAGTCTTGCCTCCGAGTTCTACGGGGACATTTTGGAAGAGCCCTTCAGGAGATGATGGTCGTCCCTCATAGGCTCGTAATGTGATGGCGGATGGTATGAGTTCCGGGGAACCAAGTTTTTGCCATACGGTTTTGGACATGATGCATGTAGATGCTCCTTCATCGATGATACACCGATGGACGGTGATGTTCCATATTTTTACTGGTACTTGAATAGCGACGGCGGCGGGAAGGCGAGGTTCGCAGCTATCAAGGTCGAAGGTGATGAGTCGAGTATCGGCGGGGTCGACTGCCCCCAAGGCGGAAAGTAGTGATTTCTGTTGCATAGGACAAGTCTGGAGGACTTCCAGAACTGACATGGCAGCTGGGGATTGTGCTAAGTCATCTACTAAGCTGTAGTTATGTGCTTCCCTAGCCTATGGATTGTGAACATTCCTGCATAAGGGGATGCGAGGGATGCATAATGGTGGTTCGACAGAAGGGCGAGGGATCATCAACGGGGGTCCCGTCGGTGTAGGGTTTGTTTATGGAGAGATGGGAGTAGACTCAGCTGTTGTAGGATACTGACGATTGCATGTTTGCAAAAGAATTTCTTCCTCACTGGTGAGGAGAATTGTTCACTCTACTGGATTGTTGGGGTTGTGATATTGGCCCACCTGAGGTGGGGGATGCTGCGTGTCCTGCTGGATGTTTATGACACCTTGATGTGGGATAGGATTTTGCAGTACTGCGGGAGGGGGTTGTTGCGCATATTGTTGTTGTGCCTGCTGAGGGGCAGGTTGTGCTGGGGAGGGGGGAAGGCTCCCAGAGTCTTTCAACCTCTTGAAATCAACAATCTGGGGGCAATGGTAAGTGTAATGACCATACATGCCACAAAGGGCACAAGGGTGGATGGTTTTAACATTATTCCACCCTTGGCGTTTGTTGTTATTGCCCCCCTGGAGGTTTTGGTTCCCTTGGTTAGGGTTTCCCCCAGTGGGTGGATGCTGTGGGGGTTGATTCCCGCCTTGACCAGGGTTGTTGTTGTTCCTGTTCCTTCCTTTCTTCTTGGCATTGTTCGAAGGGTGAGTTGGGTTGGTTGTGTTCAACTGTTCAAAATTTTGGTATTGTTGAGAAACAGAGGGTTGAAAAAAATTTACCCCCGCATGTGGATGTGGGGGAGTCATGGGTTGTGGAGGTCTAGGAAACGGGAAATATGGATTTTGTGGTGGTACCGATCCATAGGGTACGTAGGAAGGTGTAGTTCTTTCACTAGTACTATAAGCTGATGTTGAGGGAGTACCACTGTTTGTGGGAACAGGTGGATGTATGGGAGGTGCCGGTAGTGGTCCACTAATGGGTGGAGGTATAGCAACAGGGTATGGCTGTTGATAAGGGGGTGGGGGGTAATAATAAGTGCCCCCATATGCCGGCGGGTATTGAGGTGTTCCATACATCGGTGGTGGTTGGGGTTGTGGACCATGGTGTGTGGTGGCACCTATTAGTCTGTCTGCTGAGAGAGACATCCCAGGTTTGTCCTGGCCAAATGGCACAGGTTTTGGAAGATCAGGAAGTACTGTGTATAAGTATCCTGACTGTGCATAAATGAGGTCATATTGTTGAGCCTTGCTGATGGCTTCCTCTTCAGATTGTGGAAAGGTAGAAGCTACATCCTTACCAAGAAGAGTGACAAGTGATCTAAGAAACCAGTCAAGACATTGTTGTTTGGTGGTTTCTGCTTTACACAAACTACGTTGCCTACGCCACTCATGAATGTGGTCAGCGATGTGGGTGGATGAGGTCTGTTTGAAGTTAGAAAATAGTTCTAGACCGTTGTCATGGCGGATGGGTAGTTGGAAGAAATTTCAGAATGCTTTGGCCAAGGACTCAAAGGTCGTATGGGACCCTGATTTTTCTTCGACATACCATTTGGCTGATGGGCCAGTGAGTGTGCGTTGAAATAGTCGCAATCTGACATAATCATCCATAATGCTATTGGATGAACACCATAGATGGAAGGTCATGACATTATTGGTGGGGTCATCCCCTGCCTTTCCTTCAAACTTTGGTATGTCTGAAGGAAGTTTGGTTGGCATTGCAGGCGATGCGGCATCATGCAATATAGGATCATTGGTAAGCTTGGTGAGATCCAATATGTTGAGAGAGGCCAAGTATGGCATCTGTAGTGGGGTAGGAATGTTAGTTCCAGCCATCGTATGTTGTGAACCTGACCCTTGATGGGGACTAGGTGGTTTGGTGCTCCCTCCTTGAGAGGAAGTGGGTCCCCTGCTTCCGTGCAAAGGAGAGCGAGTGACTGTGTGACTTTGGGAATTGAACCCAAGTAAGGTAGAACCAAGCAAAACTGATCCTAAGATGGTAGCACTCACAAGAGTGTGTGAAGGAGGTACCGATGAGCGGGTACGACCAGATACTCCCCCTAAAATAGGAGGAAGGTTGAGCAAGCGTCGTGAACGACGGGGGTTCTGTGGTTCCCCTATGATGTCAGACTAGTTGTGTGAATGTGTGCAACAAGTGGTGAGAGAAATATAGAAACAAGAGTCTTTGCTGTGGTTCTTTTACACAATATATATATCAAAGTCAAACTGTAATCAGATGTGCATCATACATAAAATGAAAAAGAAGCATATATGTGGGTAAGAGGGTTTTGTCCGCATGGGGGAATCAAAAGAAAGCAAATGCTCGTGTCCTAGAAGACGTAACGTCCTTCCTCTCAAATAGCACTGGACCTTCCAATAGTACTCAACAGTGGGGTCTGAAGTCACCGGAAGAGACACTAGTGAAGGATGAAATAACTGGTTATAATGAGGGGTAGAGGGGGCAATATCCCGAAAGAGCTGGCGATACTTCCCAATATCCACACAAAATCCAATCAAGGTGTGATTGCAACCCACAATCGCCACCTGGGTAGATGTCCTACAGTTGGTCACTAGGTACCTCGGTCCAAGTGTGGAATTTAGATTTTAGGCCTAAGAAATGGGTCACGGGCTGGATCCCGTCCAAGAGGTGGGCGCCTCAAGGGGGGATGCACAGAACAACCAGACCTCGGCCTTCGACCCTTCACGGGTATCTCCCTGCCTTATGGTGATTGGAACACTGGACTTGGAGGATTTTCAAGTTCCCTATTTGTCAACCTCTATGTTTGAAATTGTGAGAACCAGATAACGAGGATTTATTTGGATGCCTATCCCCGAAATCCTACCTAGACTAAAAACTTCTTTTGGCATCTCCTGTGGAGGAAAATTTAGTGAGTTTTTTAGAAAGTTTTTGGATGATGTTGTTTTGTGAGGCTGGGGGTGAAAACCAACCTTGTTTGATTAAAAGTGGGAGTGGATAGTCCTATCAAGAAAAGATGGGGTGTTTTCAGAATCCCTTGGGAGGAAACCTACTTAGACCTCCACGTTTCGAGAAGAGGCTATGTGAGTGCAAAAAGTGACTTTTGTGTGTGAGTGAAAGTGTACCAAGTTTTAGTTATTTTGATGTCACCTTGCTGCATGTGGACTTCGCTTGGTCCTTACAAAAAGTGTGATTACCTAATTAGCTAGATGTCATTGGTACAACCTTGCGGAATTTTAAAAGCCCTAGGAGACTAGCATGTGGACATTGTGGTCCGTTACTATCCTTTAACTCCCTATGTGTGAGTTAATCTAGAAAAAGCATGAAACGATCCTAGATTGAACGTGTGGGCATGTATGGGCCCATTACAAACTTTTAAGCTCTCCTAGTTTTTTGATCTAAGAAAGCAAAATTGCAACAACTATCCTACTTTTGTGACATGTGGGCATGTATGGGCCCGTTACAAATTTAGGATATGTTTGAAAAATGAAACTAAGAGGGGTCCCAAAAGGGCCTTTGTCCTCTCCTAAAAGTTTTTTGATTTTTGTTTTGTTTAAGGGAGATGAGATCGATTTCGCAATCCTTTTCTGGTTCTCAAGATCGCTTGATGGCACAAGAGAAGAGCATACTCAAGATTGTTACTTCAATTTCTAGTCCCAAATGTGAATTAGGTGTGATTAAGTATGATTGTCGCCTTATATTAGAAATCAAAGCAAGCCATCCACGTGGCAAAAAGAAAAATAAGGGAAAATGATTTTTATCCACCTAAGTGCCTATGTTTGCTTGACTATCCCTTTTATAAGTTGAGGGGTCTAAGTGGTGCAGTATTTAGAGCATGCATATCATCATTCTTAAGAAGGAAAATGACTTTCCCCACATCCCAAGACCTTACTATGTGAAATTAAGATCAAATGCGCGCCCACTGGTTCATACACAGGCGCACAGAGCGCATGGGCACTATCTGGATTGAGAAAGAAAGCGCATGCACGCAGAGATAAACTGTTGAATAGGCGCATGCGCGCATGACGCGCATCTGTGGGGTGGAAACCCCGTGCGCTTGAGACAAGAGGCCGAGAAAGAAAATCTGGCTGTATTTCTCTCAATTCTCTTGTGAATTGACTGGTTAGTAGGTCGACAGAGGCCGATTTGTGTCCCTGCGAGTTAATGAAATCAAAAGGAAAGAAAAATGAACCCAAATGAGGGAGGAATTGATACCTTCTCCCCAGTATGGTCGCCAATTTGTTTGCACTCAATTCGTCACTAGGTGAGCAAATAAATAGTGCTTACATGCCCTGTTGGGTCTTGCAGAGCATAACAGCTGTAGAGGAAAGGGTTAGAGAAAACAAAACAAAACAATAAACAAGAATTAAACTAAAACAAACTAGAACTATGAGCATATGGAAAAATAAATAACCAACATAAAAGACCAAGATCACCAATGTTTTGAGCTGGTCTATTGATGAAATCCAAAGCACAATGAAAAAAGGGAACTGCGGTTCCTTCTTCCTCCAAAGGAAGGCTCTTGAGGCCCTCACAAACTTGCTCTCCTTACAAAAAGAAAATGAGAATGATGGTGAAAGAACTCCAAGCACATTCCCTCAATGGTTAGGTGAATGGCTCTATGAAATGTTTCCAATGTGGTATTGTCAAAGAGTGAGTCCTTAACAATCTTAGCAACATAACAATACATGAAATTTCTTGAGAAAATGATGTTTCTTCATGGATTTTTATAGCATGTCATTGGGTGATTATGTAACTCCTTTGAGGTGTGAAAAGGGGCTCTTTAGGGCTCAATTAGGTCTTTGACCATCCTACCATGCGGATTCATCTCAGATTTGATGTCAAATCGGCTTGGGAGCTGATCCATTAGTGGTTGGGAGGCCGACCAATTTCAATAAATGCGCCGTTTAGCAGGTGCACGAGTTTTTGCGCTAACAACCGTGCATCGTGCATGCATGCGCTAATGGTACGTTGTTGTTACACGCATATGCACGCGCACCCAGATTCTGTAAAGATCCCTCCAATTTTTGGTTACTTTGTATAGTTTTTGACCCTTTTGCAATGCTGTGAAATTAATCCAGTGCCATGAATGACTTCATTCCTGTTTTGGCGATGCTGAGTTCTTGTCGCCATGTGCGGACAAAATTTCAGTGATAACACTTGGCATCAGGCCAACTCATTGCCCTTGATTGCCAAATCCATTATGAACAAACTCTTAAAAAACCTCTTAAAATAGGTAATCTGCGCCCTAACCCATTACTGGGCGCATTGGAACGCTGGCAGGCCTTCTGCTGCACGCGTTGGAACACTGGCTGGCCCATTACAGCCTGCGTTTACCTAATAAAGCAAAAAATCAGGAAAGTTTCCGACGAAACGAAAAGCTTTGGTTGAGTTAACTGGAACTCTCGGCCATGCATGGTCGAGAGTTCGTCGAAAACCCTAGCTCCTTCTAGCCTATAAAAGAAGGGGTAGGGGCACTATTCAAAGGAGGAAAATCATAGCAAAGAAACTCTGCCCAATTGCCGAATTCGTTTTGTCCCAACCCTTTAGCCTTTCTTCAAGCGTTAGGAGAATTCAAGAAAAGAAGTTTGAGGACAAAGAAGAGGAGGAGCCCAGGATCAGGATCAAGGAATGATGGCCGGTCTCCATAATCATTGTAAGTTGATTCATCTTGAGATTAATAAAAAGATACTTTTCCCGTCCCAAATGCACGAGTCTTATGTGTTTCATTTGATTTATGTTTAATCTCTAACCCTCTAGTAGAAAAATAGCATGCATGCGTAGTTTTGTCTTGATTGCAGGATCACTTTTTGGAAGGAACAACAGAAGCAAGGGGATAAAGCACAACGGAGGATATACACCAAACGATGATAAAAAGGTTAGTTGGTTCCTTCCATGTTTGCATGTGAAAAAGGGTTTTAGGTTTGGGGTAGAAGGTTAAAAGTAATTTCTGAAGGGTCATGATATGCATGCAAGTTTAAGCCCTAGCTTGTTAGTCCGTAGGGTATAATTTCCCCACAACAGAATTGGTGACTCCACTGGGGAGATTTACTCTTAGGGTTTCCCAGATTTATTTAAAGGTTCTTGGGTAGTTCAAAGAAGTTGAGTTTTCTGTTTCTTTGTTGTTTTTTGTTTTCTGTTAGGTCAAAATCTAGCAGGGTGTTACAGGT
>ML789682.1:38236-55704 GCA_009831015.1 Picea engelmannii
TGCTAGTCGACACACACGGAGGCTTGCCTCCGCAGCTTGGGTAATCTTTACACCACAGGGTCAGTTGTTATCTTCCGGAGGGATATGCTTAGGTGACACCACAAACAATGTTGCTGAGTATAGTGCAGTTATTGAGTTGCTTCATGATGCTTTGTCATTGGGCATCTCTCATCTCCGGGTCTATCTAGACGCTCAACTGGTTGTGTCACAGCTAAACAGAATATACTGGGTGCATGACCCAACTTTACACCGACGATTCCTTAGGGTACGTCTCTTGGAACGCAACTTTGATTATATTACATATTTTCATGTTCCTAGGAGTCTAAATCAAATCACAGATACTCTAGCTAATCACATTTTAGATTGGCATCTTGCTCACACATAAAAAGATCATGATCATACACATGTAAATACATTTTTGCACACATAATCCATAAAGACACATAAAAGAAATAAAAACGATATATAAACATTTCGAAAATCCTCAGAGTACATAGATGGGCGCAAGCGCCTCAAAAAGTGGGAACCATAATGAGTCACTGGGGCTTATGCCCTCAAAAAATATATACATGTTAGTTCTCGTAGCACATAAAAGTCTACAAGTCTGTTCAGGGCATGTGGGCCCTGTTATACTAAAAAACAGCCTGACCTAAACGTCTAAACAAACGGACCCATGTTCGAGGTACCCCCACAATATGAGTCTGCAAAGAGGGAGACAAGTCCTCTATCTCCACCATGGGAACTATGCGAGTGAGCGCAGTGAAGTTCTGCTCAATCCGCCTAAGAACTCCCTCGGCCTCTCCTGCTGGGAGGTTCCCTGCCACTGCTGCTCCCCCGACGGTGGCAGCTGCAGCCTCTGGCCGTGGGCGGTGCCGGTTCCGTGCATAATCGGCCGGTCGCACGGGTCCCACATCTGCACGCAACACAATATTCACCCATCAAAAACTCTTTTATACAAAAACATGATATATATCAAAAAGACATAAAAATTACATATGCAAACAAAAAAAAACTGTACAGGTGGAGACTTACCCATCTCCCCTCGCTCCTCACCAGGAGGCACTGGTATCGCTGGATCTCTGGAAAAATCTATCCCGGCATATGGGTAATCCTCGATAGCTGGGATCTGTCATGACAACCACGCAAAAAAGTCGTCGTTGAAGGCCTCTTTGGTCCTTCCACCACCCTGTCACAGAAGCAATGCTTCCCATCTGCACACTGGAGGGAAAGTCGCCAGATGTCCTCGAACTGTCAGCCAAGGACTGAAACATGGAACTCTCTCAAAAAAGAACGAACACAGGATAGTCCCAAACCCAAAGTTCCTGTGTGTCCGCTGCCTGCAAGCTGTCAGCTGACCTGTCATGCTTGCCAGTAGTGTGGTACTCCAGTCAAAAATTTGTGCATTCATGCACTGAATTGCACAGTTCATCTGTGCGCGCGACGCCTGATGTACGGCTGCGGAGCCGGTAATTCGCCCAATGAGCGATAAGATAGTCTGAAGAGTAAGGCTGGTGATACTGCTAACCATTATCAAGGAAGTCCTCTGATTGGTCCCAGCCACGCAATATTCCTCTATCAACTCCGAGACTTTGCTCGGCCCCGCAGGAAAGGTCTGAAAGTTGACGGGTTCCCCTCTCCTCGAGAGGCCTGTCAAAAAATAGATATCCTCGGTGGTGGGCACCAAGGATTGCCCCTCTATCATAAATTCCTCTTCAACTGGGTGCCAATAGTCAACCAAGGCATTCAGTAGCCCGGGTTGAGCGTGCATGAATGGACACAGGAAAAACATTACCAAGCCACACTGCGACAGCGCGGCCATAACATTCAGATCTGCAGCCACAGCCTCATTGGCAGCCTCATGCTCCCTCTCTCTCCACTGGACATACATCCTGCCAGACACACAAAGGAAAAAGAGGGAGTTTAGTCTTCATTTCATCACAATTTCCATCATGCCGGAGTAGCCCGCGGGCTGTCGAGGTGACATTCGCGGGTACCCGCGCGCAGCTTTAGTCCTGCGCGTGGGTACCCGCGGGCTGTCCCTGGACAACCCGCGTTTTTCTAGGGCCGGCCTCTTAGAGGTCGACGACCACCCCAAAAAACAACTTCAAAGACATAAATTAAGTATTGAAATGAAATATTAGGGAGTTTGTACTTACTTGGTCCAAGCAGAAGTCCGTTTCGTCCACTGAAGCTCCCAGAATCAAGATCTTTGGCAAAGGGGGTCTTTTGGCTCCAGAGTCAATTTCCAAATCAACAATGGTGATAATGAGCTGCCAACTTCTATTTATAGGCTTTTTGGCCTCTTTTTGTCACTCTTTTTGCCCCTTTTATCAGTTTCTTTATACCAAAAACCATTTTGAATGGTTCCGAAGTTATATGGGAGGGATTTGATCAGGTATGGGGACATTTTTCATTGAGTTTCAAAACATAAAAAAAAAAACAAATTATACATATGGGCGGTCCATAATTTTTTTTTTTTCAAACATCAACCTGAGCATATAGGGTAGGATTCCATCCCCACTATTTCATCTCGTTTCCTTTTGTTTTATGATATAGGATCGATCCCACCCGGTTGTGACACAGAACCGTCATATCTTCTCTAGAAGGGTCGCAACTTGGTGATAGAGCTTGCCAAAACATGGATTCCCTAGGTAGTTCATGGCTGCATTATGGTGTCTATGTCGTTTCTAACAACACTGTAGGCTCGGGAGTCCGTATAGTCTTTCTGGAATACGAGTTTGAGCCTCATTTGCATGGGTCGTTTTTACTCTTTGTCTTACCCTCCGGACTCCCAAATCATAACGGGTCTCCTTTTAAGCCCTTTTCAGACCCTCTAAACATGAAAAGATTGCCGAGCGATCTTGTGACCCTTCACGCTCGTTAAACTGAAATTTGAAGTCACGTCCGTCCGACGGTAGTTTACCCCTTTTTCGGTCCGGATGGTCAACTGTACGAACAAAGGAATACTCTATCGAATTTCAATTCTTTAGAAGAGTATCCTCAGGTATAATTTTATTCCTTTTTCGGGCCCGAGGGACTAAATTTATGAAAAAGAAACCCCCCCGGAGTCCATAGTTAAGCTCTTTTCAGACTCCCTAAAATTGAAAAGATTGCCGAGTGACCTTATTCTTTCACCCTCGTTAAAAGGTCCAGAAGAACATTCCTGACGGAGTCCATAGTTAAGATTTTTTCAGACTCCTTAAAATTGAAAAAATGGTTGAGTGATCTTGTCCTTGTCACACTCGTTAAAATGGTTTTGAATTGATGTCTAGTCGGTGCTAGTTTACCCCTTTTTTGAACCGACTAGACTATTGTCGAAAAAGGTACCCCAATGGAGTTTCCTTTTATGCTTTTTCAGACTCTCTAAACATGAAAAATCACCGATCTTACCTTCTTTGGGCTCGTTAAACTTACATTGAAGGACGTTACCATTGTGTGTTCTATCAACCGCATTCACATCCTTTACCCATCAGCTTCAGTACAGTTTTCTTTTTCATCTTAACACCTTTGGCCACTGGAAGATTTTTCCCGAGTATCATTTCCCTAGAACATCAGTCTTGTCCTTGTGCCTTGAGCTTGTATGTTTGATGTGCTCGTTCCTCCACTGTAACGTAACATTCATTTATTCTTTTCAAAATAATAAAAAATAACAAAAAAATCAAATATACCCCAAAAAGAGGATGGGAAAAGTATTTTCTTTATTGGCAGCATTATGAGTCACCCTTGGATAAAGCACATCTGTCCGTTTGATTCATCAGACTTTGGGATGTAGTACGACCTTAGGAAGCTTTGCTCGTTATCTTGAGTTGTGTCCTCCACCGTTTGGTTACTCTTCCAAACATATGGAGAGTTTGCGTTGCCTCCTGCTTCGTAGACTTATGATTAAAAGATATGCTACCTAAGTCTTATCACTTGTCGTGCTATTGTCCAAGGGAAGTTTGTCACTTAGCCTGAGTTGGCCCATTTGCACTATGTCTCTTGTCCGCATACCCGACCATCCTGAACGTCCAATCAAGTCTTTGTTTGAAATCACTGAAGCCTTCAGTCCGATCATCAAGATTATCAAGTCCACAACCAACGAGCCGTCGAAGACCTCTGGGTATTGCAGTCGTACACTCATATTACACTCCTACCTGAGTTTTAGAAGATTTTGAATTTGTTTCTCGAGCTCTGAAGCACATCCATCAGGCCAAATCAACTTCTAAGAGATGGATACTTTCTATGTATATCTTTCTGATTTTGAGATGTAGCTTCGCTGTGTATTGTTTGCGACTACTCTTTATAGTTGTTTGACATGGATATACAGTGTATTTGATTAGTAGCCATGGTTCTGATTTATCCCAAGCATGGGTATGCCCGCCTCGGTGAGACATTTGATATTTTTTGCAGACGGCACCTCCTGATTCCTGATTCTTGGGTTCACTCATTCAGCATATCAGTACAGATTGGTAAAGAATTGGTAATGTATTTCGGCCATCAGATGCTCTTCTGACCTCACACATTAGGGTGCATCTATTATAACCCTAAATTGCACCATCCATGGTTACCTGGAATCAGGCCAACTCATTTCCCTTCATTGCCAAAGCCATGCTGAACAAACTCTTAAAAAACCTCTTAAAATAGGTAATACGCGCCATAACCCATTACTGGGTGTGTTGGAACGCTGGCAGGCCTTCTGCTACACGCGTTGGAACACTGGATGGCCCATTACAACCCGCGTTTACCTAACAAAGAAAAAAATAAGGAAAGTTGCCGACGAAACGAAAAGCTTTGGGTGAGTTAACTGGAACTCCCTGCCATGCATGGACGAGAGTTCGTCTAAAACCCTAGATCCTTCTAGCCTAGAAAATAAGGGGTAGGGGTACTATTCAAAGGAGTAAAATCATAGCAAACAAACTCTTCCCAATTTCTGAATCCGTTTTGTCCCAACCCTTTAGCCTTTCCTCAAGATTTAGGAGAATTCAAGCAAAGTAGTTGGAGGACAAAGAAGAGGAGGAGCCCAGGATCAGGATCAAGGAACGGTGACCGGTATCTATAATCATTGTAAGTTGATTCATCTCGAGATTAATAAAAATATACTTTTCCCATCCCAAATGCACGAGTCTTATGTGTTTCATTTGATTTATGTTTAATCTCTAACCCTCTAGTAGAACAATAGCATGCATGTGTAGTTTTGTCTTGATTGTAGGATCGCTTTTTGGAAGGAGCAGCAGAAGCAAGGGGATAAAATGCAACGAAGGATCTACACCAAACGACGATAAAAAGGTTAGTTGGTTCCTTCCATGTTTGCATGTGAAAAAGGGTTTTAGGTTTGGGGTAGAAGGTTAAAAGTAATTTCTGAAGGGTCATGATCTGCATGCAAGTTTAAGCCCCAGCTTGTTAGTCCATAGGGTAGAATTTCCCCACAACACCATAACTCCTCTTTAATACTTATGCATGATGATGATAGTAGTAGAGTATGGAATGAGATATTTTCCCATTTAAACTTTAGGTACATACAATGAATTTCCAAGCAAGGAATTGTCAAAGGCTTGCCATACATCCAGTTTTCTGAAGGGGTTTGTGAAGGATGCATTCTTGGCAAGCATCCCAAAGAGAAGTTTGAAAAGGGGAAGGAAAAGAGAGCCTCCTCTTCCTTGGAGCTTGTTCCTAGTGATATCATGGGTCCATTTACACATCCGTCCATCAACAAATCAAGGTATGTCCTTACATTTATTGACAATTACTCACACTATACTTGGGGTTTATTTTCTGAGGAAAAAGTCTGAAATTTTTGAGCATCTCAAAGACTTCAAAGCTCTAGTAGAGACACAAACTAGGAAGAATATCAAGATCCTCCGTACAGAAAATGGGGGGGAATATATCAACAAAGATGTTTAGAATATTTTTCGTGAGGATCGTATCCAATTTCAACATATAGTTCCATACACTCCACAACAGAATGGAGTTGCTAAAAGAAATAATAGATCTCTCAAGGAGATGACCAGTTGCATGTTGCATGCGAGGTCTCTTCCTTTCGGGATATTAGCTGAGGCACTTAACTGTGCTACTTACATACATAACATATCTCCTTATACATATGTTGACAACATGACACCTTTTGAGGCTTGGAAAGGTGACAAACCAGATGTCACACACTTCTACATATTTGGATCTCATGCATGGGCCCATATTCCTTTTGTAAAGAGGAAAGCATTAGATCCACATAGAACACCTTGCATATTTTTGGGATCTCACGATGATGTGAAGGGGTAAAATTTGATTGATCCCTCTAAATACTGGCTCATCATTGAGCACAGTGTTTAGTTTGAGGAGAGTCCTTTGCATGAACCATCAGTGCAACATGTAGATACTCTTGTGATTCCATTAGTGGTAGACATCATATATGATTATTTCATACAGTCAACTGCTACATATTCAGAATCATAGGATTCTGTACATGGAGATGAGTAGGTAGTACAACCAATGCCAAAGCTTAAACAAATGCCCAAGTGGGCACTTTTAGTAACATTTCTTGTCCGAAGCACAAGAGCATTCGGGTCAGCGAGTCGCATGAGGAGAGCCCGAGCGCAACGCGGAAAATCTCATTTCAGGTTCCCAAGAAAGCGAGTGGACGATATTATATCGTCGACGGTCTAGCTTCATCCATAGGAGCATATCAGTGGTTTGTGGAAAATCACGGTTAGCGGAGTTGCGTTGAGGTTAGCGCAAATGCTTCGCGCCCATATTATATGCAAGGAAGAATAGTATCCATCCATCGAAAGGATGCGTGGCATGAGATCTAGTCGCGTCAGCGTTTCGACAATCACGAGTTCAAAGGATGAAGGTTCTGTGTTGCCCTATATCTCGAAGCCCCGAAACCTGAAGGCGCCCGAAGTTGGGCCTACAATATTACGGAGCAATCTCAACCGTCCATCCACAGGAGACACCTGACGCGTGATTAGGTTCCTCGCCGTTTCTCCCATCATGATTTTAAGGCGTAAATAACAGCTCCATCATTTCCCGATGCGCGAGGTGTCGGGAGTGTCCAGGATCCGGGCCCACGGCATGATCAGGAGAGTTCAAAACCGCCATATCTAGAGGGACACGTCGCGCCAGATTAAGCCATCTCAGTGTTTCACTTATCGCGATTTCAAGAAACAAGGATCAACCCCTTCCTATTCGCGAATGCCGAAAGTGCCTTTGAGAGTAAACACATGGTCACAGCCCATGGTCACCTGGGAAGGAAAGGAGCTCCACAAAGGGGGTCAAGGGCGTCGGGTTTCAATCACAGAGAGTCCCGTCATGACCTCCAGTTTCCATCGGACCCGACTTCGATCCTGGTCTTCACTGGAGTAAATGAAGGCAAGAAGGGGTGGTTGAAACCTGTCCTCATTCATTAAGTGCGAGGTATGGAGGGTCTGGGAAGCGGTCTTCTCGAGAGGGTCCTGTGTACCCATTTTTCCAGGGAAGCCATGCCGATTTCTCGACTAGCCGGAGGAGGCCTGCACACGCTATCTCGACACTTAATGGCTCAACTACTCCCCTTGCAAGAGACATGCGCAGTGAAGGTGGCATCTGACAAAGAATACCCACCCGAATTTGGCTGAAGGGACAAGAAGCCTTGGATGACTGAGCACGCCGATGTTAGGCGATTTTCTCTGAGTATATAGACTAAGTCTTTGTATTTTGTAAGGATCGATGGTTGAGCAAGGCTCCCAATTGTAAAGTTTTGACGCAACGTTGGTCGCTCTGGTTAATGTATAAGGCATTGGAGACTTCTTACTTTATGGATGTCAACCTCTTTTCCATCTCTTTGTTTACTATGTTAGAACAACTTGGAATTGGAGGATCCAATCGAGTTGTAGCTGTTATAGGATGATGTAGGTTGGATCACTGTAACAGTTTCATTGTTTCTAATCGGTTCCTATGATTTTCTTAGCGTTGAATGACTTGGAATTGGAGGATATAGTCGAGTCACCCCTCATCTCCTTGAAACTCTAGACCAAGAGGATCTTGGCTTCTGATATTTTCTTCCTCAAGCTTCCGAAGGCCTGTTGCCCAAGGTAGTCTTGCTCACCCTTCTCACAAGTCTTTTATCTACCACCCTTTAATAAACATACTGACGGAGTTGGATCAAGACCTCCCTTGCTTTCTACATACCAGACCCTGGTTCCTGTGTCAATGCTTCTTTCCTAGGTCTCTTTCCATTCGACCACCCCCCATTTATTAAATAGTGACATAAAAACTGATGGGCGTTGGGCTCTGCTCCTGCAAGCAATCCAGGAGTGTCTTTCTTTGCCAACATTTCTGGCACCGCTGCCGGGGACGAAGTTGAAAATTTTCCCCAGATTTGAACGAAATTGAGCCTTTGATTCTGAAGGTGCATCGGGTATCAGAGCCTTTGAATATTGCTAATGTGCACCTGGCGACTCCATTGTGATGACTCCACTGTGGCGAACCTGCCGTGTTAATTGTGGCTTTCAGAGGTAGACACACGCGGTCTCATCCACAACTGCCTCTAGCTACCCCAGAGACTGATCCAGAGGTGGTTCTCAGAAAGGGAAAATCCTCTGAAGGAGAAACTTCCACCGTTGAACCAGGTAATCCACTATCTCCTTCTATAGGAACTCATTTTTCTCCTCCTTAGTTTCTCAATAGACCTCTTTCTGAGGTTTCTCGTTTCCTGAATTTCGGGAGTGTTCCTGCTGAGTTTTCCCATCCCGGTTTGGGATTGGAGGGAGAAATCCTTGTCACTCCCCTCTCCTCTGAAGCTGTACCCTGGCATAGACCCAGGACTACAAAAGATTTCCCCACTCCTGCACAAAGAGGAGCACCCGCTGACTTGAGCTTGTTAGTCTTTTCCTTAAATCCCCTTTTGTTTCCCAGTCCACTTCATGACTCATTCCCAATAGCCCCTTCACGAACTCCTTCTCCTCCAAGTTCCCCCCCACCTAATATTCCTATGGCTGGTGCTAATCCCCCTCTAAATAGGATGAACACCATAGTCGCTGCTAGATATGCTCCCTTAATCCTACCTCATCCTATGAATTCTCTCCCTGCTGGAGATTACTTGAAATACATGCCCAAGTTCACTGGGGAAGGGGATGTAACTACTGAAGAGAATATGGCTGCTTTCTACAGTTATGTAGACAACCTGAACATTGAAAATGAAGATGTCTGGATGAGAGTCTTCATCCAGAGCCTGGATGGTGAGGTTAGGAAATGGTTTAGAGGATTGGCCCCTGCATCAGTTGTTGGGATCGAAGCCCTGGATAGTGCTTTCCTGAGGTAGTGGGGCGATAGGAAGGATTTCATGTATTACATGAAAGAGTTTGGGTATTTAAAGAAGATGGAAGGAGAGTATGTCTCTGACTTCTCCAAAAGATTCAATAAAATGTATAATAAAATTCCTGCCGAAATAAAACCCTCAGAAGCCTTAGCCAATATTTCTTATGCTAGTGCGTTTGGCCCCGATTTTTGTCTTTTATTGAGAGAAAGAAGAGCCACCTCCTTATCTCAAATGCAATAAGCGGCCATAGAAGTGGAATCCAATGTATTAGCAGCTGACAGACTGAGGAACAAGGCCGACGCAGACAGAAGAAAGGGAAGGTCGGAAGCCTCGACTTCTAGCCCATCAGTGCCCCACCCTCAAGTGGATGAGTTGACCAGGATGGTGAAGTCTCTGTCTGCAGAAATGGAGAGAATGAAGGTGGAAGGGAAGCAAGCATACGAGGGCCCTCAGAACGCCAAAAACAAAGGAGGTTTCAGGAGGCCAAACAATATTACTTTCTTGACTACGCAAAGAGAGAGGGGAAGAGACAGAGAAGACCAGAAGATTCAGGCCCCTTTCCAAAACAATTTTGTGTCCAAAGGAGAAGAAGGGGAAACAAATGAGCTTGATCCTGAAATCCATTGCTTCGGAGACGCTCCTCCTTTTCCTCATCTTACTCAATCAGCATACGAGGAGTCTCTCATGGACAGTCAGCTAAATGAACTGAGTAAGGGAGACAAGACTAGTGGCACCCAAGGCATATATGATCTGAGGTCTAAGAAAAAGACAATAGCACCTGATGTCCCTGAGTAGTCCACTAGAGCAGAGAAGCCTGCTAATGAAGTAGCAGACAGTCACAGAGGTAAGAATCCCTGACCCATCTCTCCCACAGTTCAGAGTCATGTTCCCGAAATAAAAGAAATCCCGAAGCTCACATCTTCTTTTAATTTCGAGCATGAAATTCAAAAGATCAGAATCCCCATGCCCCTGACCGAATTGATTAAACATGAAGGGTTCAAGAAACGCTTCTCTGCACTTTTACAGTCTGAGGTCTCATGCCTTCCCACAGACTCCATCAATTTGCAAGATGAAAAGCCTGCAGTTATTCTAGGACCTATGGTAGAAGACATGAATGACTCATCCCCTCCCTTCTACACATCCTTGAACATACATGACAAGGTACTGCACAATTTCTTGATGGATTCGGGGGCTTCTCACAACCTCATGCCCAAAATTGTCATAAAAGAATTAGGACTAGAAGTCACCTAAGCCTATCATGACCTCTATTCCTTTGATTCCAGAAAAGTTCAATGTCTAGGAGTCATCAAAGACCTGGTCGTGACCTTGTTTCAGTTGCCCATGAAAAGTGTGGTCATGGATATTGTAGTGGTTGATGTCCCCCCCAAGTTCAGTATGTTGTTATCAAGGTCTTGGATAAAAAGACTGGGGGGAACTTTGCACATGGACCTCACATATGCTACTATCCCAGTATTTGGAGGAGAACATAGGAGGCTATACAAGGAGGCCCAACTGGCCTATATAATCAGTGATGAGGCCAACCCTACCAACCATCCCATTTTTTCCTTGGACACTGATTTAGGTTCCAGTGTAATACAACTCACTAATGCTCTCGAGCCCCTTCTAAGACTCAGAAATTCACCCACCACTTCCCATGAATTTCCTCCCTCTATCACCCCCGTCTGGGAAATGTTCTTTGATGGAGCTTGTTCCAGGGAAGGCGCTAGAGCTGGGGTGTTTTTTGTGTCACCTGCTCAGGAAACGATATCCCTGTCATACAAACTAGAATTTGAAGCTACCAACAATGTGGTAGAGTATGAATCTCTTGTCCTAGTATTAAGAGCTTCAAAGGAAATGGGAATTCAGGAAGTAGCAGTGTTCGTTGATGCAGATTTGGTGGTCCAGCAGATCAGAAACGCTTATCAAGCCAAGCATCCTCAACTCAGAAGCTACAAAAATGAGGTGTGGGACCTAGTTGACAACTTCTTCTTGGCATTCAATATTTCTTTTGTCCCAAGAGAGAAGAACATAGTGGCAAACTCCTTGGCTACATCAGCAAGCAATTTCAAAGTACCCTTGCCACCCAAGTTCAGATATGATGTAGAGGTAAAATACAGGCCCTCCATACCTGACAACGTCAAACATTGGAAGGTATTTGAGGATGATCTCGAGATCAAGAAATTTTTGGAGACTGTCGAAGAATTTTCAGAAATGCATATCGACCAAGATTTTGTCTATGAAGAAGGGCTTGATGGGGGTAAGTTTCTGAGTAAAATAGAAGAGCATGACATTGCGCAGCTCCCCAACAACCATATTCCAAGGGGACTGGTTCCTTTGGAAAGGATTTTTGATAGAAATGATGTGTCATTAAAGGGGGAAATATCGGAGGATGACACTGGTACTATTCAGTGCAACATTGGTACCGAGAGTGAGTCTAAGTTTGTCAAATTGTCAAGAAGTCTGACAAAGGAGAAGAGGTCTGAATACATTGGATTTTTGAGGGAATTTGCTGATGTTTTCTCCTGCACCTACGAAGACCTCAAAACATATGACACTTCTGTCATCGAGCATAAAATCCCATTGAGAGGGGAGGCAAAGCCATTTAAGTAGAAGATGAGATAGATCAATCCTATGTTGCTGCCTATCATGGAGAAGGAAGTGAAGAAGCTGCTGCATGCCCAAATCATCGTACCACTGAGATACTCAGAGTGGGTGGCCAACTTGGTACCAACAAGGAAAAAGAATGGAGAAATCAGACTCTTTGTAGACTTTAGAAACCTAAACATGAGCTCGTGAAAGGATAACTACCCCTTACCAAAGATGGAACATATTGTGCAGAGGGTAATAGGAGCATCCAGGATGTCCATGATCAATGGTTTCTCTAGCTACAATCAAATCTCTGTTCTACCTGAAGACAGGGAAAAGATGACATTTACCACTCCATGGGGAACATTCATGTATGCTAAGATGCCTTTCGGATTGATGAATGCAGGGGCAATGTTTCAGCGTGCCATGGACATAGATTTCATTGGGGAAAAGGATAAATTTGTGGTCATCTATCTAGACGACATCACAGTATTTTCAAAATCTGATAGAGAACACTGTTGTCATCTCAGGAAGGTTTTCTTGAAATGCAGAATTTTTGGCATTTCATTAAATCCCAAGAAATATTTGTTCGCCATGTAGGAGGGAAAGTTACTAGGCCACATAGTATCAGTGGAAGGAGTCAGGATTGACCCTAGCAGAGTTGAGGAAATACAAGCCTTATCAATCCCGAGGTCCAAGAAAGAGATCCAATCCTTCCTCGGTAAGATTAATTTTCTGAGGAGGTTTGTGCCTAACTTTGCTGAGGAGGTAAAACTTATAACAACCATGCTAAGGAAAGGAAATGAAGTGAGGTGGATTTCTAAATCGCGACATTCCTTTGAGCAAATAAAGAAGGCCCTGAATGAAGATCCTGTGTTTATTAGTCCCAACTATTCAAAGGATTTCGTTATTTTCTCCTTTTCTTCACCTGACATGGTAGCCGCTGTTTTATTACAGACAAACAAGGATGGGCTAGAGCAGCCTATTGCCTATTTCAACCGAACATTGAGGGATGCCGAAGTCAGGTATGACACTATGGAAAAGCAGGCCTATGCACTAGTAAAGGCCCTTAAGGCATTTAGAATCTATGTCCTGCAGTAAAAAATCATAGCTTATGTCCCCTCAGCTGCTGTTAAAGACATTCTTATTCATCTTGACATAGACGAGAGGAGGAGTAAGTGGATAGCCAAGATTATGGAATTTGACCTGGAAATAAAGCCTACCAAATTGATCAAAGGTCAAGGTTTAGCCAAGCTGTTGGCTGAAGCCAATTGCCAAGCTTTGGGGATAAGTTTCATCAACGAATGCTCAGGAATTCAGCAGGGTTGGCTGTCTGACATGAACCCTCAAAGGGAGCCCCCATTAGCTCGATGTCCTTGGTATAAGGATGTCATATACTTTCTGTAAGAGTTGCGGCCTCCAGACGGCCTGCAAAGAAACAAAGAAAGAGCTCTGAAGCTCAAGGCAGTCAAATACTGCCTTATCGATCAAATTTTGTACTGGAAAGACCCCCTGGGGGTGTTTTTAAAATGCACGAATCCACAAGAGGCCGACATGATCATGGTCAAATTTCATAGCGGCCTATGTGGAGGGAACCATTCCTAGAAGACCACAACCCACAAAATTCTCAGAGCTGGGTACTACTAGCCCACCTTGTTCGTTGATGTCCACAGAGGAGTTAGAGCCTGTATCCCATGCCAAAGATTTGTAGGAAAACAACATCTTAAGTATTTACCGTTAAATCATGTGGTTGTTTCAGGACCTTTCTAGCAATGGGGTCTAGATTTCATTGAAGAAATTCACCCTGCTTCCAGTGGGCATCACAGATGGATCCTGACTACTATAGATTTCTTTACCAAGTGGATTGAAGCTATCCCCACTAGGAGTACTTCCCACAAGGTAATCATTGGATTCCTGGAGGAACTCATCATGATATTCGACTGCCCAAGTAAGATTGTCACTGATAACACAACCTCTTTCAGGGCTGAGCCGTTAGCCAAGTTCTGTGACCATTTCGGGATCAATCTGATTCACTCCACCCCATATTATCCCCAGGGAAACGGTTTAGCAGAGTCCTCCAACAAAATCCTGATAAGGATCATCAAAAGGTTGTTGGAAGACAACAAGAAGGCTTGGCATTCAAAATTGAAATTCTCTCTATGGGCCGATCGAGTGACCACGAAGAGATCTATAAGCGTCTCTCCTTTCCAATTAGTCTATGGAGCAGAGGCTGTTTTTCCTTCTCATTTAGCCATTCCTGTAGAAAAATTCCTCTAGGATCATCAAGAGGAGCCCGATGACATGATCATAGGAATTAATCAGCTAGTGGAAGTCCAACAGGTCAGGGAGCAGGTAATGGGTAGAATTCAGGACCATCAACAAAGGATCAAGTAGGGTTTTGATAAGAAGGCCAAGAAGGAAGAGTTTCAAATAGGAGACCTGGTACTAAAATGGGATGCTCCTAAATAGGATAAAGGCAAGCACGGTAAATTTGAAGCCCTATGGATCAGGCCCTTCAAAATCTCTGAAGTTTTCTCAAATAACACGTACAGGTTGCAGGATTTGGAGGGTGACGAAGTTTTCAACAACCCAATAAATGGGCATTTTCTTAAGAAATGTTTTGTCTGAGCCTTCAGAGGCTCCTTTGTTTGTAAATGTTGTCCTTTTAGTTCTTTGTTTTTATTTTTATTGTTTCATCTTAGTAAATGACTCCATAGCCCAACAACAAGGCACTGGAACTACAAAATGAGTCATTAGAGCATCACAGGGACGACTCTATCCCCCATGGAGCCTAAATGTTAGTAACATTTCTTGTCCGGAGCACAAGATAATTTGGGTTAGTGAGTCGCATGAGGAGCGCCCGAGCACAACATGAAAAATCTCATTTCAGGCTCCCAAGCAAGCGAGCAGACGAGATTATATCGTCAACGGTCCAGATTCATCCATAGGAGCATATCAGCGGTTGGTGGAAAATCGCGGTTAGCGGAGTTGCGCCGAGGTTAGCACAACTGCATCACGCCCATATTATATGCAGGGAAGGATAGTAGCCGTCCATCCAAAGGACGTGTGGCGTGAGATCTAGTCGCGACGACGTTTCGGCAATCGCGAGTTCAAAGGATGAAGGTTCCGTGTTGCCCTATATCTCAAAACCCCGAACCCTGAAGGCGCCCGAAGTTGGGCCCGTAGTATTACAGAGAAATCTCGACCGTCCATCCACAGGAGACACCTGGCACATGATTAGGTTCCTCGACGTTTCGCCCATTGTGATTTTAAGGCGTAAAGAGCAGCTCCATCATTTCCCGATGCGCAAGGTGCTGGGAGTGTCTAGGACCCGGGCCCACGGCATCGTCGGGAGAGTTCAGAACCGTCAGATCTAGAGGGACACGTGGCGCTAGATTAATCCATCTCGGCATTTCTCTCATCGCGATTTCAAGAAACAAGGATCAGCCCCTTCCTATTCGCGAATGCTGAAAGCGCCTTTGAGAGTAAACACTGGGTCATAGCCCATGGTCACCTGGGAAGGAAAGGAGCTCCACAAAGGGGGTTGAAGGCATCAGGTTTTAGTCACAGAGAGGTCCGTCATGACCTCCAGTTGCCATCAGACCCGACTTCGATCCTGGTCTTCGCTGGAGTAAATGAAGGAAAGAAGGGGTGGTTGAAACCTCTCCTCATTCATTAAGTGTGAGGTATGGAGGGTCTAGGAAGCGGTCTGCTCGAGAGGGTCCTGTGTACCCATTTTTTCAGGGAAGCCATGCCGAGTTCTCAACTAGTCGGAGGAGGCCTGCACACGCTAGATCGACACTTAATGGCTCAGCTACTCCCTGTTGGAAAATATTGAACAAGCAACGAGTGCGTGTTGATGGTTGTTGTCATTAATGGCAACAGTGGAGACGGCAGGATAAGAAGGATAAAACCCCTTGGGGATTCGGACGTAAAAGCTCAGGAGGAACAAGATTGAAGAAAATGCGCGCAACAAGAGCTTACAGAGAAGAAGGAAGACACAGATCCAGTGACCGTTGGATTCCATTCAAATTTCCCGAAAGGCCGACAACCGTCAGATCTGCAGAAGTTGCGAGGGAGATAAATCATTGGATATTCGAGGATCAGAACTTTGAAATGTCCAATTCACTTGACATCGAAAACCCCAAAATCGCGATATGCGATTTCGCGATTTGATCGCAGCCGTTAAATCAAGAAGAGATTGGGACCATCCACTTGTAGACAGGAGGCTTCATCGGAGTTTCGGGGATCGGGGTTTCAATATGCAAAGAAAAAAATTCAATGAAAATCCCGATTTCGCGATATGCAAAATCCCGACTGAATCTGCACCGTCAGATCAACATGAGATCTAGACCATTGATCCAACTCACAACGGTATACCACGTCACCCAGGGACACATGGCACAACCAGGGAATGACAGGTGTCAGGCAGATTTAACACTTCAGGCACATGCAAGTCACGAATCAGAGTGACACGTGGCAGGATCTAACATGTGTCAAACCACGTGTGACGTCAGCAGAGGCATCGACGATTGGGACTTTGATATGTCAAGAACACACTGCAATAGAAACTCCGAAATCACGATATACGATTTTGCGATGTAATCACAGCCGTTGGATAAGAATGAGATCTGGACCGTTGATCTCCGTCATCGGAGAATCGGGGATCGGGAATTCTATAGGCATGTGCATGATGACATCTAAAATGCTGAAACCCCGATGAGAGGCTTGACCGAGGTCATGTGTTGACGGTCATATGGGCCTAGGCCTATAGCCAGCAGGGCTAGCACGTGGAAAGGGGCGCATCGACATCGGGGATCGAAACTTTGAAGTGACAAAGTCACTTGACCTCAGGAGTGCCGATTTCGTGAGATGAAAAATCGCGATACAATCTGAGCCGTCAGATCAAGCTATGATCTAGACCGTTGATTTTAGACCATGTCGGAGTTTCGCAAATCGGGATATGGATTTATAAGTGAAAAGAACAGTGAACATGAAGAACGCCGAAATCCCGATAGAGAGACATAAGGTTGTGGTCACGGAGTGAAGGTCACGTTGGCCGGAAACTAAGCTCAGGAGGGCTAGTGTATGAAAGGAGCCATCGGGAATTGGAGAATCGCGAGTCCGGAGGACTTGTGATTTTTGACATTGCAAATGCCGAAATCGCGATGAGTGAAATCCCGATTTGATCTGAATCGTTGGATCAAGTATTGATCGGAGGGTTGTTGTTCTTCCTCACATGTTAACACTTCAGTTATGAATCCGTTAAGAGAAACAGATTGATAATGACAAATCGGTTAGCGTTTTTAGTTTCCAAGACAGATGTCCTTGTATTACCGATTGGAAGGGGAAGTGGAATCGTCAAGGTAACTTGTATAAAAGAATATGAACGAGACTGAGTTTCATTGGTCGTTCTGTATGGAAAAAATATGAAATAGTAAGAAAAGGAAAATGAGCAGAGGTGTAGTAGGATATGAAGCAAATGCACAGAGCGAGATGAAATGGAGAGCAGAAGCAGAACAGAAGGACAGATAGAACAGAACAGAAAAGGTGATGCAGAGCTGACCTGCTAAACAACCAGAAGAATAAAAGAATTGCAGAACAGTTTGTT
>ML789682.1:91275-114022 GCA_009831015.1 Picea engelmannii
TGAATACCATTACCACTGGTGCAGAGTAAGAACTTTGGCTAGGTATAATAATGCCAGCCTCTAACATTTCTTCAACCATGCGCTCAATTTCACTCTTTTGGGCGTAAGGGTATCTGTATGGCCTGATGTTAGGAGGAACACTCTCATGAATTAGGTGAATTTCATGATCATGATTTTGAGTGGGTGGAAGACCTTTGGAAATATCTTCAAATAATTTGGAATGCTTATCAATGATCCTTTGGAGATCTTGAGGAATAGATGGATTAGTTATTTTAACATCTCGTGAGCATAGTTGTGCAATAACACCTTGATTCCCCCTTTTCAATAATTTTGTCATGCCGTTAGAGCTTATCACCTTACCGGCTTTCCCTGTGATACCTCTTAACTCAATTTCTTTTCCTTCCAATGAAAATTTCATGAAAAGTTCTTGAAAATTAAAAGCCACTCTTAATTTTTTTCTACAATGTTTCAGAAGGAAAGGCTTGGAGGATATTTAGTAGATGGATTAAGGTACGTTGGGTTCAAAATTCATCTCCCGAGGCCTTATACTTTTGGAGATACAGCCTGTACAAGATAGGGTTCTGGAATCATCGTAAACTGAGCCATTACGGAATTTTAACTATAAAAACGTTTATGTAACGTTTCATACCCTGAAATATGGAGGCTATTTATAGAAATTAGTAAGGTATCTGTGGTAAAAATTTTAGCTTCTGGGTCATCTTAAATTTGTATATACACATTTTGTAAGATAGGGTATCTGACTAGTCCTATTGAATAGTCTCAAGAAGGCGTTCCAAGTAAAAAAATCATAACTTCTTCCTAGAGTAACCAAATTGAGGGGGATTGGCTTCATTGGATCGTGGATAGTCTGTAGTATTACTAGTGTGAGTTTCAGAATTTCACATCAATTATTTTGTGCGAGGCATGCTATACAAGTGAGATATCCTGGAAAGGAAAAAAATCGGCAAGTTGTGGGGAAGTTACCATAAAATCCACTTGGCATATCCAATTTTGATCAGACCTATGGCATTGTAGAGAAGAAATATTAGAGAACTACATAAAATAATTTTTCATACCCAGAAGGGTTGAAACTTTGGAGATACAACAGAAGAAATATTGTCTAGCAAAACCACCTCAAAATCAAGGTTCAAAAGTGATAATTGGCCAACATGCCACCCAAAAAGGGAATTTCTACACCAAATAAGCCTCCAGAAAATCCTACTAGGACTCTTTATGAAGGTGAAGAAATGTGTAGGGACATGAATGATTTACAAAAGAAGATAGTAACAGAAGACGAACTACAAGAGATGATGGAGGATTTAAAAGGGGAGATCATGGAAGTATTGAAAAATTTTGTAATAGAGAAGACACCTGAAAGTGAAAATGCATCCCATGAAATTCATGATGAGGACACAAGGAAGGTTAATCAAGAATGGAGACACTCCAAATTTGGTTTGAAGACCAACCAAGTTCCTAAGATTTATATGAGGAAGTTTGATGGTAAGGACCCAATCACATGGATACTTCAGATGGAGCAATTCTTTGATCTCCATAATGTGCCACATACACAAAAGGTACGAATTGCTTCTGTATATTTAGAACCTAATCAATTTGTATGGTATCGATGGCTTTTTTCTCGCAAATCACTCGTCACTTGGACAATTTTCACGGAAGAAATGATAGCACACTATGAGGATACAAGGAGCAATCATTGGACTATTAATTACATATTCCCCCATAGTAAGATTGATCTTATTTCATTTTCTTGAGAAATTGATAGTTCCTCCATATGTAATCATTACTTGAAACTCTGGCACTGGATGTACAAAGCAATTGACATCTTTGGCTAATTTATAGTGAATGAAATTATGAGTACTTCCAGAATGAATTAGGACTATTACCTTTTTCTTTTTGATGTATCAATTAGAACACAAAGATGGTCCAAATGGAGCAACAATCCATCCTGAATGTGAAAATCGTTGACATTCGCACCTTTACCTAAGAGATGATAGGTGGTGGTGAAGTCAAGATCTCGCTGATAAAGTTGGGGCCACTCCAATGCCTCATGCACATAGGAATGGAGCATGGTGGTGAGTGCAGCCAAAGGAGGTCGACTGAGGTAGTCAGTGACACAATGTTTTGTCCCTGTCTTATACTTGATGTTGAGATGGAACTGTTGTAGGTATGTGGACCACTTTTGATGGCGATCATTCTATAACTTCCCTTGTGTATATATGAACTGCAGAGGCTTGTGATCAATGTGGATGATTGTCTCCTTTCCTAGAATGTAATGTTTCCATTGCCGACAAGATTTCACAATGGAATAAATTTCCTTTTCATAGGTGGGGTATTTCCGGATGGTATCTAAGAGTGTCTCACTATGGTATGCTACTGGATGATCATGTTGAATGAGAATTGTGCCTATAGCATAGTCAAATGCATCAGTCTCAATATCGAATGGTTTTTGCAGATCGGGTAAGGAGAGTACTAGAGCTGAGCACAAGGGATGCTTCAAATCATCAAATTATCTTTGTTGTGCCTTCCCACATGCTAAATTTTCCCTACCACTGCCATTGGTCTCTTGGATGAGGGCCCATGCAATATGGGAGAATCCCAACATGAACCGTCAGTAGAATTTGGCAAGTCCCAAGAAGATCTGAAGCCTGGTTAGTGTGGTTGTGGATGGGAAATCATAGATGACTTGGATATTAGCTGGATCCACATGTACCCCATTCTCATCAACAATGTATCCCAAGTATTGGACCTTGTTCATGCCAAAGGATCATTTTTCCAAGATGGAATATAGCTTGTGTTGTCGTAGAGTGCTCAAAACCTACTAAATATGTGACATGTGCTCCTCCCAAGTTCTGTTGAAGATGAGGATGTCATCCAGATATATCACCATAAAATATTTGGTGAAGGGTCTCAATACATCATCCATCAACCTCATGAAAGTGGTTGGTTCATTTTTTAAGCCAAAGGGGGAAGAACCATTCAAAGAGACCTTCTTTAGATTTGAAAGTTGTCTTCCATACATCAGTCGGTTCGATGGGATCCTGGTGGTATCCATACTTTAGGTCAATCTTGCTGAATAACTTTTCCCACTTGAGTTTGTCAAGAAGGTCATCAATTCGGGGAATTGGATATCAGTTCCTGACTGTGATTTTGTTTAATTCTCTGTAATCAATGCAAATTTTCTAGGTCCCGTCTTTCTTCTGCACTAGCACAATCGGGCTTTCGCAAGGGTAGGATATGGGTATGTTGTGCCCATTTTAAAGTAGCTCTTGGATTTTAGTCCACTCTGATACCACTGATCCATAATTATGAGCATAACGAAATGAATAACAGAATGAACAAAGATACGAAGAACAACAATAGGTATCTAGTGAACAATAACTTCCATTGAATAAATAAAATATGTTGAAACTGTATAACTGCAAAACTGAAAACAACTTGCTCGAATGGGGGTAGCTATCTCTGAGAAGAGATGTGGCTACTACGTTCATATTTATGAGAAAAAAAGATTAAAATGAGGCTCCAAAGGCTTTTTTAACATTACTCATGAATTCCAAAACCCTATACATCCAAAAACCTAACCCTAGGAGATGAAACTCCAAAAGTTATGTGGGCCCAATGGGTAAGTTGGTACCTCAACTTCATTGGTTCATAAATTTTGCATACGACCTCCGTTTTAGGCGTGTGATATCCCATTTGAAAGGTATTTTCGAGAACTACACATTATTCCATCAAAATATAAATTGATCTACAGTTTGACTATGGAAAGCCAAAAAAAAAATGTTTAGGGCCTCAAAGCAACCTTAGAAGTACAAAAAGATGTACTGACATGAAAACTTCCCAAATAAGCCAGTTGGATTAGGTGGGCGGCCACCAATATCCACCTGGAAGATGTGTAGGAATTCAGACAACCTCAGAAGTGTAGAACCCACAATTACAAATAATTATATAAGAACTTGTTGAACTAAATACTGTCAAGAGGAGCCAGTTGGAATAGGTGGGTGGCCACCAATATCGACCTGGATCAACTGCCTAGTCGACTAAAATATTGCATTGGTCAACCCAACCTGATGGTTGACTGTATCAACTACTTATTTGACTTTTATTTTCTATTGACTAGCATATTATAATGGTTGACTACCTATCCTAGTTGACTTCCAGACTTAGTCGATTTCCTAGCCTAATCAATTAGTCGACTAGATCTTCCAACAAGTACAATTACTAGAAATCTAGTTCAATGTAGAATATGTTTGAGATTTTACGAGTTGGATTAATGCATCTGTGTTTTTCATAAATTGAAATGAAGAAGGACTTGTAGCCTAATCAATGAAAATTTTACAATACACATAATTTCTAACAACATTACTTATATGCATAATGCTTGAAAACTCGGTGTTACTTTTATAATAGATTCATCTCAATATGAGGACCAAAAACATGGAGGATGCATAGGAAATCAACAACCATGAAGAGGAATTGAGGGGTTTGAATGTTATCACGGGAAATGAAGAAACAAAATACAATGGCCATAAAAGTGAGGTGGAACTAGTAGAGTTGGAAGAAACCATGAAGAGTCTGAGGATGGAAATAAAAACCAACAAGGGTGATAATTACAGAGTAATAAGAGTTCTAGAGGAATAGAATAATATAAACACTCAACTTCCAGATAGTCTAAAGTGATTTCAAAGGAAACCCAGGGTTGGATCAGGATCAAGACATGAAGAATAAGGTAAAACTCATGTAAGAAGGGAGAAATATTTATTTATTTATTAATTGAGTTGGTTGTCATTGATGTCAAGCCTTGAAGCAAGTTCAGTAGAAAATTCCGGTAGCCCGAATAGTATGGTTAATGTAATTTCTTTTGATTGATGTATAATGGTATGAATTTTAATATATTTGCAGGTAATACTATTCTATATGGATAGTACATGTCATGCCATTTCTGGTGATATGTGGAATGCCACATAACTCCTCAAATTTAGAGAGTTATGACCTTGTGAAGCTGGAGAACCCTCATGTGTTATCTAGAAGGTCAAAGAAGTTAAAATTATTATAGAAGATCCTAGAAGAAGTTGAGTAGTCAAGTGAGTGAAACTAGGAGTTAATCATGGGTTAAGTTGTTGCAATAAGAAAATAATTAAAAATAATTTAGTTGTAACTAGAAGTGGAGAATTTACTACTTGTAGCAAAGTGGGTTAGAAGTGGACAGGTGGTTAGAAGTGGGTTGTCCCTAAAAGAAGGAAATTAGGTTAAGTTGGTTAGAAGGTAACTTCTTGAGGAAGCTACATGGAAGTATAATTAAGAGACCAAGGCTGTCCTATTTGCATCTATTGATCACATTGAATATCTATTATTGTGTAATGTTTATTTCATGTACTCATTGATATATATGAAGTTGCGCAAGTCTTAGGTAGCACGAAGGGTTGAAGGAGAAATTTTCAAAATTACAGAAAATACTGAAAAAACCCTAGTTTTTTAAGTGTACATGGGATGAAGTGGAGAAGAGTACGTATGTACATGGGATAAAAGTATAATAGGGTGTTTAGATGAAGGAAAAACCCTAGAAAATTGAGAATATGAAGATGTCAAGTCTCTAGAGTCTGAAAGAAAGATCCCAGGAAGGTCTACAGTGACTAGGTACATCAAATCTATCTACTGGTTCAAAAGGTATGTCTTAGTTGTATGAGTAGTTGGATTTTTTTGTGTACATGAGAAATGGTTATGGGGGTTTGAGGATTTTCGCTAAAGAGATTAATGTCTACATGGGACTTTCTGTATAATTCAGTACATGAATACAGTGCTGGTATAATCAATATTTATCATTGATACATCTTGTTAGTGTTGAGGCACATCTTGTATTTCTTGGCATATGGTTAAGGGTTTTTGTGGTACATAGTTGAGATTTTGTACTTGTGAAGTGGTTGATGTATTGACAGGGTGTATATCATAAAGTGTTTGATGTTTATTCCATGTGAGGGTCATTATACTTGTTCTTGATTATACTTGTAGGGAACATGACTAGAGAGATGTAAATACAATTGGTTAAGGGATATGTATGAGGATATATGCACATGGCATAGTTACAGTCTTGACATAGTGATAGGTTGTAGGTTGATGTGACAAAGGATGAAGAGGGTCAACATTTTTTAGAGAGAGAAAACTCTAGTTTTGATCAGAAGGCATATGAAGGATACTATACAGATATGCCACGTGCATATGTGGGTTGTGGTATATATAGGGCATGTACATACACGTGTTTCATAATAGATAGGTCACATATCTATTGGTTTTGGTTGGTATAGTCAGAGTATAGGTACAAGTTGATTACAAAATAGTGGTACAGGTTGGCTACAGGTCAATGATAGAGGTTGGTACAGGTTTACAGTGGTATATCTCACAGTGACAGTGTGAAAATGGTTTCATCATTTTACTTATATTTCAGGGTGATAGGACGGGGAAAAGATAAGTGTTTGAACCCACCTTCCAGTTGTAGTCAGAGAACATAGGGGTTTGTATCATCTTTTTGGTTGTAGCCAGAAAATTGGGGAGTTGTAGATTCCCTCAGGTTGTAGTCTAAAAATACACGGGGTCAGATCCTCCTTCTAGTTTTAGTTGGAGAACAAAGGAAGTTGGTGCTTTCAATGAATGTAATTCTTTAAGACATATAAGAAAACACATTCCATGACTTTCTCCCGCATTGGGTTTCCACGTAAAAATATTGGTGTCCTATGTGTGTGTATGATTGTTCATTGTTCATGTTTTATTCACTCTACACTTATTGGTTGATAATGCTACATTGATCATAAAGATAAATAACACTTGCATACTGTGGTTAAAAAGGATTAAAAAAATCTATTACTGATTCAACCCCCTCTCAGTAATCCAACAATTGGTATCAGTGCAAGTTCCTCCAGAAATCAATTTAACCAATGAAAGGTAGATCATGGAGAGAAATAATATGTAGAAAAATGGAATACCAAGTTTGATGGATAGAACTATGCATTCTGGAGCGGAACGATAAAAAGATATGTACATGCGTAGAGATTTTAGGTTTGGAAATCAATTATAGATGGATACAAAAAACCAATAGTAGCACCAACAAATGAAAATGGATAGAAACTCAGTCTAAATAATTCAAAAGCCACAAATGCAGTTTTGAACGGTATTTGTGATTCGGTATATGCCAAAGTTATGGATTGTAGCTCTGCTAAAGAGAATTGGGACAAACTTCATAATATTTATGAAGGAGATGCAAAATTCAAGGCATCAAAGATTCAAACTTATAGAGGTCAATTTGAATAGCTAAAGATGAAGGAAGATGAGAATATTGCAACTTATTTCTTATGATTTGATGAAACAGTGAATGAAATCATAGGATTGGGATAATAAGTTGATGAATCTATAATTTTTCAAAAGGTACTATGATCTCTTCCAATGAGATTTGATCTAGAATCAATAAGCATGGATGGACTACATGGAATCTTTATAGCCTATGAAAAGAGAACTGAATAGGAAAGTCTAGGTTTAAAAGAAGCAACATTCAAAGAATTGAAGAAGTCCAATAAAAAGGGCAAGAAAAAGGAAAAGAATATAGCAACAACAAAGACATCTCAGAATACGATGAATAAGTGGCCAACTTTGTTAGAAGACTGAAAAAGGGAACCAACGATAGATATAAAGGTAAAATTCCATTGATTTGTTTTAATTGTGATGGTATTGGTCATTTTTCTAACAAATGTCCTCATAAGAAAAATAAAATAAATCAAGAAAATGCTTCAAATAGAAAACAAACATATAAATCCAAAAGAACCAAAAACAAAGTCTTCAAGAATGTTTTTTGCACCTGTTGGCCCTTGACCATGTTTTGAGGAAACACTGGTCATGTTTGACCATTTTTGGGACTTCGACATGCTGGCTGAAGACGAAGCTCCCAGGCGAAGCAGAGATCGCGAGATCTCACCCATTTTGTGGGATTTTTGGGCTTTTAGGGTTTATGTAATGGGTATGGGATGTCGGTCCATGGGTTTACCCAAGCTTAGGCCCCTTCTTGTAATGTATAAATAAGTAGGTAGGTGATGTAAGTAAAGGCGTTAGCTAGTTACTAACCATTGATCGGCTTAGCGCTTGGCTAGTTGGCTTTGTGCATGAATGAGTTAAGACTTGCAGAGCTAAGTGAAAGTGTTTTGTAAGTGCTTTATGCACAGATGGTGTAAGTCTTGGTGCCTGGATCGAATTCAGGGAAGGAGGATCTGGCTAGGTGCGCGCAGATCCCCTTTCCTTTGCGGAGTTGGATCTGTGGCTTGGTGCATGTAATAATATTGGAAGAAGCTAATAAAGAAGAAGAAGAGTTGGTGGACGTAGCCCCACACTGTGGTGAATCACGTATATCGTGTGTTATTGTGCTATGTGTTCATGATGGTTATGTTTATATTTTTTTAGTGCACTGTTCTAGATGTATGATAGGTAGATTCATTGATTCTTAGTGCTTGATATATGAATAAATTCTAGATCTTCTCTGATGCTATGTGTTGAATGCTTATATATGTTTAATATTGATTACTACTGTGATGATCTACAATTAGGGTTAATTTGTGATGTGAATAAGAATCATAACCAAATGCATACTATTGTCTAAGTGCTCTGTTGAAATGTGTAATCATAGATCTGTGTCTCATCTAGATTGTATATACTTGAGTCCTGCAACCCCCCTACCTCTACCTCGGATGAGACTTCATCTTCTTTGCAGGTGTTTTCGAAAGGGCCGGTAGTTAGGGTTTTTTTGGTGCACTATTGAAGCTTTGAACCCAGGGTGTGCCCCTATGCCAACAAATGGTTCCGTTGTCGGGATCTTCTTGAGGGAATGCCAAGGTGGTTTCCATTGAAGAAAGATATTCAGAAGTGGATAGAAGAACAAGAGAAAGACTTCGCTGAAGCCCAGAACAAAATCCCTAATATTAGTACAAAGGATTGGTTGGGAAGGTATATCTTTACCGATATACATGATATTTTCTTTGGAGGAATTCATAAGGAGATATACGAGTGGTTAGACAGGTTAGCAGATACCCAGTTTGAAATCAGATCTAGACCACCTATGATTTGGACGTCGATGTTGATCAAGAATTTCAAGAGAGTTGATAATGTCGTGTCAAGAGCAATAGATCACTAGTTTGATAGCACCATTGGAGGGTATATTATCGAGTTTTCTATCGACAGAATAGAGTCATATAGGTAAGCAGAGAGATATTTCTTTAAGGGACCTAGAGGAATTTTTTTACAGTTTTTGAAGTTGAAGATGAAGATGCTATTGCATGAGAAGAACATCTCGAAGATACAGTAGTTGGTCCAGTCGAAAAGATAATGTTCAAGAACTTAGAAAGCTATAGCGACAAAGAGGTTGGACATATGGAGAAACTTTAGAGAGGTTCCTCTGGTGAACCTGTTTGAGAAGAACCACAAACCATTGCCATAGGAAGAAGGGTTCTATGATGGAGAAGAAGAAGAGTTATTGAACGAGTAACATTTAGGGTCTGCTAGGGCAGAGGGCGAGAAGACTGAATAACCTCTCCGAGAAGAATAAAAAACTTTAGCAACTGTTCTGATCGTCGAAGTAAGTACTATTACTCCTCCTGTTTTTTTAGCAGTGTTAAGTAACCAGAGTAGCCATAACTATCAGAGCACTCAGAGAATAGTTACCAATAGTTCAACACATACTCAGTCAATCACCCTAGGAAGATCTATGGAATATGAAATGAGGTTACCTATCTTTAGAGGAGATGGATATGAAGATCCTGATCAACACTGGTTCTTCTGCGAAGCTGTATGGAGTATTAAGCAATTCAATGATGAAGATGTTAAGAGAGATCAACTTAGTACTACCTTAAGAGACTGCACACTGAGATGGTACATGAATTTTTTTAAAGGAGTTGCACAACCTAAACCACTAAACAAAATCAAGACTGCGTTGAGTGCAACGTTCACGAAACCCAAGTCGGAGTCGTAGTGCATTACAGAACTGAAATAAATCAAGTAGAGAGTATCTGAACCTGTTTGGGAGTTTGATCATAGTTTTAATACCTTGACAGCCATTTGAGTTTTCAGATCCCAGACGAGAAGAACAAGGAATGGTTCATTGCTTCGCTCTTGCCACATATCAGAGTTCCTCTGATGGAATAGAAAGTTGCTTCACAGGCTGAAGCGTTGGAGATTTCTATGAAACTAGAATCAACCCCTATGGGAGAATCTAGCTCAAGTATGAGTCAAATTTTGAGTAAGCTAACTAGATTATCTTTGCAGGTTGAAGATATGAAGAAAGACAAGGGAAAAGATAAAAGATAAGACATCTGGTGTATCCGATGCAAGTCAGAGGGCCATGACAAGGAGCACTGTCCTCTATTTAATGAGAAATTATCCTCTGGAGATCCAAGCCCTTTGAAGTAGGTTACTCTACCCTGGTGTGAGGTATGTATAAATAGACATCACCCTGGTGAATGTTATTACATGTAAAAATATGTCCAGACACCTACCAATATTTACTGCACATTCTGTAAATCTATGGGGCATGATGAGAAGGATTGTAGGGCTTATGACCTCTTTCATGAAAGGTCAAGAGATACATATAGGATTCAAGTAGAGATGAAGCATGAGGGAAATACTACGCAACTTGATTCTCTAGGAAGAGGAAAATTCAACCCTCATGGTGGATTCAGAGGAAAAGGACGAGTAGGAGGCATGGGTCGAGGTCGAGGTTAGATCATTTGCTATAACTATGCACATCCAGGTCACTTGGAAAGGGACTATCAGAACCCTTGTACCACTTGCAGTTACTACAATTCATTTGAACATGTTATTGAATATTCCCAATGCTGTTAGCCAAACTTCATGAGAGATGAGGAGGAAACCAACAAGTACAACTAATCTCAGAAGAACCTCACGGGGAGGATCCCAGAGTCGTTGTTAACACTAGAGGAGGCACTGTTTCCCATATCATAGTGACTCGGGATGATTCACAGGTGAGTGTTGGGACCTGTTGGCCCTTGACCAGGTTTTAAGGAAACATTGTTCATGTTTGACCATTTTTGGGAATCGACAGGCTGGTCGAAGAAAGAGCTCCCAGGCGAAGTGAAGATCACGGGATCTTGCCCATTTTGCGGGAGTTTTTGGATTTTAGGGTTTATGTAACGAGTATGGAATGTCGATCCATGGTTTTACCCATGCTTATTCCCATTCTTTTAATGTATAAATAAGTAGCTAGGTGATGTAAGTAAAGGTGTTAGTTGGTTACTAGCCATTGATCGGCTTAGTGCTTGGCTAGTTGGCTTTGTGAATGAATGAGTTAAGACTTGCAGAGCTAAGTGCAAGTGTTTTGTAGGTTCTTTGTACGTAGACGATGTAAGGATTGGTGCCTAGATATAATTCAGGGAAGGAGGATTTGGCGAGGTGCGTGTAGATCTCCTATCCTTTGCGGAGTTGGATTTTTGGCTTGGTGCATGTAAGAATATTGCAAGAAACTAATAAAAAAGAAGAAAAGTTGGTGGATGTAGCCCCACAGTAGGGTGAACCATGTATATTGTGTGTTATTGTGCTTTGTGCTATGTGTTCATGATGGTTCTGTTTATATTTTCTTAGTGCACTGTTTTGGATGTATGATAGGTAGATTCATTGATGCTTAGTGCTTGATATATGAATACATGCTAGATCCGCTCTATTGCTACGTGTTGAATGATTAGATATGTTTAATATTGATTACTACTACATTGATCTACAATTAGGGTTAATCTTGATGTGAATAAAAATCATTGCTGAATGCATACTATTGGCCAAGTGTGTAATCACAGATATGTGTCCTAGCTAGGTTGTAGACACTTTAGTCCTACAACCTCCCTGCCTCTACCTCGGGTGAGACTTCATCTTCTTCGCAGATGTTTCCGAAAGGGCCAGTGCTTAGGGTTTTGTTGGTGCAATGTTGAAGCATTGAACCCTAGGTCTTCTCCTGTTCCAACAACACCAAATAAGATGACTCCTCATCAAAGGAATATGAGGTCAGTTAAAGTGAGACAAAAAGAGTTCTATTCATGGAAATAGAAGAATCTGATAAAGAAGACACCAAAGAGGAATATGAAGAGGCATAAGTTGACTACAAAGAAGAACTGTTGAGTTCTATAAAAGTTATAAAAAGATAAAAGAAGAAAAATAAGAAGCTCTAGGTAGAACTAGACAAGAAAGAAGACACTCAGAATTCAAAATTTGAAGAACTAGAGAAAATGATCACTGAATTAAAAGTTCAAATAGAAGAAGACAAAAGAATTTAAGAAGCACTCAAATAACAACTAGAATAAAAGGACATGATCATTGGAAATTTGGAATCATAGGTTGTCACATTGAGAAAAGTCCTTCAACATAAAAACATGCAGAACAACTCAAAGGTTTTGGATAATATTATCAACAGTCAAAGGCCACATCATGCCAAGTCCAGAATAGGATACAATAAGACAGAAAGAGGTTCAAGCTCCAAAACCACAGATAAAGAAACACAACCAAGAAGCTATGCATAGAGTGTTATAGAAGACAATAAGTTTTACAGGGAAGATGACGGGGACACTCCTCCATCTAGAAGAGTCAGATTTCAAAATCAACGAAAATCAGAAACAAGCAGGCCTCGGGAAGAAGAAGGATTTAGAAGAGTAACTCCTTTCAAAATATCTTCAACTCCCAGGTATCAAACTATATTTTTTGGTTTATTTTATGGATGTAATAATTTTAGACATAAAGCTCTAAACTGAAGAGATAATAGTAGGAACATAAACAAATTTGAAAGTCATGCAAAAAATGCTTATCCAAGAAGGCCTATTGAAACATAGAGAAGAAGCTGCAAAAATTTTGAATCATTGAGCATTTAAGTGGAATGATACAAGTGCAGAAAATTTAGACACATGGCCAAAGATTGTAGAATGACAGTCCCTCCTAGAGAATCATAGCATAATAACAATAGTCATATACATGAACCTCAATAGAGAATATGGATAAGAAAGAAGGATCAGTTTAACAATGAAAAATTCATACTCTCTCTACAAGATAAACACAAGAAACATGGTTGGTATGTTGATAGTGGCAATTTAAAGCACATGACAGGTGATGAAGATAAGTTTCTTACTTTGAGAAAGGAAAGAGATGGATTGGTCTCCTTTGGAAATGATGACTCAATTAGAATCATTGGAAAAATCACAGTCATAATTGGAAACAAGAATACCAAGACAGAAAATGTTCTACTAGTGGAAGATATGAAACATAATATTCTAAGTGTAAGTCAAATGTGTGACCAAGGTCTTAAACTTACGTTCGATTCATAGAAGTGTGATATAATAAAAGAAGGATCAAGAAAATTGATTGCAACAGCTTGAAGAACTTCAAGAAACACATATGTATTAAGTGAAATTGGAAATGAAAAGTTTTGTCTAGGAAAGGAATATGAAGTTTGTCCATGGCACAAAATAATGGGCCACATAAACTTCGATAACCTTTTCAAAGTCAACAAAAAGGAAGAAGTCCGAGAAATTCCCCAGATCATGAAACCAACCAACACATTATGAAAGCATTGTCAACAAGGAAAGAAAACAAAGACAAGTTTCAAATCAAAGGAATAATCAACGACAAGACCACTGGAAATTGTGCATACTTATCTAGTTGGACCAACTAGAACAAAGGGTTTAAAAGGTGAGAAATAATTTATGTTATTGGTTGATGATTATACAAGAATAACTACAGTTTGTTTTCTCGGGAATAAGTCAAAAGCATTTGAAAACTTCAAGGTATACAAGGAAATGGATGAAAATGAAATGTTTGATATCTGATAATGGAGGAGATTTTAATTCAAATGAATTTATGGATTTTTGCATCAAGCATGGAATAAAAAGGAAATTCTCCATTTCTAGGACACCTCAACAGAATGGGGTCGTCGAAATAAAGAACATAATAGTACAGGAAATGGCTCAAACAATGTTAATGGATTCCAAGTTGATAGATGTTTTTTGGACACATATAGTGCATACAATAGTTCACATTTAAAATAGAGTAATGCTTAGGAACAACCATGAAAAAAATCCCTACTAACTATGGAAAGGAAGACCAAGAAATCTGAAGCACTTCAGAGTGTTTAGAAGAAAATGCTACATTAAAAGAGAAGATGGAAGAATGGGAAAGTTTGAATCTCGTGTGTAAAAATGTGTACTTTATGGTTACTCAAGTACAAGAAAAGCATATAAGTGTTACAATATAAGGCTCAACAAAGTTGTGGAAAGCATCAATTTAATAGTTGATGAAAACAATGAACGAAAATTGAAGGAACAAGAAAAAGAATCAGTGGAACAGGTTTACTAAGAAGAAGCAAAGGATGAAGAAGTTGTAGAAGGGTAATATGAATAACATCATATAGAAGTAGAAGATCAAATTCAACAAGTACCTCCAAAGATACCTAGAAAATGAGGACATAAGAATCATCCTTCAGATAATATTATTGGGAACAAAGATGCAAGAATTGAGACTAGAAGAAAAATGCATTCACCAGAACAACTGAACCTAACACTCTTATCTTCGATTGAACCAAATAGTTTTGAAGAAGACAACAAGGATGAATTCTAGAAAAATTCCATGAATGAAGAGTTGGATGAAATAAAGAAGAATGACGCTTGGGAATTGGTTCAAAGACCAAGGTAGAAAAATATGATTGGCACAAAGTGGGTCTTTAGAAATAAATTGAATGAATAATGACAGGTTACCAGAAGAAAAGATAAATTGGTATGTAAAGGATACACACAAGTTGAAGGTATTGAATTTGAAGAGACGTTTTTGCTAGTTGCCATAATGGAAGCAATCTGATTGATCTTAGCTTATGCATACTCCAATAATATTAAATTTTATCAGATGGGCGTGAAATCAACTTTTTGAATGGGGAACTTGAAGAAGAAGCCTACATTGAACAACCATAAGGATCTTAGCTGTCAGAGAATGAATATTACATGTGCAGGTTGAATAAGTCCTTGTATGGTCTAAAATAGGCTCCAAGAGCATGGTATTCTAGATTTGATAGATATATACAACAAGACAGGTTCAGAAAAGGAAATACAGACAACAACCTCTACATAAAGGTAAATCAAGATAGTATTTTATTAGTTTAAGTTTATGTTGATGATATCATTTTTGGAAGTGATGATGACAGGTTAAGCCAAAAATTTGCAAAGGATATGAAAGATGAATTTGAAATTTCACTACTTGGAGAACTATACTTCCTTTCGGGTCTTCAGATATGTCAAAGTAACCAAAGAATTTTTATTTCTCAAACTATCTATTTCATTGAAATTCTAAAGAGGTTCAGAATGGAAGATTGCAAACCAGTTAACACTCCTATGCAAACTAGTTGCAAGTTGAGAAAAGATGATGATTCAAAGACCAGAGATCAGAGGAAGTACATTTCAATGATTGGAAGCTTACTTTATGTGACAACATCCATACCATATGTAATGCAAGTAGTTGGAAAGTTGCACAATTTCAAGCGGCACCAAAGGAATCACATGTTCTAGCAGTGAAGAGGATTTTCAGATATCTCAAGGGAACAAAAGATTTTGGATTATGGTATCCAAAAGGAAAGGATATATCACTTATTTCCTACACATATGTAGATTGGGAAGGTTGCATTGATGACTGATGAAGCACCAGTGGAATGACATTCTACTTCGGTGAGTGTTTGGTATCTTGGCTAAGAAAGAAACAATCATCAATATCACTGTCTACAATCGAAGTAGAGTATATTGCAGCAAGAACATGTTGTACACAGGTTCTATGGATGAAACACACTTTGATAGATATACAGGTTGAGTATGATGATCCCATTCCTATATTGTGTGATAATAAAATCACTATTCGTATCTCAAAGAATCCAGTGATGCACTCCAAGACGAAGCACATCCCAATCAAGTATCACTTTCTATGGGAACATTTTGAAGAGAAGAACATCAGCGTTGAATATGTGGGAAAAAAATAATAGGTTGCAAATATCTTCACAAAACCGCTTCCAAGCAAAGCTTTGAGTATCTTCTTGAGAGACTTGGAGTAACTTCTACTCCAAAATGAATGATTTTGAATTTTTATCTTATATGTATTAGATTTATGCGAGGAAGCACCATACAGAGGATAGTTCAGGTTGGGGTAGTAGGTTCAAGAATAATTCAATCAAGGGGAGAAAACCCAAGGATAGTTCAGTTAGGGAGAGAAACCCTAGATGCGAAGTTTCCTTTTTCTTTGATGTCAAAGGAGGAGAGATTGATCATATGTAGGACAAAAAGTTTGTATGTAGGACAAAGAGTTAGTTTCTTGGTGAGAGAGAACATGGACATGCTTCTAGGGGGAGCATAAGCGATATGATTTTAGTATTGCATTAGAGTGTTTCCATCCATGACAAAGGGGGGTATTGTTGATTAATTGAGTAGGTTGTCATTGATGTCAACCCTTGAAGCAAGTCCGGTAGCCCCAACAATATGGTTAAGGGAATTAAGTTTGATTGATGTATAATGGTATGAATTTTAATATATTTGCAGGTAAGACTATTCTAGATGGATAATACATGTCATTCCATTTTCAGTGATATGTGGAATGCCACATAAATCCTCAAAGTTAGATAGTTATGTTCTTGTGAAGTTGGAGAACCCTCATGTGTTATCTAGAAGGTCAAATAAGTCAAAATTATTCTAGAATCTCCTAGAAGAAGTTGACTATTCAAGTGAGTGAAACTAGCAGTTAATCATGGGTTAAGTTGTTGCAATAAGAAAATAATTAAAAATAATTTAGTTGAAACTAGAAGTGGATAATTTACTATTTGTAGCAAAGTGGGTTAGAAGGTAACCCCTTGAGGAAGCTACATGGAGGTATAAATAAGAGAGACACGCTCTCCTATTAGCACCTATTGAGCACATTGAATATCTATTATTGTGTAAGGTTTATTGCAGGTACTCATTGATATATCTGAAGTTGCGCAAGTTTGAGGTAGTACAAAGGGTTGACGATGAAAGTTTCAGAATTACAGAAAACACTGAAAAAACCCTAGTTTTTGAGGTGTACCTGAGATGCAGTGGAGCATAGCGCGTATGTACGCGGGATAACAGTATAATAGGGCGCGTACATGATGGAAAAACCCCTAGAAACTTGAGAATATGAAGATGCCAAGTCTCTAGAGTCTGAAAGGAAGCTCCTAGGAAGGTCTACAGTGATCAGGTACATCAGATCTATCTATTGGTTCAATAGGTATGTCTTATTTCTATGAGTAGTTGGATTTTGTTGTCTAAATGCGAAATGGTTATGGGGGTTTGAGGATTTTTCCTAGAGATATTAGTGGCTACATGGGAATTTCTATATAAGTTAGATCTACAAAAATATAGTGCTGGTATAATCAATATTTATCATTGATACATCTTGTTAGTGTTGAGGCACTTCTTGTATTTCTTGGCATATGGTTAAGGGTTTTTGTGGTACATCGTTGAGAGGATGTACTTGTGAAGTGGTTGATGTATTGAGAGGTTGTATATCATAAAGTGTTTGATGTTTAGTCCATGTGAGGGTCATTATACTTGTTCTTGATTATACCTGTATGGAACGTGACTAGAGAGATATAGATACATTTGGTTAAGGGATATGTATGAGGATGTATGCACATGGCACAATTACAGTCCGGATAGAGTGATAGGTTGCAGGTTGATGTGACAGAGGATGAAAAGGGTCTGATTTTTTCAAAGAGAGAAAACCCTTGTTTTTAGAAGGCATACACAGGTTGTAGTACAGATAGTCCGTGTACAGATAGGGCACATACATATGCATGTTTCAAAACAAATAGGTCATGCATCTGTTGGTTTTGGTTGGTACAATATGAGTACATGTACATGTTGATTATAGGAAAGTGGTATAGGTTGGATACATGTCAGTGGTACATGGTTACAATGGTATATCTCATAGTGATAGTTTGACAATGGTTTCATCGTTTTACTTATATTTGAGGGTCGGATGACGAAGACAGGATAGGTGGTTGTATCCACCTTTCAGTTGTAAACGAAGAACATAGGGGGTTGTAGCCTCCTTCTGGTTGTAGCCATAAAATTGGGGAGTTGTAGCTTTCCTCATGTTTTAGCTTGAAAATATAGGGGGTTGAAGCCTTTGTCCAGTTGTAGCTTGAGAAAAAATGAATTTGGTGCTTCCAATGAATCTAATTATTTAAGTCATATAAGAAAAATAATTTTGTGGTTTTCTCTCGCATTGGGTTTCCATGTAAAAATACCGATGTATTGTGTATGTGTATGATTGTTCATTGTTCATGGTTTATTTACTCTGCACTTATTGGTTGATAATGCTATATTGATCATAAATATAAATAACACTTTCATACTGTGGTTAAAAAGGATTAAAAAGTTCTATTATCGATTCACCCCCCTCTTAGTAATCCAACAAAAATATATAGACACTCAAGAAGTGCTAGTATGACTCATAGAAAACATTATTCACCCACTCATTCAATGAAAAAACTATATTCATCTGTAGAATCAAAGAGAAATTCATAAATATACCATGTTATCCATCAAAGAATAAGGCATGAATTGGACAGGTTGCAAGGGGAGCTCAAGAAGCTCAAGCTACTAAGTTTTGATGGAGAGAATAATAAGGGCGAAGAGGTTGAGACTTGGTTGCTTGGAATCAAAAAGTACTTTCATCTATATAATAATTTATCCAATTTTGAATCTAGGATTTCCATATACCATATTGAATGGAAAGATTCTATGTGGTGGGACTAGATGAAGCAAGTCAAGCATATTAATGAAACTAAGGTCTCTTGGAAGTATTTTAAAAGGTATTTCAAACAATAACACTGTTTGGGTTCTTTTGTCACAAGAGTGAGAAAAAGATAATCCTTTAACTACCCTGGTAAGCTAACAAGGCAGAACAAAAATATGGTTAGCAAGTTAGTGGATTTGCAAGTTGGAAAACAAGATAAAAATATAGCAAATAGAAACTAAGAATAAGAAACAAACTAAACTAACATAAACAAGTGATGCATGAATTTGGACACATGGAATGGTTACCCACTAGTACTAAATCTTCGAATTGAGTGCACCAAGAGGAGAAATATGGGACAATGAATCCCCTATTCCTCCTAAGGGGGGGGGGGTTCTTTGATCCCTCAAAAAATAGATCTATCACTCTCCAATGGTGAAAAATACCCAATGCTTAGCTTCACAAGAGGTGTAAATCTTTCTGATTGTTACACTTGCTCAAAACTTATGGCTCAAGGGAAAGATGGTTTTCTCCAAGAGAATTTTGAACACCATAACAATTGTATGGATTCTTCTTATTTTTGCATACAATGATCCTCTAATTATAGCAGGATGGAAATATATTTTTCAACTAGTTACAAGTGTGAATGGGAGGTCTTTAAAGGTACCTCCCATCCCTTTTAGTGATCCCAAGGTGGAATTTTGGAGCGATTTTGGGTATGGGGGAGATCCACTCCATCCCAAAAGTTGTTGAGGCTCGACCAAAATCATCAATGCATCGTTTCCGCATATGCACGGGTTTTCTGAATGTCATTCGATCACTTCATGCACTGTGTGCTTTGTACACTACGTTATCCCATGCGGATGTGCGCGTGCTACTTTTGCTGAACACACACAAAAATTTAGAACTGTTTTATATATTTTTGTGGGTATCTTGCCAAATTGAATGTGATCCTTCCATAATTATTGGTAGTATGCTATGGTGGTTTTTTTTCATCCATTGCCTATATTTTTTTGAGAAATGTTTTGTTGATTACACATGCCCCCTTATGTGTGAGGTTAGGAGCATACATATAGCCGAGATACATCAATGTTTCTTTCTGCTAAAATTGTTGTAACAATAAAAGAGTTATAGTTGTTGTTTAATAGGGATTGTAAGAACAACTCATCAAAGGAAGAGGGGATTCGTAGTAGTGTCAAAATTCTTCAAAAACTAAAATATAAAGCTTTGTATTTGTACAAACGAGGTGGGCATTCCCCATGCTCATGTCATGAAACCAAAATACTATTAACGTATATGAAAACCTTCGATGAAGTGGATATCTGCCTCACCCTCGGGGTGTCATTAATGACAAATGACAGTTATGTGGAATCAACTAGCTCTGAATCGAGTGGTGAATGAATCGGAGGAATTAATGTCCTATCGAATTCATAGGTCTTCGACTACTACCGAAAAATGCAACGGTCACATAGTAAGACCCACCGTAACATGAAACTTTGTTAGAGTTTAATGTTATGGGGATCAATGACATCAGAGAGAATTGAGGACTCTTTATGTGCCATCTGAGACTACTCATTGATAGTGGAATGAGGGCCAAGACACTGCCACCTTCTTGGAATCTTGTGTTGACGTCGACACGGAAGGGGGAACGACTACAAGAAGCAAAGGGATTCTTGACATCTGGTTGATCAAAATGGTATAAGGAACTATATGGAGAAAGAGATGGAGGAACAGGTGACATGGTCGAATCTCAAATTGTATGGGATGTGAGAAATTCCCTTGGTTGGGGGAACATGGAATGATGGCAGCAACCATAAAAACATGATTCAGTGTCATAGGTATGATCATATTTGGGTGGATGATGTTGAATGGGTGAGATTGAAAAGGAGTGGATGATGGGAAAAAATACATATTTTGAGGATAGGGGTGTTGGTGGTAGTCAAAATTTTGTCTATGGTATGCATAAATTTGTAGATATGGTGATGAAAATGAAATGCCCCAACCAAGGGTGACATGGGTTGCTGTGTACCAAGGAGAAACCACCATCAACTACGATGGAAAAAACCTTATGTACTTGCTAAAAAGGGAAAGGTAATTTATAAAATTACCAAATTAAATAAAGAATGATTGGGATTGAACATACATATACAGAAATGGGTGCCCCAGTGAATGATGGCTTGGCCTTGTTGGGGTGCAAGTATGATGGGGTTGATAGATGGCGGGTGGGGGGCCCAATGGTAAGTTTCAGTATTGGGTAGATGAGCAGTGTATGAACTTGAAAATGGTCAAGTGATGTTGAATGGAATGGAGGTATAATGATAATGTGAAGGAACATTGAATGTAACTAGAACTAGGAGGTGGGAGTCCATAAAGGGGTGGTTAACATGATGAGGAGGAAGAAGTATGAGGTTTTTACTCAGGAGTGTAACACTAGAAAGACTCCCAATCCTAATGGATAAAAATAACATGAGTGTCGATATTCCAAGGTGTAAATATATGTGGGATGACTCATGGGGGTGAGAATGCTATTGGTTGATGGTACTTAAATGAAATGGAGGTGACGGTACCGCAAAGTCGAGTGTGGAGATCCTACGGATAAATATCAAGGGGTATAACTAGGATATGTAGTTGTTTGTAGAGGGTGTAAGGGCATGCTGATTTGGAATGTATACCTGAAGGGGACATAGGGTGGTCAAGGCTTGAAGGTGTGCAGGGGGTCGCGGATAAGTACCTGCACATACACAACCGGATACCCATCGTGAAACATATCTGAATATGAAGCACATGTGGTAGTTATTTGAGAAAAAATGTGTAATAATGATGCGTTCCTATGCCCGGGGTGCAGATAGGGGCCCCTAGGGTGAGGGAATGGAATGAGTGACTGAAGGTACTATTGTGAAGGTGAACTAGTTAGGATCCTCGTGGTTCAAATGGTATAGAAAATAGAGCTTGTGTTCTCTAGAACAAAGTTGGGGAAGTTTTACAAAAAGGTGTATATATGGGTGTGGGGCCCACAATGCCATCTCATTTGTACTTTTCATTGTGGAGGTTTGCCAGTGTTGCTATCAGAAGTTTGTGAGTGGACCAGATTTAGGTGGTGAGAGAGCCAGGTAATCCATCACAACATCCTCCATAGGTTAGTTGTCTTTTGAGGGAGATTGGGGGTTGTACAGATGATTGTACGACCAATTTTAGGCTTGTGTAGGGAGGGTTGTGTGAGAGAATCCATATTCCCATGCACATCAGCATGGGAGTTATTGATATAGATGACTTTGGTAGTATTTCTCATGCGAATGTGCGTGGAGATCAAAATTTCAACCGCGTGGTTGAGGGTCTGTTGGCAGCCAACCCATTTTTTTGATTGCTCTCAAAAAGATGCCTACACCCCTTGTCGTATTACGACAAATCATTGTCGCATTGTGCTTTTAGACATTAGTCTCATTTTTGTGACCATTGCAATTCAATTTCGTTTCAGTTTTCACAACTGCAAGTGTGAAAACACCTCTTTCGTTGCTTAGATTGTCATCGTTTTTGGTTAATTTGCTTAAAGATACTTGATCACTGGTTTATCACATGACTGCTAAAGTTTGTCTCGAACTTATGTTCTTGAGCATTATCTTACCTTGATTGCACATTTGGATATATTTGATTGTTAAACCTTTGAGCATAAAAGTTATTGGTCTTGTTTTGATCTTATGAAAATTGTAATGGATTTGGTCTTATTGCTTTTATCCTTATTATGGATTCTCACTCAGTTATTATATGAAAAGCTTTGGATCATATCATTCTCAAAAGATTGGAATGAAAACATTACCATATGCACCAAATACATGGGCAAGTTTATAAGGCGTAATGACAATGGTTTGAAAGCGCATTGATCAATCACTTTGAACTTTACAAATCGATGCTTAACATACTGTTTGCAAAG
>ML789682.1:121536-135539 GCA_009831015.1 Picea engelmannii
GGTTTCCTTACGAGACCTCAGAGCGGCCAACGGAGCCGTTAAACTCGTCAGGGTGGTCCATACCAAACGGCTTGGGTTATTTAGACAACCCCGGACCGGTTCCACTCTTCCAGTTGATGGATGGACTGTTTCGCCCGTCAACAGGGTCGTGGGGGTGCACGACTGTTGTGGGGACAACCATGCATATGAGAACAGTTGTTGAAAGGACATCCATGCATATGGGCATGTCTGTTGTGAAAATATCCACTTTTATGTGCCCTCCTGTTGGGTGTTCGAGAATACTTCCTGTGTTCACTTGTCGGAGGAAAAAGTGTGCGAATGTGAGTGGATGTAATGGTATAGTCGGGTTGATGTGCACGACTGTTGGCATTACTGCCACACTGAAATGCACAAATTTTGGGGGAACAGTCATGCAGGGGAAAATGAGGATTTTTTCTAGTGTAATCAGTTTGCTTGAGGAACAACACTAATGCAATTTTGTTGGATTGGGTGTAGGTGACAGAGTAGAGAGTGAGGATGTCGGTTCAGTGGCAAGAGAGAGACTTGGATTTGTTACGACGACTGGTGGGGATGGCACTTGTGTCCAACGTCATTTTTCCTGTGCTGGGTTGTTATCATTTTTTAATTTCTCTTTGATCCCCTCGCATGAGGCATTGCTGGATTTTATTGTACGGATGTGGTGACTTGAGCGGTAGGAGTTGAAGGTGCGGGGGAATGTACTCCGCATTACTACTGACATTGATATTTATTTCATCACATGACTCAATTTTTGGGGGATAAATCTGCCGACGCAATCGAGGATTCCAATAGGAGTGATGGTAGGGGCGTTGGAAGACTGTTACTATACTGGGATGATGGTGATGAGCGAAGGCTCTATCAGTATATCCATTATTGATTCATTGGATATGCAGGCATTTTGTGCCATGGTGGTATGGATATTTGGGTCTCTAGGGATCCAACGTGTCTCGGGGGCCTAGATGGTCATTGCAGAGCAGGCCATGAGTGACCGTATGTTTTCTTGGGATCGTGTGATGAAGGCATGCATGGTAGTGCAATTGGATAGATGTGCTGCTGCGAGAGGTGGGGAGTTCACCTTTGGGTCTATTATTTGTGCTTTTATGTTTGAGAGGGTAGTCTTTCTACTCCCTTAGGTTATTTTGGATCCGTATGGGATGTGAGATTCTAGATTGGTGAGGTGGGGGAAACTGCTTCCTCGCCAAGATGGTGGAGAGGTGGGTTATTACTTTGTGTTGTTGTTTGAGAGGGTCTGGTGGTAGACCCCACAGGTATTCCTGGAGTACCCGTACCACTGTATTGACTTCAGATACCACTCGGATATGCATCTTCCATCGGGTCAAGACTAAGGTGATCTAGGTGATTTTTTTGTACTTTCTCATATTTAAATGTTCTTTGATTTCATATGCTTGTATGTATAAAGTATTAATACAAATTTTTTGTTTTGTATATGTAGACATGGGACCCTGTGGTCGGGAGTTCGATATGGCACAGGGAGCATAGGATGAGAACACAATTGAAGGTAGGGTGAGGAGGCACAACCAATATGCCGATATGAGGGTGGGACCATCTCATGCGGTGAGGGTTGGGCCTGTAGAGGCATGGGAGAAATATGGCGAGGTGACATGGGTTCGGGAGATGGAGGACCTACGATGGAAGTTCGAGGTTGTATTGGATGGGGTGCCTATTAATCGGTGGCCACAGATCTGATATGAGAGTGTGGTGGAGCAGTGTATTAGTGGGGACTTGCATTGGTGGATTCTGGTCCAATGAGTGACAGTAGCAGGGGTTTTCATGACTGGGAAGATTCCAACGAGGGATATTCCGCCAAAGGGGGATCCTCTGGTTGGTGGAGATGTATTGTAGTTAGGGTCACCATAGGTGGAAGTTTTGAGATTGTATGGGCTTAGCCCGATTTTGTATAATGTATAGGAGTCGATGAACTCCCATTTTGTATAGATTGAAGTCTTGAGTATAGAGGGCCTAGTTGAGGAACCAAAGCATTGTATTTTTTTATTAGAAACATGGATGATATTTGTGATCTATCTATCTATCTATCTATCTATCTATCTATCTATATATGATTATGTTTTTGATGTTTTGGTTATGTGATGTGATGATGATGTCTTTTCTTTATTGTGATGATGAATTCCTATTGAAATGTATGTTAATGTGATAAATGCAAATCTAGGACTTGATTAGCCATGTGATATTTGAATTGGTTTAGACTCCCAGGAATATGAGTAAATGTGATGGAATCAAAATTTCATAATAGAATTTTAATTTGTAGGTACTTTCGGTACATGCATGGATCACGGATGCGATACAGGTTGTTCAACTACAACACGATGATATGGGAATATAAATCGATGCTGAGGTAGATCGATGATGAGAATAGACCAATGATGATGAAATATTCATCTGGGTTGTTGGTGGTAGGGCCGAGGTAGATACCACTGGAGTGGAGTAGTAAATGATCTCGAGTGTAAATGGCCCAAGCTGCCGAATCGAGATTCCAAGTCCAACGAATGACACCATCATCATACCCGATGTGGTAAGCGAATGGAGGAGTCATCTGTCAAAACAAGGACACATGATTAGGACCATATGGTGGGAGGGTTTTGTGAAAAAGGATAAAAACAACTAGGAAAAGAAAGAAAATCCTGAGGTAGTGGGGCTATGCTTAGGGGTAGAACTTATTTGGGTATAACCCTTTGACAAGGTCTTTGAGTGTATATCCTTCGGGGTGGGCCAAAATGTAGGTGCCTTTGGTGAGGAAAAGGAAAATGATATAGGTGCCCCGCCAAAGAGACTCAAAATTTTCGTGGCATAGCTTTTTGTGTGCGATGTCATAGGCCAACACTAGTTATCCTTCGGTGAAGGACCAAAGGTTAACTTGATGATCAAAGATGACCTTGGACCATTTCTTGGCTACTTCATTGTTTTGGAGAGAGGACCGCATGTCCTCTTTAAGAGATTCAAGAATGATAATTTGTTCCTTGATGGGAGTTGTATCTGGGAGGAGCTCGATTGCGATGTGTAGAGTAGGTATTTCACACTTGATGGGGAGGATGACTTCCACCCCATGGACGAGATGGAAAGGCACGAAATTATGGGCAATTTTGACTGTTGTGTGATATTCCCATAAGGCAGAGAAAAGCATGTGATGTCAGTTGGTCTTATGTTTATCTATTGTTCGTTGCAACATGATTTTGAGGAATTTATTGATTTCTTTGAATTTCCCGTTGGATTGAGGGTAGTAAGGGGATGTAGAATCATGAGTAAAGCCTAGTTTTTTGGAGAGTTCAATGAGAAATTCATTCTTGAAATTTTTTCTGTTGTCAGACACTAGTTGGAGGGGAACACCGAAGCGGGAAATGATGTGATTGAAGAAAAAACGAGCAACTGTGTCTACTATATTGTTGAAGGTGGGCATGGCCTCTGCCCATTTGGTAAATTAGTTGACAACAACTAAAATATACTTGTGCCCATTATTAGATGGGGGGTTGCAAGTCATGAAATCAATGCGCCGTTTGTAGAAGGGGCCAATGGTTATGACAGGATGAAGAAGAGAAGGTGGTGCTCGAGCTTTGTGGGCGTATAATTGACACTTTTCACAACGCTTGATTGCATGAATGTAGTCATGGAATAGAGTGGGCCAAAAGTAACCAGACTAAATGATATTTTGTGCAGTGGACATGTCAGGGAGGTGGCCGTCGCATGCCACACTGTGACAATCATTCAAGAAATTTTTCGCCTCCTCAAAGGTGAAGAATCGATGTAGTATGGTATCGAATCCTATGTGGTAGAGAACATATCCTATGAGGAGGTATCAGGAGGCTTGGTGACGAATTCGATGACGATCATCTCGAGAGAGGTGAGGGATGAATTTTTGAGTTCGGAGATAGAGAAGAATATCACTGTACCATGGGTTGTCGGATGATATGAGGAACAAATGATCATCTGGGAAATCCTCATTGATAGGGGGGTTAGAGGAGTTATATGGAAATTCGACCAAGACCTTAGCCAAGATGAGGGATTTTTTTCTTTTTTGGGTAGTGAACTCTAGGTCGCACTCTTGAAGAATGATGATCCAACGAGCATATTTTCCATTGATATGGTGACAACTCAAGAGGTAGTGCATTGGGTTGGAATCTACAACGAATTTGGTGGTACGAAGAAAGATATAATTTCACTGCTCTTGAATGGTGAGGATGACTGTGAGGGCTATTTTCTATTCATGATTGTATTTGAGTGGGGGTCCTAAGAGGTTTTTTCTGATATAGTAGATAGCGTGCTCGCACTAAACATATTCTACATGAATGAGAACACCAGTGACTGAGACCTTTGATACAGACAAGTACAATATATAACCCTTATCATAGTTAGGGGGACTAATTAAGGGTTCTTTGCTGAGTGCTTATTTTAGCGAGTCGAATGCGGTTTGGGCATGTTGGTCCCATTGAAATGGAAAGTCGTGTATGAGAAAGCGTAAGAAACCGTGAGAGTGAGTGACATAGTTGAGAACAAAATATTGTAGGAAATTGGCTTTTCCTTGAAGGCTTTGTAATTGGAGTAAGTTTTTGGGAGGGGGAATCTCATTGATGGCCTGGACCTTTAGGGGGTCAACGATAATGCCTTGTTGGGAGATGATGAAGGCCAATAGGTGGCCCAAGGTGACGCAAAAGACACATTTCAGTGGGTTTAGTCGAATATTGTATCTTCAGAAACATTCAAAGATGATTCATAGATGTTCGATGTGTTGTGAGCACTTATTGGAATGAGTGGTGAGGTCATCCAAGTAAGAAAGAATAATTTGAGCTAGATCATGAAAGACATATGTCATGGCACGTTGGAAGGTGGATCTAGAAACTTTTATTCTGAAGGGCATCACTCAATATGGAAATGTGCCCCAAGGGGTGGTGAAGGAGGTTTTGTATTGATCCACATCAAAGATTTGAATTTTTTATAGCCAGAAAACTTGTCCATGAGGGAAAGGATTTTGTGACTGGCGCATGCACCAATAACTTGGTTGATGAACATAGTAGGAAAGTTGTGTTTGGGAAAATCTTGGTTGAGGTTGTGAAATTTGGTGTAAACATGAATGGTGCCCTATTTTTTGTTGACAAGAACTAGGTTTGAAACCCATGATGTGTAGGCTATCGTGTAGATGAAGTCGACGACATGTAGTTTATTGATTTCGGCTTTAATAGCCATGGCTCCCTCTATAAAATCCTGAACTAATCTATTTATTATCAGCTCAGTCCATAACTACCAAGAGTGTGACCTCGCCATTTCATTCAAATATTTCATCTTCTCATCCCTCTGTCAGAATGTGCATGTTTCCTCCTCTCAGGCACAAGCTCAGATCGACAGGGGAATGCAAGATGAAATCATCCATCGTGGTACCTTAGATAACAATTTTGTCTCCTTGGTTAGAGCTTCCACACCTTCCATTTATGGACTAAGTTGAGGTTTTAGCTACCAGTCCCTTCTCATTAACTGAATCATCCTCGGGATCAGAGCGTGGTTGGACGATTAAGGGGTGACCACGTGCCGCTTGTGGATTGGGTGCAAAAGACAACATTTTTTTATTGGTTGAACTTCCCTCAGGATCTGGACATGACTTGACTACTAGGGGGTGTCCACGCGCTACTGTTTGATACGACATTGTAAGCACATGTGATTTCAGGGCCGTCAAAAATGATTTGTACCCAAACCGCTTTCGGGCCTGAAATGCATCACCTTTTGCCACGTAGCCACCCCACAAAACCACAGTTTGGATTTTGGCTTGCCCTTCAGGTTTTAATGATCGAACAACATTTGGCGTCGAAATGGTCAGAGGCCATCGATCTATTCGCGCTCTGCGATCTGGGCATGCCTGCTATTTTAGTGCCTTCACTAAAAATGTATCTGCCTGCTAACTATGGAAACCTTCCAACTGTGTTTAGAGATGGCCTCGAATTAAAATGTGCAGGGGATTTCTGCCACTGTAATTTCATTTTTCCTTCTTTATTGCACTCATGGTTGCACCTGCGACCCTTGACAGTCTTATGTGATAACAAGTTCTTTGATAGTTGACGCGACAACCTATGTAGGTAATAATGGTGCAGTTATGTGGGTCAGAATGAGGTTCCATAACTCAGGAAAGGTGGGTTAGAGATTGGTATGGTTTCCAATAGTGATGCACAATGTGCATGGAGGTGGGATGCGTGGTTGGGAAGGGAGTGTAGGTTAATTCTTCTTTCATGTGCCTTGTTGGTTGGAGGTGGTGTCCTTGTTGTGAGAATTAATGCTTCCTATGGTGGTAGTTGTTAGCAAAAATTCTTGCAAGGGGGCGTTTTCTCTCCAAGATTCGAGCTTGTGTCATAAACACGAAGAAATGGGGCTTAAAGAACCCATCAAATGCATTTTATTCATTTGCAGGCATGAGTGCCAAGCGCAACACATAGAAGAAGTCATTTTCGGACTTAAAATCAAGCGAGTGCATATTTTGTTTTCGACGACAAGGATTCATCGATGAAGCAGAGAAATGGTCAGAGGGTAATTACAGTCAACCAAATCATGCCAAGTATAGAACAAAGGTTTTCAGAGAAGTGAACGGTTGGAATTCTTCGTGGGGCACTCGCGAAGTTACGAGGGCCATTGATCGCAATCCATTTATGCGTGGGTTTACTTCTTGAACTCGGGTTTCATGAGTTCGGAGGGTAGACCATATCCTTTGGTTGCGCGAGATCATGAAACACGAGAATTTTTTTGGGCCCACAATATTACCGAGTGTTCAGAGCCATCATATCAGAGAGGGACACGTGGTGCACAATTAGGCTCTATTGCCTTTTCACGCATCGTGATTTTGAAGAACGAGGACCAGCCTCCTCCTAGCTGTGAGACGTGAAGTGTCGAAGGTGTCCAGGACCCGAACCCACAATCTCGCCAAAATGATCCAGGTCGTCCATCCCAGAGGAGCCAGTGGTGCGCAATCAGGCTATGTCACAGCTTCGCCCATCGTGAATTTGAAACACTTTTTCTCTGCAGCTGGGATCCCTAAAACCCGAAGTGTCGAAGGCGCCCAGTGTCACAGCTTCGAACATCACGATTTTGGAATACAGGGGTCTCTCCCCTCCCATTCACGATATGAGAAATGTGAAAACACCTTGGGCGCGGGCCCACAGTCATAGCGCAAGGTCGTATGGGTTTTAGTCACCAAGGGTCTTGAATGCTAGAATGAGGGAATTTCCCAAAAGGAGGGGGATCGAAGCACCTTAGAAAAAAGCTCCAGGTCATGACCATGGGGTACCACAAGGGAAGCTAGCCTCCCGAGCTTAGAAATCATGCGCGTGGTCATTTCTTATGCTTGAAGTTTCGGTCGCTCACCATAGAAGGGATCGATTAATGAAAAGCAGGTTGGTAGCTGAAACTTCAGTTCTAGCCATGAATGTGAGGCATGGAGGTTCTGGTAGGAAGCCTGCCCAAGACCATCTGGTGTGCAGGTTGATCTGAAGGGCCCATACCAATCTGATGTTCTCATCCGACTAAAGAACCTGCACATGATAGCTCGACACTTAATGGCTCAGCTACCCCCTTTCAAGAGCCATGCACAGTTAAGGTGGCGTCTGACGAAGGATTTCCATCTGAATTTGACTGAAGGGACGCCAAGCCTTGGGGGTTTGAGAGCGCCTCTGTTAGACGAATTTTTCTGAGTATATGTACTCAATTTTTGTATTTTTGAAGGCATCGATGGTTGAGCTAGGATCCTGATTATAAAGTTTTGATGAAGCACTGGTTTCTTTGGTTATGTATTGGCACTTGAGACTTATTGCCTTATGAATGTCAACCTCTTTCCATCTCTCTGTTTACACTGTGTTAGAACAGCTCTGAATTGGAGGATCTAGTCGAGTTGCGTTGTTATAGGATGATGTAGGTTGGATCACTGTAATAGTTGCATTGTTTCTAATCAGTTCTTGTATTTTCTAAATGTTGAATGATTTGGAATTGGAGGATCCAGTCAAGTCACCTTTCAGTTCCCCGAAACTCTGAACCAAGAGGATCTTGTATTCTAAGTTTTTCCTCCTCAAGCTGCTAAAAGGCTTGATGCCTGAAGCAGTCTTGCTCACTCATCTCACCAAGTCTTCCATCTACTCATTTCATTATCAACTCACTGACTGAAGCTAGATCAAGACCTCCTTTGTTTTTCTACATACCAAGCCCAGTTTTCTAAGTTAGAGCGATATATTCTTGAGTCTCTATCCATTTGATCACCCCTTTAAAAAAAATCGTCACATAAAACTGATGGGCATCAGGCTCTGCTCCTGCTGCAATCTAGGAGTGATTTCCAATGCCAACAATAGTATTTCCCCCAACTGTGTGATCGGTTGGGTGAGTGGGTGGATGAGCCACTGATTATGGCAATGGGACCACAGGTTGATGTGGGAGAGATAAAATCAGTACCATAGCTGGTTGCTCTAGTACCATACAGGGATGACTATGACCATATTAGGTAAGGTGAGGGTAAGAAAAACTTGGTATGTTGTTACTCCTGGGGGAGGATAAAAGAAGGGTATTTGGGTGATGGCCTGTGGGACCATTTTCAAAATGGGGATTTGACTCATGTGGTGGGTTTTTGACTGGTTCCCCTAAGGGACGTTCTTCATGAAGTACTTCTTGTGTAAGAGAAAGGGTAGAGGAATGGATCAATGAATCTCTGGAAGGAGTGTCATCAAGAATCTCCACCCCATCTGAGGTAACTACACAGTCATTGGCTATGTTGGGGGTGGGATGGGGGTAGCCATGATATGACCCTAGTAAGGACAAATCATGAAATAGTCCTGGTATGATGTCTACCATTGGTACAAAGTCAACGCTTGAGCGGATAAGTGGTAGGTGTTACAACAAATTTTTCCTCACTCCATGAAACTTGCTTGGATGGCCTTCCATTTACCTATGTAGGCTTGAAGTCCCCTTTTTTTTTTCATTCCAGAGCCAAAAATGCATATTTTTCAACAATCGTATATGAAGGTTGCTCCACTTTAGCCCGTGTACATCGAGTTTGGTGCTCAAAATTAAAAATTATGTCAGGTTTCTATTCCATGTCACGAGATCCATGATCCTTGAACTTCCACATACTATAAACACTTCGACTCAACCCTTCAGTTCCGTTCGAAGGATATAAATTGAGCCATATACAAGACTTGGGGGAGACAATTCAACTTTGAGAGCAACGACACTGTGGAGAAATTTCACTTAATATTGAGTTTGCATCCCTCTATCCTTGAAAGTCTGAACTATTTTTGTTCAACCCCCAATATCTTCCTTCTTTGTGATGGAGAACCTCATTGAATCCTATATACCATCTTTCTTTTGGTGGAGGATTGAAGTGGTTGAGGTCCGTCTAGAGGGACTTAGTTTCTTGGTTCCGATATGTGTCGAAAACATTTTCACCTCAATTGGATGAGAAATGGTATTTATGTACTTCTAGTGATTATTTTAATGGAACTACTCTTTTCTCATCAAATTGATATCTTGCAAATATTTGAATTATTATTCCATGGGCATATTTGTCATGTATGTTAATGAATTATGATAATATATATGATAACATTATATATTATCACCATATGCTTTCATATCTTGATTATTGAGGACAAGTTGCAGGTATAAATCTTTGGGTTGCGTGCTCAACGATGGTCATCTTCGAACGTTAGGACGAGGTAGGATCTTAGCCTTGTCTTATGAGAATTTCATTTATATATCATACTTGGGAATAGAGTTGATTTATGCGTTTCATTCTGTCTATTGTGGTTTACCCCTAGCCATAGAGATAGTTTCCTCGTAACAAAATTGGAGACCATACTGGGGGCTGATCTCCTTTTTTGGGGTTTAGAGAGTTTTTCTCCTTGATTTTCTCTCTTTTAGCTTGAGTTTCCTTGTCATTTGTTGCTTGACAGCCTATTTTTTACCTTGCATATGATTTTCTCGGCTTAACCCTTGACCTTGCATTGTTTTTCTTGGTATACACAACTTTTCCCTTGACATATGTGTATATACATGAGTTGTCTTCCTTTAGGGAGCGTATATACATGATTGTTTCTCAAACAATCATGTACATCATCTCTTGAGTCTTGCTGGCTGAGTTTGGTGTTTGTTTGGTGAGTTTTGTTGGTTTTTGAGTCTTCTTCGGTCCCCGTTCTAACTGTTAAGTGCCTACAGAGTGATAGAAAACCTTTTTATTGTTTAACTTTTGGGTGGATTTCTTTCTTATCATATTTTTCATTAGTAGTCCTTGTACATTGGTCTACGTGTTTGATTCTTGGTATCCTGCTTGGCTTGTCTCTTCCTAGGTTGTCTTTTTTTTCTTGTAGTAGGGTCTGCCTGTGAAGTTGTTATTCAGTCCTTGCATTTTCTTTTCTTTATATCAAAAATACAAAAATATTTGCTTATTTGCATTATGGAATTTGCACTTTTGATTACTTTGCATTGATTTTGATACATTTGGAGAGATTTCATTTAATTGAAATTGTAGAGATTGCATTGGAAAGATTGCATTTAGAAGCATACCATCTCTTTGAAATTTAATACTAGTAATTAACAATGTTTTTATATTTTCTTATTTTTATACATTGAGTCGTAATACCATCAGTTTCATGACTTCACCTCTTGATTAAGCAGAAGCCATTAAAATTAACATTGATTAATTAAAATTGATTAGAAACAATTTTATTTTTCAGGGTGCACAAACAAGTATAGGACATAGGGCCTTGGAATAGGATTTTGTGATTAAAATTATCCAAGGCGATTAAACTAAACATATGTGTTTGACTAGGGACTGGTGAAACCCATTGTGTAATTAGTGATGTGAGGAGGCTCTGCTTACATCAGAGTTAAGTACAAGGTCATATGAAGTTGATTGTAGAGAGATCCCTCTAATACCTTCTTAGTGTGAATGATATTTCTAGGGTCCTATTCGTATTTGGGGGTCTCGCTAGTACCTTTACCTCCGTGAGAGGTGGGGCTTTTGATATTTTGGGCTTTGTTACCTTACCCATATGGTGGAATGGACTTGCGAGTGTTCTACTACACATCGATTATATTGTGGTGAATCTATTTGCTTGACATAGGTAGCCACATAGGTTACTTGTAGGGGTTATTCTGCAGGTACCCTGAGTTAGATAAGGGTCAGAAAAAACACAAACTTTATGGAGGATTACCTCTCTGGGGGGATCTAACCGAATGCATTGTTAATCCCATGAGGGGCCTTATAACTAATTTTAATAACTCCAATATTTTGAAGGGAGTCTCAGGCCCCTTTTGGGTGAGGCATACCTACTCTAGTGAGGGAGGCCCCTTTCAGACACTATATCCTATTTGTGTGCATTGGCCTTTTTTCTTTATTTTTGTCTGTTCTCTGATTATTTGTTGGCCCTAGGATTTTGTTTTACATCTCGAGTCCCAAGTCATTTTGGAGCAGGACCAGCCTCCTCGAAGGTCTCATTGTGTCTTGAAGTTACCACCGCATCTTGATCCTTTATCGAACATGCCTTCTAAAAGGCATAGAGTTAAGAAACATGGTACATATATCTCCACCTCCTAGACTCATGATCATCTAGTTATGAGTACTGAGTCAGACTTGAATGTCTCGGAGAGTCCTTAGACTCCCTTCTCTTCTATGATTAGTGAGATCCCTTTGACTCCTTCATCCTCGATGATGTGGGTGCTGGGGTCCCCTCCTCTAGTGCTACCCAACCTACGAGTTCTACTTGACCCACGGGAATGAACCCTTTCAGATCTATTTTTTGTATGTTGAGTCATGATTCTTAGTCAATACGTTCGACCTCTAATCCCTTTTCTTTTGGTATTCCCATCATGACATCACAATTATCATCCTCCATTTCAATAGCTAATGTAAATCCTAGTTTTGGGTCTAGGGGCACGACGCCTCCTTATGTTCATTTATTGTTTGGTGGAGGTAATATTCCCCAAGAGAATCCTACATTTGGAGGTTTGAATCCTCTTTCCTCTGGGCCTAATCCTAGTTTCAATGTTCCAGGATGGAGTTCTCAAGTGGGTGGATAATTCACTTCCTATATTTCGTCCTGCATTCCCTCTTCCTCCATGCCGATTTCGACGAATGCATTTATTGTTAGAAAAACATGACCGAAGAGCAATAAAATAAAACAAATGCGGAAACAAAACACAAAAGATACTGTTAGCGTTAGAAGTCACTCCTGGATTGCTTGCAGGAGCAGAGCCCAACGCCCATCAGTTTTATGTCACGATTTGTTTATGGAGGGTGATCAAATGGAGATAACGGATCTAGGAGGTATCACTCTAACTCAGGGACTGAGTCTGGTTCATAAGGACAGAGGAGGTCTGGAATCCTAACTTCAGCCAGTGGGTTGATTTAAACATGAACATGTGGAAGACTTAGGAGAAGGTGGACAAACAACTCTGGGCATCAGGCTTGCAGCAGTTTGCAGAGGAAAAACCCCGAAAACAGGATCTTCCTGGTTCAGGGCTTCAAGAAGCTGAAAGAGGACTTGACTGGATCCTCCAATTCCAAGTCATTCAGCGCTAATAGAATTACAGGGACTGATTAGAGGCTTCATAACTATTACAGTGATCCATTACAACATCATCCTATAATAGTTACATCTTGACTGGATCCTCCAATTCCGAGCTGCTCTAATACAGTGTAAACAAAGATATGAAAGAAACTGGAATTCATAAGGCAAGAAGTCTCCAAAGTTCATACATAACTAGAACAACAATGCTTCATTAAAATTTTACAACTAGGGAGCTCTGCTCAACCATCGATGCTTACAAAAGTGGCCAAAATGCCTACATATACTTGGAACAAAAATCCTGGAAGCGAAATCGAGATATGGCATTGAAGACATTACGTCTGTATGCTTACTGCATCTGCAGTCTCTGGGTAGTCGTGGACTTCAGTCAGATGCAACCACGTTCCAAAGGACCTGAGAAAGAATTGACAAGCTTACAGTCAATTCCAGACTTTCCATTTATGGAGAAAACGATGTTCAACCACCATCAACTGCCGCAATAACTGCTTCATTAAGATCGGGGGAGGCCCTGGCCGACTCTGTAGCTACAGGACATGGAAACCTACACATTTTTCCATTTGAATCTTGCCTAGAGAAATCACGGTAGGACTGATGAGTGATGTATGCGATGAAGCTCCATACTTTTCGGGAATTCAGGATTCGCGAGTTGAAGTGCACGAGCTCCTTGCCTCCGGGATCTCCGATATGCGATGAGCCCCTTCTCCCAGGGAATAGCCCCTACCGGCTAGATCATAACCCATAGGACCTGTCCCTGCGCGACCGTGGTCCAACCTTCCGTCGAGATTTCGACGCTTTTGACGACACGATGTTTGTGTCCACTAGACCTGTGATTTCCCGAAACCCGATGGCTTATGGACGTTGACTTGTTGACGGTCAGCTCCTTGGTGCATAGTCTACCACCTGTCTTCCACTATCAAAAACTTCCCCCCCCCCGATATCGGGAAATCGGGCATCGGGATATCAGGATTTCTGTTGCCATGTGCTCGGGACTTTAGTTCCGTGACCCCCGACTCTGTGGGATCTCTCGCCACGCGTCCTGCCAAAATTAACGGCGAGGATCCCATCGGTCTTTCGAGACTCGAAAGATCTCGGCCGTATTTCCCTTTAAAATCCCGATACCAGTAATGTTACTAACATTAGGCTCCATGGGGGATAGAGTCGTCCCTGCGATGCTCTAAGAAATCCTCCTGCAGTTCCAGTCGCATTCTGTTGGGCTATGGAGTCATTATTAGGGCGCAAAAAATAAAAAGTGAACGATCTGAGAAAAAAAAGGACAATATTTACAAACAAAGAGTCATCTGAGACTCAAACAAAGTATTTTTTTAGGAAATGCCCATTCACTGGGCTGCCGAAAACCTCTTCACCTGCTAAATCTCGCAACCTGTATGTGTTGTTTGAAAAAGCCTCAGA
>ML789682.1:153910-190027 GCA_009831015.1 Picea engelmannii
AACCGAGATAGTGAACAAATGTCTGGAAGGCTACCTTCGTTGCTTTGTCTCTGATAAACAAACACAATGGTTCAAATGGTTACCCTTGGCAGAATGGTGGTATAACACTTCCTTTCATAATGCAACAAAAATGACACCATTTAGGGCACTCTATGGATACCACCCTCCTTCCATCACTTCTTCTCTAAAAGAAAAATCTAAGGTTCAAGAAGTGGAAGATCATATCGAGCATCAAAAACAAGTTCTCCAAATCTTAAAGGACAACCTGACCATGGCACATAATGGCATGAAACAACAAGCAGATCAAAATCGTAGTGAAGTAAGTTTTGAAGTAGGGGATTGGGTGTTCTTAAGACTACAACCATTCAAATAGATGTCCCTCAAGCAAGCCAAGAAGGATAATAAATTATCACCAAAGTACTATGGCCCTTATAAGGTGTTGTAAAATATTGGTACTATGGCATGCAAATTAGAGTTGCCTGCATCTTCACGAGTACACCCAGTTTTCCATGTTTCATGCTTAAAGAAGGTTATAGGAAACAAGACCCCAGTTCAAAATATATTGCCAAAACTTTACAAGGAAGGAAAAATCATATTGGAGCCTAAAGCCATCACTGACACAAGAATTCACGAGATGAGGAATAGATCCATTTTAGAGTATCTCATTAAATGGAGGAAACTACTGGTCGAAGATTCCACTTGGGAAGATGAGTCTTTTATGCAGAAGCATCCAGAGTTACTCAAGCATTGCAGACAACAATTGTCTTAAGGGGAGGGGCATGTTAAGCCCTAATATTGGATCACTACCCCTTAATTGGGGCATATTACATTAGTAATGTTATTTTATTTATGTCGGCTTTATTCCATTAGTTGTAATTATACCTCCTAGTCTCCTAAATATACCAAGGAGACATTTTCATTTGTAATCATCTTGTACTTGAACATTTATGTGGGGTAAAAGGAGGTTGCCCCCTCGAAGAGGCTTATTGTATGCAATTATTTGTTTTTCAAGGCATTGAGTACTTATTCTGAGGTTTTTCTATGCTATATTCATATTTGGTTCTTAATAGACAAGCTTCAGCTTCGTCCTCTACCCCCACCCAGTCAACAGATGTGCATTCTATACAACCTTCATCTAACCCAAATGGTAACCAACAACCAGGAGGGAATAAAACGAAAGGATGAAGTAATAATCACAAGGGTGAGGAAAATAATAATAAATTCAAGGACAACAATAACAATGATAGATCAATTAATAATGTTGGCGAGGGAAATAAATAAAAGTGGAAGGTGAATTTTCCTTGTAAACTTTGTAAATATGATCACCTTGCCCACCTATGCCACAAAATGGAGGAAGCCTCGAGGCTCTTATCACAGTCGCCCGCTGTGATGACAAACCCATTTACACATAATCACCACATGGCCTCAGGGACCTCCGACATCAGAAATGGATTGAGTGGGATTCAAAACCCCCCAACACATGAAGGTGGCCATCTATGTGTCAATATGGTCAAGTATCATATTGATGTAGCCACTCAATCTCGTGATTACATTTATTCACAAATTATTATAGGTCCATAGTCTCCTCCTTCAGAAACACCCTTGCAAATTGAAAAGCCAGAACCTCTGCCTCGTATTCTAAAAGGAGTACTAAAGCTCTCTGCCCACAATCCTAATGCCATAGATGCCCATAACTATTCGATTGTCGAAGAACTGTCCCACACCCCTTGTGCAATGTCGACTTTGTAGGTTCTCCAAACATGTCCTTCATAGAGGAACACCTTATTATTTTCTTTAGGAGATCTAGACCCATGTGGCTCGAAGGTTATCAATATTTACGTCACGGATGTTAAGCCTCACTTTCCTTACCATGTGGCCTTTCAAATCCATGTGAAGTACACGAAAAATACCATCAAACGTATTGTAATTGATGAATGTGTTGTGACGTGCATGATATCCCTAATCTGTTAGAAATCCATTGGCTCTTTGACCTTGTCTCAATCTATGACTATGTTGACTGCATTTGATGGGTGCTCATTTCAATCCCACATAATCCTTCCCACTTTTCTGTTCTAGTTAGGTGAGAATACTATGGAGGTTGATATCAATGTGGTTGATGCGCCTCTTGAGTACAATTTACTACTAGGGCGTAATTGGACTTATGCCATGACATCCATCATGTCATCCATTTTCTGCACTTATGTTTTCCTCATGAAGCGAAAATAGTGACAATTGATCAGTTGTCCTTTGCGCATGTTAGTACTAGTGCATCAGTTGGACCTTCAACCCCTGTGATTGATAATTCTCAATTGAGGATGTTTGTGTCAGAATGTATTTCTCGTTGATGGGTATCTTTGATTTCATGGCACCAATTCACCATATTCTTTCTATTTCTAGTGAGTCTTCATCGTTTATGAGGTTCGTTCCTTTCAGTACTTCATATTTCAACGACCCTTGGACCCTACCTTCCCATATTATGTGGTGTTAGAGACATTTCTTTCAAAGGGGGTGTTTTCCTAAAAGATAGGCCCCTTTGGGTGGAAAAATGCAAAGAAGTGGGGTAAAAATCCACTTACCCTAGGTTGGGTCGCAAAATATGCACGAAGATATGGAGCGAGTAGATCTGGGTGTCCAGGATTTGCGCACCTGGATCTACGGTCAAGGTTGGATTCCGGAGCCTCCTCGCCATTCTACCTTTAAAGTGGGGCGGGGGTGGGGGGGTGGGTCCGAAATTGAGCTCGCATCTCTCAATGACCTGGATTTGGGAGCCTGGATCTATGGTCAAGGTTGGATTCCGGACCCCCTTTGCCTATCTACCTTTAATAGGGGGGGGGTCTGGAATTGGCAGCTTAAAGCATCCCCCCCCCCTTGTCACATCTCTGATTCCCTATGCTTACCGCCTTCCACCATGTGTCTTCCACTCAGTGCCATTCTAGCCGAGCTTATTCCCATTTCCTCGCTCCCACCTGTCACCACCTACCATGTGCCTCTATCTTTCCCAGTCACCTCCACCTGTATGGTTGTCCCTTTTATCCCTTTGTCTTTCATGCTTTCACTCCACCTCAACACACCTTTTCAACCCGTAGTCCCCTGCCTCTGTATCACGTCCACCATTTGTGTCCCCTCGCAACAGCCCATCGAAGCAGAAGACAACCAAAGGAATATTGCCACGTCTTGCAGATGCGGAGTTGACCTAGCCTCACCTGATCCCGAGGAAGTAGTTATTGAGGTAGTTGATGGTGGTTGAGCATCGTCTCCTTCCATAAATGGAAAGTCGGGAGGGACAAGCGCAGTGGCAGAATGTCCGTCCTTTCTGATGAGATATCGCATCCAACATTAGACTGCATAGGAAGTCTGACAGGAAAAGGCCCGACGTAAACTATTGTGTATGACAGAAAGATTGCATGCACAGTCTGACAGAAGTGACCTGGACGTCGTGCCATGGAAACTCGAGCAAGTTCCTGCTATGAAAGTTTTGAGTATATGTAGGCCTTTTGACCATTTTGCAAGTGATCGATGGTAGAGCTAAGCTCCTGACTGTAAAGATTTAACAAAGCCTATGGTTCCCTGGTAATACGATGATATTTTGAGATTTCTTTTTTAATGGCGACCAACCTCTTCCTTTCCTTGTTCCTCTGAATCTCAAGCCCGGGTATGGATGATCTAGTCGGGTGTTGTTGTAACTATACGATGTATGTTTGATTGTATTAGTTTTGCAATGTTTGAGGTTTACTTTGAAGTTTCTCTGGTCTGAGAGGATCTTATATCTGAGACTTTTCCCTTTATTTTCTTTCACTTACTCACCACTATGCAAATTTACTAGCTTAAGTGAGATCAAGACCTCGCATGTCTTTGCTGTTCCAGCCCAGTTTTCTGAGTGAGCGATATCGTTCTAAGTTTACTTCCATTCGATCACCCCCCTTTATAAACAAATTGTGACATAAACTGATGGGCATCAGGCTCTGCTTCTGCTGCAATCCAGGAGTGACTTCTGATGCGAACATGAGGTATGAAGGCCATTCACACATTGGGATGGCAATTCCACTGTCAACAACATAGGTTGTGTATCAAGTTATTATTGATGTTATTGCTGACCCATATCCTTCCTCCTCATGGACGGACTAGGTGGATCCTATTTTAGAGCCTGTATGGGCCGCTCAATAATTTTGTTCACATTATTTCCTCGATGATACTTTAACTTCAGATGAAGCCATATTAGAGGCCATGTTTGGTCTTGATAGGCCTTGGGACGATATGCATCATCGATCCTATTTTCTCCCGGAGCTTGTTAAGATCGAAATGTATGACTTTAGATCTACCTTGAATGGATGGTTGGTCATGTCGTGGTTCCATTAGATACACATGGTATTTATGCCAAAGGAAACATGGTGAATACTTCTCCTACCATCATGATTGAAATCTCTCGTATCCCTGGTAAAATTGAGAACGTATATATTAGTGTGGATTGTTCTCCTGAAGAAATTCATATCTACACCGATCTCTTTAAATAATTCCAATATGTATTTGATTGGTCATATGAAGATATGCTAGGGATTGACCCTAACATTGTTGAACATGAAATTAAAACCTATATGGATGCTAAACCTATTTGACAATGTCTTAGAGCTGTTAATCCTAGGAAGGCCTCCACTATTAAGGCAGAGGTAGAGAAGATACTTAATGTTGGTTTCATCTACCTGGTTCCCTTAACTAAATGGGTGTCCAATCCCATTCCCATAAATAAAAATAAAGGAACCATCCATGTATGTGTGGATTTTAGAGACCTGGATAAGGCTTGTCCTAAAGATAACTTCCCTACTTCTTTCATTGACCAGATTCTTAATGAGCGTGCAAAAAGTGAAGTCTTTTCTTTTATGGATGGATTTTCAGGGTATAATCAAATTTAGATAAAATGTGAGGATCAACATAATATGGAGTTTATTTTTCCTTTGGGTACTTTTTCATACCGCAAAATTCCTTTCAGTCTTAAAAATGTCGGAGAAACCTTCCAACGTGCCATGACCTTTTTTTTCTTATTAATATTTCCCTTGGTTGGAATATGCTAACATAATATTCAATTTACTTAGGATTTGTATATGGTGCCACTCATCATACATGAAACATGGATTTTGCTTCTTGGGTCATTTACTCACCCGAGGGCCAATTTGTGTCTTCAGGTGACGTTCGGTTGGAGCCATCAACGAATAATGTGGCTGAGTATAGCACCATTATAGATATATTATGTGATGCCATTTCACATGGTGTTCAATCTTTAGAAGTTCGTATGGACTCCCATTTATTCGTATGCCAGTTGAACAACAGTTACTGTGTGTGAGATCCTACTCTACTCCGACGATTCCTATGGGTACGACTTTTAAAACGATACTTTGATTTTCTTACTTATAATCACATCCCTAGAAGTTCTAATAATGTATCTGATGCATATGATAATTATTTTTTATATTGAAATTTGTCACATAACTAAGCAAAGAAAACACAGTCATACATTTACACATTGTAACATATATAAGTAAAGCCAAAGACAATTTTTTTTATATTTCATCCTTTTGAGTTAAAAAAATATGGTTTCATAATACAAAATGGGGCTCACACCCTCAAAATACATATAGGGCCAGTATATAACATGACCATGGAATCTATGCATGTGGTTTCGGTTGAGTATCATGATATCACACTACGAAATTTGCAAGACGCCAGAAGATTCGCACCCACGCATGGGGTACACCCACTACCTATTGTTGAATCATGTCTGGAAGATCCTCCACTTGAACCATAGGAATATTGTGTGTCAATTGAGGTAGGTTCCCCTGCACATTCTGTAGCACTCTCTCTGCATCCCCGCCCACTAAATCATCTCCTCGACCCCTTCATTGATGTCATGGGAATCCCTCTCGTTGTTGTGGACCTACATCTACATAAAAAATCACTTTTTAATACTTGATACCACTAAATTATATTTGTTTTTTTTTTTATTATTATTGAAAAAAACAAAAAAATGGAATATATAAAAACATTTCTTACCAATATCACCATAGGCGAAACCTGGTGGAAACATGTCAGGATCCCCTCTATAGTCAATCCCTCTGTAAGGATAGTCGTCAATGGCTATGACCTGTCTCCACCACCAGAAAAAGAACTCATCATTGTAAGGGGTTGGCACCCTACCGCCTCCTAGCCACTTCATCACGTCGGTCCACCATGACATCTCTGGATTGCGTAGTACATTGGGAGTAATATCTTCTCTAGGTCTCAAGGATGCAACCCTATGAAATAAAAAACTATAAAGTATGGATGCAAATCTGAAATTTCTCATTCGCCCTTGTTTGCAATCCATCAACTGGATCTTCATGTTATTCAATAGTGAGGTATGCCAGTCATAAATAGTGGGTCTTAAACACTCCACAACATAGAACATGAGTGGCCTTGATATATGGTGCAATGCGGCCGACCCTGAAATCCATGTGAGTACAAGAACAATGATCTTTAAACTCATGTTCTCGATCTCCCTGATAGGGAGTTGGCTCCATACTTTATTTGTTCCTGCAAGATAGTGGGTGGAAATGTACTCCTCCATATTCATACCCCCCCAACCCCTCGGGCCTTGAGATTCACTACCTTGCCTCGATGAGACAGTCCCGTGATAAAGTATATATCGTCCAATTCAATCCTCAATGGTTTCCCATCGATATTGAAGGACTATGTCTTCGGATCTTAGTAGTTTAATAGCAATTGGAGTAACCTCACTTGATCCCTCATTCCCTTGAGAGACAAAAATTTATAAAGGCCACATCGTTTTAAAGTTTTTTGGGCCCTTGCATCTCTTCCCACTACTGTATCTATCTCCTCATGCTCCCTTTCCCTCCATTCAATAACCGACCTACAAAGGAGAAACCATTTTTTGAGTTAAAACCATTTCAAAATCTTGTTCACAGAATTGTACGCAAACTAACTTGATAACAGTCATGTATAGGGCTATATATACAAGTTCATGCCTCATTTTGACTGCATATATGGGTTCGTATACGTGACCCGATGATTTGTCACCTACGCACACCCTAGTTTCCATGTTATGCCCTGTAATACTTAACAAATGGGACCTAAAACTAGAATTTAAACCATTGAAATTGAAGGAGAGGGGATGAGAACTTACTTGGTCCAGACGGTTGTTGATTTCATTGATCGTATCTCCTACAATAGACACTTGAATATTGTGGGAAAAATAGCCTAAAATGCCCCATGTGGGTGAAAAAACTCAAATGTTATGGTAAAATGGTTTATTTTTACTATTAGTAGAAATTGTTTACCCACTTTCTATAGTTATTTGCTATTTTTTTACCTTATGGACTAATAGCATAGTGGAAAGACTTGGTTTTTGGTGGTTTCTCCAGGATGTTTTTTGCGTTTTCCAGCATCGTACCACTTGTTCATGCCTTCAATAGGTATATCATTTCACTGACATATAAGATAGGTTTTCACTCCATTTTCATTCTTGCATCATCCTATGACCATGATCCATACACCCTTAGGTACAAACCCATTTATTAGAGACATGGAACCTTCTTACTGCTACTACAAGTGTCGTTATTAAGTGGTAGAGGCTTACCAAACATGGGTGCCCTAGTTAGAACCTTTGTGTCATTTAGTTTCCATGCAAAAGTTATTCCATAGGACTTTGCGTTTGAACCCCATTTTCTTACTCACAAGCATTCTGACTGTTACCTATGGGACTTCCCCTGAGTCTTTGTTAAGCTCTTTTCTGACTCCTGAAAAAATGAAAAGATTTTCAAGTGAAAAATTATCTTTCACACTCGTTAAATGGGTTTGAAAGGACGTCTATTTGGTATAAATTTAACCCTTTTCTGTACCAAGTAGACTACTCACTAAAAATGAATACTCTAGTCACCATTGGCTAGAAGAGTTATCCTGGGTATTATTTTATAGTTTTTCAAACTTAGGGGACTAAATCTATGAAAAATGACATTTTTTGGCATTAAGTTGTAATTGCATTCCATCATTGTGCTTGTGTTATTGAGCCTATTTCCAGTTCCCACTTTCTTGTTGTGAGCCTCTTACCTCAACAATATTCCTCCCTAGCCAAGCAGTGCCTTCCATATATCCTTTATAGCTTGACACCTTGTACCCTTGGAGGAAACATCCCCCCAAGTTTTCATGCCCTGCATGCACTTCCTTTCATTGAGAATAGGTATGTTCCATTGCTTGGAACTAGTTGCTTACTTGTGACAGTCGTTTCCTCTCCTGTATCATAGCATTTATTTTCCTATCAAAAACCAAAAAAAGGAAGGTGGCAAAAGAATATTATCTCATATCAGCAGCAGTCATGTCACCTTTGAACAAAGCACAAATTTTAAGTCCATTTTTATCCAAAATTTGGGTTTAGCATGACCTTAGGAATCTCAGATCGTTACTTAGAGTTTACTCCTCCGACTGGTTATTATTCTAGTCCCTATCGAGAGTTTGTTGATGCCTTCTGCATCACAATTTTTTTATCATCAAGTCTATTTTAATACCCCTAGGTCGAACCCCAACTATAAATGTAAATACAAATGTACGTACGATGGTGAGTTGAGATGTAGAAAGGAAAATATATCTGTGATGTAGATGTAAATGTATTCACGTACAAATATTAATGAAAAACACATCAGTGCGTGTAGACCAACCATGTAAAAGAGTATGGGGGACTAAACTCCACTAGTTAGGGAAAGGGGGCTAAAATTTAAGGATAAGGGGGTAATCTAGGGAGCTTAAGACACAAAGGAATATTATATTAATATTCCTTAAAGTATAAGGTATGGATAATTATTTTATCCTAAGTTCTAAGGATGGGACAAGTGGGCCAAAGTATCTCTCAACCCGACAAGTGTCAAATTAGGGACATGTATACACAGAGATTGGACTTAGTGCATTTTCCATTCATTACATGATTCCTCCATTCCTGCACTCACATATTTGAGCTTCCCATTGTACCTTTCTATCACGAGAAGCGTAACTGTACCTTACCCAAACCAGTACGATACATGTACTTGTACCTATGCTGGGTTAACTTAAGAGTTGGAATGAAGAAGTGGGTTGTCAGGCCCATGGGAGACTGAAGAAGCAGGTTTTTAGGCCCATGGGATACTAAAGAGGCGGGTTGTCAGGCCCGTGAGAAATTCTCTCTTGGTGAGAGAATTGCTTGGAATTATTTTCCTGAAGGTGCCAAAACTATAGCTACAATGCTTTGAGACTTCTTGTTCAACTTGTTTTTAAAGCCCTGGAAAGGAAATGGGGCAGCCGAATGACAGTTGAGTAGAGAAGGTGAACATGTCCTGGGGTGGGACAGGCATGTGGGGAATGATGGATTGTAGGTTGTCAGTTCAAGTTGGCACCTGTGAAAGAGTTGTTCTTGTTGTTTGAGATACATCATCCTGGTTAAGAATTCCTTTACCCGGGTTGAGTTTAGTCCCAACTCGGGGGTGACCCACTGCTAAGAGTTCTAACCAGTGTGGTCTATGTCTGGGAGGAATATGGAAGGTATGAATGAATTTGGTGGTCTTTTTATCAAAGATAAGTGTCAACTGTGTGTGAAAATTACATGTTGCATCATTGTTTATGCAATTTTTTTCATGGGTTTTTCCTATGTGTGTTGCATGTGTATTTCCATTATTATGTTGTATGAATCTGGGTATTTTCATAGTATTCATATGCTTTAATTTTTTTATATAGTTCAAAAATTGTACGTGGCATAGTCGAGAAGGTACGTATGCTAAAATATGGCACTAGAGCTCCAGTTTTCTATTGAAATGGATACTTGACACTGAGAGGGGGGGGGGGGTGAATCAGAGTCACAAAATTTTGGACAATTTTCCACTTTTCATAAATTAACTTAACAACATATATTTATTTCATTTTCTCAACCAATATATAAAAGAATAAATATTTTATTTATTTATTTAACTTGAATGAATACATAAGATCAATCTTTGAATATGTTCATCTTCAAACAATTATGAGAGACCTAACTCTTTGTTACAAGACCCATCTTGTAGTTCTTAGATCCAATTGAGAAATCAAGAATCCAATCCTCATAACAAGTCCCAGCTTTTTGATCTCAGATCCAACTGAGATGTGAGGAATCCAATCCTCATACAAGACCCATCTTGTAAACAGACACCAACCTGATAGAATCAACCTTCATTCAATCCATTATATATAAATATATATACTTCAATAAATTCAACTACACTTTCTTCTCACCATTCTTTCTTGTTTATATAGTCTTCCAGCTGGTGTAAATTTGAATCATTATGTCTTTTGATATTTGAACCATTGTACCTTTTCATTTAAATGATAATATTAAATTCTTTAAATAATATCATTTTTCCTTTTATCCTTTATTCATAATTGTCATGAATTAACTCTCTTTTAATCATGACTGTGTGTCAGTTCTTTTATTTTCATGAGTTGATCACATACAAGGATCGACTCATTATATCGTACTCATGCTTCTTTCATGTTCTCAGTTCACAAAAAGATCATATTTGATCTTTTATCATTCTCTGGATTTTTCTAGTGTTAACTCTCTGTCGAATTAAATCTTTATGAGGTGCTTCCTTCAAACCATTTACATATGACCAGATGCACAAAACCATGGGATCATTGATTTAAGCACTGCCTCTTCTTTTACCCTTATTTATCTATTCCATATGACCACAGGTGGTGACTAGGTGCTAGGCTAAATAAGTGCTTGATCACTTGTCAATATCTACGGTCACATTTTAATCACATGATGAAATGGACGACTGTCATTACTTTAGGACTTCATCCTTCACAACTTCCAGCCTATTTACAAATATCCCGAATCAAAGACATGTGTCTATAATATTCAACATTTGAGCACACTCTCTGAAGTTGATCAATGGTTAACATCACTTCATGGTTTACGCTTATTCTATCCTTCCACTTTACTTGATCAACAGTCGATAACACTCCCGAATTAGATCAACGGTTAGAGTTAACTTTTCCCTTTGGCACTTCGTGTGATTTCTCCTTCACAGTCCTTCAATATTCAAGACTTCATTTCATCGAAGTATATGGACGATTGGATTTTATTTGCACGATGAATAGTTCTCGTTCATTTCATAACTTTGAGAATTTGGGCATTTTCTACTGGTGAAACTCCCGAAGTAAAAACTCCTGGAGTGACATAACTTGCTGACGTAACTTGTTGAAGTGGCACTGACTGAGTGGCTACCACATGCCACTTAGATTCATTACTTACACAAACCTGAAGTGCCAACTGCACTTTGACACTTGTCATCATCTGATTGCGCCACATGTTCTTGCTGATGTAGATCTCCTCATGTGGCACATGTTATTCTCTTGGATCTAATGATTTTACTAACTCCCAAAATGTATATCAGATCGACGCCTAAGAGAGACTTCAGAACTTCGGCCTTTGGGTGAACTCATATGTTCTGATTCCTTTTTTTCCGAAGTGGTTAGTGCCGAAGTTGAAAATTATTCTGATCCAACGACCATAATGTATTTTCCATATCCGATGGTCCTCATTTAACCCCAAAAATATTAACTCAATCCAATAGTTATCGGGAATTCGGGTATTCAGGATCTCAAGCCTTTTGCCTTGCTTATCCTATCATTCTATTTTCCTTGATCCAACAATCATGATATTTCCCAAAGTGTTCCTTAGATCATATGACTTGCATCTACTTCGAGACATTTTGTGGCTTACCTTGTCCTTCCACTAAAATTAATTGAACGGTCGGGATACTTCTCAAAGTTTTCCTTAGATCGGATGACTCATGTCCACTTTGGGACTTCAAACTTTCTTACTTCTTGTTTTACCCAAAGTGTAACCTCCTCACAACTTTTAACCCAAAATGAATGTTGTTCATTGATCGTGATCTTAGATCGATGGCTCGATCTATCTGTGATGCTTCTTTTCCTTGGTTTAAATCCAAAGACTCGTATTTTTCCCAAAAAATTACCTACGAACGAAGGGCTCACGTTTACTTTGGAACTTTGGCTTCAGCTAAAATTCCTTCATGCACATTTCCTTTAGTCGATTTTACCCGAATTGGTCAATGCCGGTTTGACCATGCGTATGTCATTTCCATGATCTATGGTCCATGACTTACTCTATCCTTCCACTCAAATTGATCCAACAGTCGAGAATTCTCTCAGAGGAGATCAATGATCAAGGATTATTGTGGGATCCTCACTAGCACGCCGTTTAAATTTATTGTTGAGTTCTACAATGGAAATTTCTCGTTTGGTAGTGGAACTGATGCCTAACGTAGATCTATTGGTGAGTGACGATTGACGGTATAGACTAATTATGGTATTGGAATTAACATGTTGTTTAATTCTCCCTTTGTGCTCCACAATCAATCCCTACTCTTGATCTAGTGCTTGCATATCCAACGGTCACAACTTGATCCGATCGTGTTTCTGCAATGCGATTTTCCTTCTGATCTTTGATCTCTGCATACTATCTGGCATTTTCATTCTCTACATGATTTTTTCCATTTTCATTCTCTGCTAACTGTTATATTGTTGACATCAATGGAAATTTCATCAATGATAAGTTATAATCACATCACAATGACATCGACTATTGACATCAATGACAACATATCAATGACAATATGTCCAACATTTTCAACACTGAGCATGGATGGGTTGAGAAAGTTGAACTCAACAATGAGCTCAGTAGGTGTAGCAGTTTGAGGAACCACAATAGTCATTTATTTGGGGCTTTGAGATTAGATCTAGAACATTGGATCAAAATCGGATGAGAGGAGAGCACACTACAAAGGAGATAAGGACCTAGTCATTGGATCTGAGCGTAGGAGAATGAGAATCGTCAATCAGGGTTCTTGGGTCGTAAGTATTGGCCAAAGTGGAATGGATCTCATTCATAAATTCCATCATGCAATTTGAGCCATAGATCTCATGGTTCGTCATTTCGGCACTCCGAGATATTTTAGGCCTTGTGTTTCTAGGAGGATAAATCCCCGATGCCCAGAATCCTAAAAGAAATCTCGGTCGTAGATCTCATAGTGAGGTGGGGGTTGGTGATCAATATCCTTCAACATTTATCTATCCAGGGGATTTCAAAGGTAGTCGTCGGAAGGTGGTAGAAGCCCCGAAGCTCCGAATTACCGGAGTAAATACTGACTACTGGTTGTCGAGTACACGTGTTAACATATTATCAAGTATTTATCCCTCTAGAGGATTGTGGGAGAAATATGTTTTGGTGTGGAAAGTCCTGAAGTCCTAAAGCTTGGAGTCAATCTTGGTCATCCTTTGATGGGGACATGTGGTCTATGGATATCCTCCCTTCACCATTTCAAAGTTTGACAGTTTGGGAAGTTGGGGTGATTAGCAGCAAGAAGCCCTGAAGCCTAAAGCTCGGAGCTAATCTCATTCATATATATTCGGAGGTAGAGTGGACCATTGATCTTCGAACCCTTTGGGAGTTCAGCAGTTCTGCGTTTAGAGGAATTGGAAGGTGTTGTGGTGAGAACCTCCGAAGCCCGAAGTTTCGGAGCACTAGAGTAATGAAGATCTAGATAGTGCCTCTCCGAGAGTTCACCAGTTCGGCATTCGGGGGAATTGGAAGGTGTTTTGGTGAGAACCTCCAAAGCCTAAATTTATGGAGTGTCATAGTAACAAATCTCTAGATAGTGCCTCTCTAGGAGTTATCTATTTCGACATTTGGGGGAATTGGAAGGTGTTGTGGTGAGAACCTCTGAAGCCCGAAGTTCCAGAGTGCTAGAGTAACAAAGCTCTGGATAACACCTCTTAGGGAGTTGACTAGTTCGACATTCGGAGGAATCATAAGGTGTTGTGGTGAGAACCTATGAAGCCCAAAGTTCTGGAGTGTCAAAGTAACGAATCTCTAGATAGAACCTCTCCAGGATTTTTCCAGTTCGACGTTCAGGGGAATTAGAAGGTGTTGTGGTGAGAACCTTCGAAACCCAAAGTTTCAAAGCGCTGGAGTAATGAAGCTCTGGATAGCACCTCTCCGGGGGTTTGCCAGTTCGAAGTTTGGGTGAATTGGAGTGTTTTGTTGTAAGAAACTATGAAGGCTGAAGTTCTGGAACGCTGGAGTAATGAAGCTCTAGTTAGCGCCTATCCGAGCGTTCGCTAGTTCAGAGTTTGAGGGATTTAGAGAGTGTTGTTGTAAGAACCTATGAAGTTCAAATTTATAGAGAACCGGATTCCTGGAGCTCTGAATAGCATCTTGTGGCTAAGCACCTGATCCTAGCCTGTGATCATATGAGGTTTCAGCTGAAGTAAAGGGGCTAGCACCCGAAATTGGATTCTAAAGTAAAAAGGGGATTAGAGAAAAGCATCCATAGGTTCTATTAGACCTGTATAAAGAAATAAAAAGGGTTTGTGTACATTATGAGAGGATCCAACAAGCGTCCAAGAGCTAATTCGACTCCAAAAAAGACCACCTATACAAGGAATGCCCTCACAAAATGGACAATTTTTCAAATAACTATAACTTTTGGCTCAAAACTCAAAATTGAGCATGGAAGTAGGCATTGGAAAGGTCTTGGATAGTAGAATTTGGTTTTTCACCCATAATTTTTTTCTAGGAAGCCAATTTTCAGGAAATTAGAATAAATAATTATGATGCACTATTGAACCATAATTGTTCACAAATTCATGAAATTGATAAATCAATTAGCCTAACAAGTTCTGTTGGATTCACATTTTGCAGAGTTAATATCAATTAGATCATAATAGGATAAACACATAGTTCATAAGCATGGAATATACATAGGAGGATTACATCCAGGAATATGAGATTAGAGGGATGTATGCCAATATGGGTAATGAAGGTACAAACTCAAATAGTCATGGAGAAGGAAAGGAAGAAAACATGAACTTGGTGGAGACCATTAAATTTTTTCAAAATGATGTCCAAATTTATAAAGATGATAATGGGAGGCTTATGAAATCCAAGTAACAACATGAGAACTTCAACATAAAGTTAATGCAAATATTGGGCAGAATAGAAAAGAAGATGGATAAGGAGAATGACTCAAGAAAATCAAGAAGTCATGGGTCTCATGATGAGAGGAGAAGAAAAAGAAGTGTTGGTAGACATCACCATTACTCCCCAATGAATTTCACAAGGAGAGAAAATAGTATCTCAAGTCCATCCCCTATCAGGAAACATAAGAGGAGGTCTGGGGTGGATGAACTACAAGGAGAAATGAAAAAAATAAAGCCTTCTACATTTGATATTGAGAACAAGAAGAATGAATATGCAAAGACATTTCTTCTAGGCATGAGGAAGTATTTTCAATTGCACAATTACTCTTCACACACAGAAGGAAGAATTTCCATCTATCATCTCAAGGGAAAGGCATCCATGTGGTGGGACCAATTTGTGTAGGTGCAGAACATTAATGAGAAAAATGTTACTTAGAAGGAATTCAAGAGGTATTTTCAAAAGAAATACTTGACTAAGAGATACTATGACAAGAAAATAAAGGAGTTCTTTGAACTCGAGCTTGGGAGTATGACCATAGATTAATATGAAAGAAGCTTTTTAGAGTGGCTAAAGTATGTTTCTTTCATCAAGGAAGAGACTGTTAAGATTCAAATGTATTTAAGTGGGCGGTCATCATTTATCAATGACAAGATACAATATGATGATCCCAAAACATTTTAGGAGACCATAAGGCGAGATAAATGTCTTTATGATCAACATAAAGGAAGGCCAGTTTTCCAAAAATCTTGGGAATACAAGAAGAAAAACAAGATGGAACAGAGGAAAAAGGGGACTAATCCACCATTCTTCAGAAATAATCCTCAGGGACAACCAGCTTCTAGAGAACCCATAATGATTGAGACAAAGGGGCAAAGGCCAAGGAAACCACCTATTCAATGTTGGGGTTGTGGGGGAGATAATATGTATAGATATTGTCCTCAAAGAGGTGATAAAGTGAGGATTGTTCACAATATACAACAAATTGATAGAGTGGAGGATAGGGGAAAAATTTTACCTAGGATCTATGCAGCCCTGGACAACAAGCAAGATGAGTTCCAGTCACATATGATTGAAGTGGAAGGTAAGATCAACAACCAAACCATTGCTATTTTCATTTTCCAAGATCCTAAGATGGTGGAAAGATTTCATTTTCCAAGAATCAAGCATGGAAAATCTTGGTTGGTGCAGCTAGCTACCAGAGCCAAAAGAAAAATTAATGAGATGGTTAAGACATGTCCAATGGACATGAATGGACTAAGCACCAAGGCAGATTTGAACATCATACCTTTAAGTTCCTATGACTTTATAATTGGTATGGATTGGTTGGACCAATACCATGCTATCCTATATTGTTATAATAAGGAATTTACTTGCTGGGATGAGGAAGGGAACCTAAGGAAAATAAAGGGAATTCCCAGGGCAGTAACTGTTAGAGCAATTTGAGCATTACAGTAGAAGAAAAGTTACATAAAAGGGTGTCAAATATTTACAACACATATGGAAGAGAAACCTAAAGATAAGGTGCCAAATATTATGCAGTTCTAAAATAGTTTGAAGATGTGTTTAAATAAATACCAGGATTACCCCCTAAAATAGATATTGATTTCTCCATCAATCTAATGCCTGGAGAAGCCATGATATCCAAGACCCCTTACAATATGAGTACACCAGAATTGAAGGAATTGCAAATGAAACTTGAATAGATTATGAATAAGGGGTATATATGCTAAAGTGTGTCACCTTGGGGCTCCCCAATATGATTTTGTGAAGAAAAGGGATGGAACATTGAGACTTTACATTGACTTCAAGCAGTTGAACAAGGTAACTGTGAAGAATAAGTATCCTTTTCCAAGGATTGATGACCTCTTTGATCAGTTGAAAGATGAAAAAATATTCTCCAAGATTGATCTCAGGTCAGGTTATCATCAAGTAATAACTAAAGAAGAAGACATCAACAATACTTCTTTCAGAATAAGGTATGGGAATTATGAGTTCACAGTGTTTCCATTTGGGTTATCAAATGCACCAACTGTCTTCATGTGTTTAATGAATGGTATTTTCAGAGAATACTTAAACACGTTTGTGATTGTATTTTTAGATGACATTATTATATATTATAAGTTGGAGGAAGAGCATGAACAACACTAGAGGATGGTGTTACAGGTATTAGGGGAGCATCAATTGTATGCCATATTGAGAAAGTCCTCATTTTATAAGAAGAAAATTCATTATTTGGGACATATCAATTCAGAGGAAGGGATAACAGTGGATACTGAAAAGATTGAGGCCATTAGAGGATGGCCAACACCAAATAATTTGACATATATTAGATCAGTCATGGGCCTTGCAGGCTATTACAAGAGATTTATTGAAGGATTCTCAAATATTGGGCACCCGATCACTTCCTTGCAAAAGAAGGGGGTGAAGTTTCATTGGACATTGGATTGTGAAAAGAGTTTCCAACACTTGAAGCATTTATTAACCAGTGATCCAATACTAAGGATTGTTGATCCAAATGAATACTTAATTGTATGCATTGATGCATGTACAGAAGGGCTTGGTGGAGTCCTCAGTCAAAATGGGTATGTTGTATGTTATGAATCAAGGAAGTTGAAGTAACATGAAAGAAAATATGCTACTCATGATTTCGAGGTGGAAGCCATAGTGCATGGATTGAATATGTGGAGGCACTACCTCATAGGGAAAAGGTTCGAGTTGAGGATAGACCATAATGGTATGAAATATTTATTTGGATAGCCAACTCTAAATGCCAGGAAAAGTAGGTGGTTAGAATTTCTAAGTGAATATGACTTTGATATAAAGCATATCAAAGAGAAACAGAACAAGGTAGTGGATGCACTTAGAATAAGAGTACATGAGTTTCATTCTATATCCATTATCATGTGCCAATCATATTTGAAAGACAAAATCTTAGAGGCTGCAAAATCAGATTTGAAATACATGGAAATAATAACAAAATTACAGCAAGGTATTTTGCAGCAGAAAACTGAAGACTATAAGCTAGAAAATGAGGATAGTCTCATGTATAGGGGCATAATTTATGTACCAAATTCCCAAGAATTAAAAAATATGATGTTAAGAGAAATGCATAATGTACTTTATACTGGACACCCAGGTTACCAGAAAACTCTTGCAACTGTCAAGAGACAATATTAGTGGTCAGGAATGAAGAAAGAAGTTGTTGATTTTATTGCCAAATGTTTGGAGTGTCAGAAGGTCAAGGTTGAGCATAGACACCCAGCTGGTTTGCTACAACCATTAACCATTCCTGAGCGGAAATGGGAAGTTGTAACAATGGATTCATCACCAAACTTCTTAGAACAAACAAGCAACATGATTTTATCATGGTAGTGGTGGATAAGCTTACCAAAGCTGCCCATTTTATTCCAGTAAAGCTCACTCATAAGGCAACCAACATTGCTAATATTTATATGAGAGAAATTGCTTGATTGCATGGTATACCGAAAAAAATTGTTTCTGACAAAGATCCAAAATTTACATCAAATTTTTGGAAAGGATTATTTAAGGGATTTGGAACAAATTTGAATTTTAGCACAACTTATCCTCCAGAATAAGATGGAAAAACAAAGAGGGTGAACCAAGTGATTGAGGATATGTTGAGGATGTATGTGATGGATAAATCATTAAAACGAGAAGACTACCTATGCTTAGTATAGTTTTCTTATAACAATGGCTACCAAGAATCTCTAAATATGAGCCCATTTGAGGCACTTTATGGTAGAAGGTGCAACACACCAGTAACATGGGAAAACCCAACATATAGAGCAGTGGTTGGGCCAGAATCACTCAGGGAAATGGAAGACCAAATGTTGAAAATAAAACATAATTTAAAGTTTTCTCAATACAAGAAGAAAATCTATGCTGATAAGGGAAAAAATTACAGGGAATTTAAAGAGGGTGACCACGTGTTCTTGAAAGTAAAGGCCAACAAAAGTTTCCTGAAGTTTGGAAATTTTTCAAAGTTGGAAGATCATTATTGTGGGCCGTTTGAAATCCTAGAGAGGATTGGTCCTGTAGAATACATGATTTCCTTGCCTGCATCAATGTCTATTCATAATGTATTCCATGTATTATTGCTCAAAAAGTATATATCTGATGCTAATCATGTCATTGATTGGAATGTGATTCAGGTGGAGCAAGAAGGCAACTTTCAAGTGCATATGGTGTGCATACTGGACCGAAAGATCTACCAGTTCCAGAATCGAGCCATAGGTCTAGTAAAGGTCCAATGGACCTGGTACAGTCCTGAAGATGCAACTTGGGAGCACGAGAATACTATGCGGAAAAAATACTTGCATCTTTTTGAGGACTTTTGAAATTTTGGTTTTATATGTATATATATTGCATTGAGGATAGTGTATAAAAAAGGGGGAGGGGAATGTAATATCCCTATGTCGAACCCCAGTTGTAAATGTAAATAAAAATGTACTTAGGCTGGAGAGTCGGGATGCAGAAAGGACAATATATTTGTGATGTAAATGTAAATGTATTCACATGAAAATATTAATGAAAACCACATCACTGCTTGTAGACCAACCATGTAAAAAAGTATGGGGGACTAAACTCTAGTAGTTAGGGAAAGGGGGATAAGCTAGGGAGTTTAAGCCAAAAAGGAATATCATATTAATATTCCTTAAAGTATAAGGTATGGCTAATTATTTTATCCTAAGTTCTAAGGATGGGGACAAGTGGGCCAAAGTAGCTCTCAACCTGACAAGTGTCAAATTAGGGACATGCATACAAAGAGTTTGGACTTAGTGAATTTTCCATTCATTCTATGATTCCTCCATTCCTGCACTCACTGATTTGAGCTCCCATCGTACCTCTCTGTCATGAGCAATGTACCTATACCTTTCCTAAACTAGTATGGTACTTGTACCTGGTTAAATTAAGAGCTGGACTGAAGAAGAGGGTTGTCAGGCCCATGGGAGACTAAAGAAATAGGTTGTTAGGCCTATGGGATACTAAAGAGGTGGGTTTTCAGGCTTGTGATAAATTCTCTTTGGGTGGGATAATTGTTGGGAATTGTTTTCTTGAAGGTGCCAAAATTGTAGCTACAGGGCTCTGAGACTTCCTATCTAGTATGTTGTTGAATCCCTAGAAAGGAAATGGGGAAGCTGAAGGACTATCGAGTAGAGAATGGGTACATTTCCTGGGGTGGGACATGCATATGGGGAATAAGGGACTATAGGTTGTCAGTTTGATTTGGCACCTATGATGGAGTTGTTCCATTTTTCTTAGATACATCAGCCTGGTTAAAAATTCCTTTACCCGGGTGGAGTTTAGTCCTAGCTAAGGGGTGACCCACTGTAGAGAGTTCTGAGTAGTGTGGTCTAATTCTGGGAGGAACATGGAAGGTATGCACACAGTTGGTGGTATTTTTATCAAAGATAAGTGTCAATTGTGTGTGAAAATTACATGTTGCATGATTATTTATGCAATTGTTTTGATGGGTTTTTCATGTGTGTGTGTTGCATGTGTATTTCCATTATTATGTTGTATGAATTTGGGCATTTGCATAATATTTTATGCTTTAAATTTTGTATATAGTTTGAAATTGTACGTGGCATAGCCCAATAGGTGACTAGGGATGCTACATCTATGCTACCTAAGTTATACATATGTCTCATGCTCTCATTCAAAGGAAGTCTATAAGCATGTGTCGATCATTTCTCAAAACTCTTGACTTTGCATGTCGTCCATACCCTCGATATATCTCAGAGTCACATGAATTTGTTTTCCTATTGTGCACGCTGGGCCTAATTTCATTATGGGTAGGTAACCTTGAACCCATTACATGGCATTTCCTCATTGGTCTCTAACTGGGGGGTTTCCATTGTATTCGACGGAAAGAAATCTATTCACAAATTGGGATTCATGCAGTGTCTTGGATTCCATTAGCCTTATTGGTGGTTTCCTCTCCTTTTTCGACAATGTTCCTTATTGGATGTTATTTAGAGGGTCTCTTTCATGCACTACTTTCATCCGTTACATGTGATGGATGCACTGGGTCATTGGTTTGTGAACATCCTATTCGCACAAGATCCTCCTAACCATAAAGCTATTTCTTTGTACCTCGTTTTGAATGATGAGAGATGCCCTAATGATCTCCTTTCAATGGGTCTCCCATTAATTTCAGCTCATCTATTATGGAAATGAGACCTAGAGTCCTATGAGTACCCATAGGCTTGCAGTCATTAGTGGAAAGATCTCTGACCATCAACAACTTGGAATACATCAATGTCTCTTTATCGATGGATTCTTCAAGTGTTCGACCTCAACACCTTTATTCATACTTGTAGAATGTATTTGGTTCCCTGATACCTACTTTCATTATCGATGGGTTGTCTAGAGTTTGTTAACAATATACCTTAATGAATAGTAATCAAATGAAGTCTCATTGTGTTCGACCTCAACTCCTTTATTCACATCATGTAGACTTACACCTTCGAAAGATAGTGTAGAAGACCTCCAGCTTATAGTAGCAACATTCCTCATCTATTGTTGTCTTTTATTGGACCAATACCTATATGACTTTAGTGATCATTGGAGATTAGATTGTACTCCATTGTATACAGATATATTCAGATTGATTTTGAGATTGGATTCAAATGTGCCTTGTTCATGACTATGACAACCTATGGAATATGTCTACTTTAGGGGGCATCTGTTACAAATTTTTTTGCCTCAGTCCATGAAACTTGCTTGAATGGCCTTCCATTTCTCTATGCAGACTTGAAGTCTCCTTTTTGTTCATTCTAGAGCCAAAAATGCATATTTTTCCACATATATGTGCCCTATGAGTTATACAACAAGCGTATATGCAGGTTTCTCCACTACAACCCACGTACATGGGGTTTGGTGCTCAAAATTAAAAATTATGTTGGGTTTCCATGCCAAGTCAGGAGATCCATGATCCTTGACCTTCCACATACTGGAAACTCTTTGACTCAGCCCTTAAGTTCCATTCAAAGGTTATAAATTGAGCCATATCCAAGCCTTGGGGGAAACAATTCAACTTTGAGAGCAAAGCCACTCTGGATAAATTTCACTTCATATTGAGTCTGCATCCCTTTGTCCTTGAAATTCTAAAATACTTTTGTTTAGCCCCTAAGCTCTTCCTTTTCTATGATGGAGAACCTAATTGACTCCTATATACGAGATTTCCTTTGGTGGAGGATTGAAGTGACGGAGGCCCAGTTGGAGGGACTTAGTTTCTCAGTTCTAATATGTGTCGTTACATAATTTTTTCACCTATGTAATTCTGTTGATTATTTTAATGGAAATACTCTTTTCTCATCCAATTGATATCTTGAAAATATTTGAATTATTATGCCATGGGTGTAATTGTCATGTATGTTAATGGATTATGCTAATATATATGCTAACATTATATATTATCACCATATGCTTGCATATCTTAGTTGTTGAGGACAAGTTGCAGGTATAAATCTTTGGGTCATGTGCTCAACGATGGTATTCTTTGAATGTCTAGACGAGGTAGGCTCTTAGCCTTGTCTTGTTAGAATTTAATTTATATAGCATACTTGGGATTAGAGTTGATTTATGTGTGTCATTCCATCTTTTGTGGTTTACCCCTAGCCATAGAGATATTTTCCTCATAACAATTGGATTTTATCAATGTGTCCTGATTGGTTAGGTTCATAGTGGGTTAGTTGATCAATGGTGACAATATTCCCATTGTGGGGAAATAACATGGTGAGAAATACCAAGGAAGATACGACCTACATGGCATACATGTAGCTTCATCTAAAAAGGATATTGTAATCCAATTGGCCATCTATGACTTATATGTCTATAAGTATTGTCTTTGCCCCTAATTCCACCGAAACGTTTTGATACAAGCCCTCTGGTTGGGATGGTTGACCTCCATAAGCTCGGAGGGTGATGGACGACAGGATTAAATTGAGTTAACCAAGTTGTTTCTAGACCATTTTGGACATGATGCAAGTATATGCTCCTTCATCAATGATGCAATGATGGATGGTGATATTCCATATTTTGATAGGAATCTGGAATGCAAGTAAGGATGGAAGTTGTGGGTCTGCTTTGTCTAAGTAAAATGTGATTAGATGGGTGTCTGTGGGATATGTTGCCCCAATTGTGAGAGTAATGCCTTTCATTGGAATGGCAAGTCTGGAGGACTTCCAAGACTGTCATGGCAGCTGGTGATTGTGCTATATCATCAATAAGGCTATAACTATGGGTTTCCCGGGCATGGGGATTATGCACATTCCTGTGTAATGGTGTGTGAGGCATGCGAGTGATGGATTCCATGTTAGGATGAGGGATCATCAAAGGTTTTCTGGTTAGTGGTTGAGGAGCTTATGAGGTGGCGAGTGACGGATCAAGAGGTGTACCATATTGGCGACTGTGATTTTGCAAAAGGATTTCCTCTTTAGTGGTGAGGAGGATACTATAGTCGATGGTATTACCGATATGGAATTACTCTAGGGGAGGGAATTTTCCTTGTTGACGTTGGAATTGGGTTGCATATGGTTGTGTATTAATGATTCCTTGGTGAGGGATCAGGTTTTATAATACCGTTGATTGTGGTGGTGGTATGTAGTTGGGAGGTACCTGTGGTGGTCCTTGGGGAGAAAGAGGGCGAGGAGGATTCACGACTTCCTTCATTCACTTGAAATCGGCTATTTGGGGGCAATGATGGGTGTAATGGACATAATCGCCACATAATGCACATGGGAAGTTGGTTCAAAGGTTGTTATTCATTCCTTGGTGTGGTTTTCCATTGTTATTCCCCCTTGGGGATTTTGGTTGACCTGGCTTTGGTTGCCCCCTATTGGGGGATTTTCTTGTTGGGGGTTGCCCCCTTGTCCTTGGTTTCTATTCTTCCCTTTTCATTGGTTATTTTTGGGTGGATTAGGGGGATTTGTGGTATTCAATTGTTCAAAATCTTGAACTTGTTGAATAGGTGAAGGTTGGATAAAATTTACCCATGTCTATTGTTGCCCATGTGTTGGGGCAGTAGGTTGAGGGAGACTAGGGAAGGGGTAGTAAGGGTTACCTTGGGGAGTTCTATATTGGTTGTATGAAGTGGAGGTTCCCCCCATAGGGTTGGGATTATATGCTGAGGGAAGTAAAGGTACCACTTGTTGTATAGGTATTGGGTGAATGGGGGGGGAAATATTGATGGTTCCATGATTGGAGGGGAGGGGCGCCATGCATGGTCTTTGTTGTGGTGGGGGAGGGTAGTATGGGATTCCCCCATATGGTGGTTGTTAAGGATTGACCTCAAAAGTGGGTACTTATTGAGCATGGTGGTGAGTATGGGCCATGGGCCTAATCAACCCATCAATGACATGCAATGTTCTGGGTCAGTCTTGACCAAATGTTAAAGGGAAAGGAGCATTAGGTAATATGGTATAGAGGTTCCTTGATTGAGCATATATTAAGTCAAAATTTTGGGCCTTAGTTATGGCCTTGTCTTCAGTTTGGGGGAAATTAGTGGCAACATCCTTGGAAAGGAGGGGACTAGTGATTTGAGGAACCAGTCTAGTCATTGTTGGGGGCTGGTATCTTTGTTACAAATACTTCTTCTTCTTCATCATTCATGGATATGATCGGCTATATAGGTGACTGAGGTTTGTTTGAATTCTAATATGATTTCCAAGACAATGTCGTGACACATTGGGAGTTGAAAAAGGGATTAAAGGGATTTCTCCAAGGACTCAAAGGTTGAGTGGGACCCAAATTTCTCATCCACATACCACTTGGTAGAAGGACCAGTGAGATTTCTCTATAATAAACATAATAAAACATAATATTCTATGATACTATTGGAAGAACACCACAGGTAAATAGAAATAATGTGATTGGTGGGGTCTTCTCCAGGCTTTCCTTCAAAATTGGGAATATCAGAAGGTAGCTTAGTGGGCATATTTGGCCAAGTGGGGTCATGTAATATGGGATCGTTCGTTAGTTTCATCAAATATGGGATATTGAGAGATGCCAAGTATGGAATAGAGGTGGGATTACAAGACATTATATGTGATGGTTGGTGAAATGTTCCTTGTGAGGATGGTTGGGATCTTGTTCCTTCTGAAGAAGGTGGGGCTTCGCATCCTTGTGGTGGAGGGATAGTTGGTGAGTTGTGCTAGGTATTGGTGCTTGACAAAGTAGATCCAAGAAAGGGTGATCCTAGGACTGTGGTATTTACTAGTGTATGTGAAGGTTGTGTTGATGTATCAACCAAGTGGGGGATACCTCGCAAAATTGGGAGGATATTTTTCAAACGTCTAGAATGATGGCGATGTTGTGGTTCCCCTATGATTCTGGAATATGTGTGGATGTGTGATGGTGATTGTTATCGCAAAGTTTGTAGCAAGGATAAAAGGATAAAAGTTGAAGAGTCAAACTAGTGTAACAGGAACCAATCCCACCCAATGTCACCACAATGGGATGGTTCTTTCTATTTAGGGATGTAAATCCTAGGGGAGACGTCCCCGATAACTTGAGTTTTTGAGAAAGGCAAAGTCTTTATCAGAGCAAAGTGATAGTAATCCCTCTCACAAGTCACCACCTAATCAGAAAGTCCAGCTAATATCTCCAAAAGGATAACCTAAGGTAATAACCAAGAAGTATCCCTGCCTGAGAACAAAGTAACAATGAAACTGCATATGCAATCTTTCTTGCTTGGTTAGTACTTCATATAAATCAATGAATATCTAATACACATATAAGCAATTTGATAATAAATATTGATGAAGTCAATGTTTATAAAACAACAATGATAAATATGTCACTTCTTCAATAAATGTTAAAATGATGTGGCATTCAATGTAACAAATCAATACTTCATTCAATTAATGCCTTTAAACACCATTCAATTTATTATAAAGAAAACATCAACTGCACCAATGATATTATAGCTGAAGATGACGACATCAATAGATTAGTTAGGTTAGTTTCTAAGCCAGGGTTAGTAGTTAGGGTTTGATTTAATGTATTGAGAGTAGTTTGATCAGGTTCACTTCAATGCAATAGGTCTATAGACTAGTGCCTTAGGGTTAAATGGAGTTAATAGTGAAGGATGCAAGAGATAAAGGAGGCAAAAGTCAAAACAGCTAAGGACTAGAGGGAGAAGCTTTGAGGTGTTTCTAAGTCAATGCCTCAAAGTCAAAACCCTAGGGGAGAGAGGCTCACTTTGGTGTCAGTGAACTAGGGCTTGGTGCTCTCTCCTCCTTCCTTAACTCAATGACAATCACAACTAACTAAAGATGAAGCATAAAACCAAGATAAGAGGGTTTGATGAAGAAAATTGTTGCTACAACAAGGCTCTACCAACAAACCCTAGAAAAATCAGCACAAAGTGTAGAAAACCTAGGCTTTAGGGCATCTCTCTCTTCTCATCTTATAGAATGTACGGCTAGAAAAAATGAAGAGGGAATGAGAGTGTAGCAACGACTAGGATCTCTCGTTCTTCAATAAATGGCTGAATTTTTTTATCTCAATGGCGACATGAGACACAGACCTACTTGTGTGCTTGTCACCTAGGGTTTTATTCATCAAAATTATAAATATTTGCAAGAAATGAAACTACAACCATTCATCCAAGAATTTTTGCATTAAAATACTTACATATCACCAAGAAATAACATTGCAAACCCTAGTTGTAACACCTTCCATTAAGAGAAATGCCAAAACATGCCAAAAAGATCCTCCTTCAACAAGTGTGCATCACTAAATCAACCAATAACACAAGAGAGGGCGCAAATTTTAGACCTCCTTATGGAGTGAGTAAGTTGTGATGAAACAATGAAGGTGAAAATCCTTCATTTATACCATACCATGACCTAATTTTACATTTTAGGTCATGAAAAAGGCCGACAAGGCCAAAATACTAAAATCATATTATTTTACATTAAAATGTCAAATTTAAAACCCTAATCAAGATGAAAAGAGACATGAAGCCCCTCCAAAGGAGACGTTAGCCCCTTTTATGAAAAATGGGGCATCCTGGAGCAAAACGTTAGCCCTCCTTGGGCTCCCCCATCCTGCCACACGTGCCAATACTACCCAGTCTGCCTCCCAAGATGTCCAATAGGTTGGATGATGTCATGGTCATCAAGGGTGACATCCCAGGCCTTCCAAGGCCAACGTTCCACTGAGAGAGGGTCAATCCCCCTAGGTCAAGCTCTACCAAAGTGCCTCTGGTGGAACATCCTTTCCTTCTCTGGTGCAAAGCCCCTGATCCATCTTTGTCCTATATCTCCCCCCTGATGGGGTCTCAACATACACCTAATGGGCTCTTCATCCCCATGGAGGTTCGAACTGATCATCTCCCCATGTGTACCGGTCCAAAATTGTAACTGTCCTTTGGGCATGGTCCTGCACATCAAAAGATATGCCCTCGATGGGCTCATCACTCATAGGGATCATTGTAATTTCAATCACATCTCATCATCAATATTATTAAACATGTGCATAAAATCCCTAATACACCAGTTAACAGCTCAAAGACGTTACACAAGCCTACAATACAAGTCTGGAGAAAAGGACAAGGCATCCTATTGGGCTAGTGTCCACTAGAAAAGGGAAGTTCCCAAAAGAGACCTCATCCAAGCCATGTAAGTGGGTGATGTGGTCAGGGGAATTCCAAGCATCTAGGTGGAATGAAGGCCAAGTATGCAATACATGTTACTTGTGGGTGCCTTTGTTAGAAGGCGAGTTGTACTTGTCCTGGATGCATTTTTTCCAAGCCCATTCTTGCCTTTTATTTTTATTCTTTTCATTCTTTTATCTTTTATTGCTTTTCCTTTTTTTTGTTCAGGAGCTAATCAAGGGACACTTCCCTAGCATGGTGACCAGTGGTGGTAGAATTACCCACAAGTACTTTCACATAAATGAGAAGGCTGGCTCGTGATGAGACCCCCTTTCCCTTGGCCATGCAACCAAGAGTCACTTCCCTGGCATGGTAACCATATGGTGGAAATGTCATACTTCTAGGTACCCATGGACCTAATAGGTTGGCTAGTGATGAGACCCCCTATCCTCTAGTTAGGTATTATTTTATTATTTTTCTGGGTCCCTTTTGTTTCTTATTGAGAAGCCTTTTATTGCTTTCTCGAGGATCCCTGGGCAAAGCATCTCGAGGTTTCATTTTTTAGGATTTTATCTTTTACCATATTTTTTTTACCTTATGGGCCTTTAGCCCCTTCTTCCCACGAGATAAGGTGCAACACTGAAAATAGGTCAACCCATTGTCTGGAAAAGTGGAATGGGATAAGTGAGCGGGAAATAAGATGAAACAATGGTGCTATGATGGGAGTGGACGATGGATTTTCAGAAATTCCCCCAGTGGTAAACCAAAACCTACAGACACAGGCTTGCTAGGGCACCCTGTCAATCCCCCCAAACATGGTCAAGTGGTAAAGTGTAAGATCCAAGCATTTTTTAGAAATAAAAGGAATCATATTCGTACATTCAATGGTTTTGATGATCAAAGTGACACATACCATGATACCTGGACTAATTACCTCATGGAGCAAGAACCTTCTCTGACACAGGACCAAGTCGATGGTGATGGATGATGTTGCTGCTGACAAGATAAAGATGTTGGAAGAAAGGAAAATGTGGGCCCTCCAGGGCCATACTAAAGTCAATCCTTCTCTCGGTACTCCATGTCTAGGACCTGTGGGCCTCGAGACATGATCTCCTAGTTATCCCTAAAAGTGGGGGATAATAGTGATAATGAGATGAACTGATAGAATAAATTCTTTATAAATTACCAAAACCAATGTATTCATAAACTGCATGTAATCAAATGGTGACAATCATGCACAATATAACAATGCAACTAGTAGTTTGGTTGTTTTTTCTGACTCTACGTGGGGGAATATAAAAAGAAATGTGTGTGTCCTATCCAATGTAACGTCCTTCCTCTCAAATATAAATGTACCTCCAAAAAAGCATTCGACAGTGGGGCCAGAGCCCACTTGAGGAGATACTATTGAAGGGATGAACAATCACTTATAAGGGGTGAAGGGGGCATATCCCAAAAGTAGTGGCGATATTTCCCAACAACCATTCAAAATTTGACTGAGGTGCAATTGCATCCCACAACCACCACCTTGTATAGATAAAACATATATTTTGGCCACTAATTCACCTTGATCAAACACAACATTTAGATTTTCAGCCTCATAAATCAGTCACAGGCTGGATGCTTTCCAAGAGTTGGGTGACCCAAGGAGGCACACACATAACAAGTGGACCTCAGCCTTAGACCCTTTATGGATGTCTCCCTACCTTATGGTGTAGGAATGCTTTATTGGGAGGATTTTGGTATCCTGATTCACAACTTTCTAATTTTCAAGTGAGAGATGATGATGGGGAGTTATTTGGATGCATATCCCCAAAATTGTAACTTAATATACCAAATTATTTTGTGTTCCTCCCATGGAGGTTAGAAAATGGGTTGATTATGGTTGCTTTTAGATTTTGAAAGTGGGCTATGAAGTTGGGGTCATGGACCAACTTCGTTGATTAAGAGTGGTGTGAGAAAAATATTTTGTCAAACAAGTGAGTCCCTTCTGATTCTCCCATATATCTTATGGACGTGAGGAGAAGAGCATACTACGGTTTCAAGTATCCGACAAACACCTTTTGGATATGTAATGATGTGTGCAAGAAGTGATAGTGAGTGATGAATTTTTAATAAGTTAAGTGAGAAAATTTTGGCATGTGGACATCGTTTTGTCCTTTACAATGGTTTCTTACTTCTAACTTACTATGTTTCACAAAAAATCCTTGCTGAAATTGAAAAATCCCTAAGTAACTAGCATGGTGGGCATGTGGGTCCTTACTTTTGAGCTTTAATCTCCCTAGAATGTTTTTTAATCTAAGAAAACTTGAAAACTATTCCTAGATTGTGAATATGTGGGAATGTGTGGGCCCTTACAATGCTTTAAAATTCCTTAGTGATTAACTCTAGAAATTTGAAACTATCCTAAGATTGCACACATGGGCATGTGTGGGCCCTTAAAATTATTTAAGATTAAATTTAAAAAAAAAAGATAAGAGGTATTGGCCTCTCCTAGAGATTGATTTTGTAAAGGGAGATGAAGACTTCTCTAGGCAATCTCTTTTTCTTATTTCCAAGATCAAACTATGGTGCGAGGAAAGGATATACTCCAAGATCCCCTAAATTAGTTTATAGTCCTAAATTAATGTGATGAGTTTGTAAAATAAAAGCAACTACTGAAATTCACATGCTAAACTTTAAGCCATCCTTATGGAAAATAAGGAAGTAAAAGATGCAAAGGTTCTTTTTAGCCTCCCTAAATGTCTATGTGTGGTATAACATATCTATGCAAGAGTGAATCTCAAGCCTGCAATTGATGGATTTTACAATAGTGCATAAATCAAATCTAATCTACTTGGTGGAAATGGGCTTCTCAAGCCTTAGAATTTCAAAAAAAGAGAACAATGAACGATTAAATAGAGAATAGTTGCACACAAAGCACAGAGTAGGTGTTGAGAGAGTTATGACAGAGTGAAGGACTGTGCGAACCTAGCGTATGTTTGACCTGAAACTATGTGCATGAAGGGAAATGGAGGGATGAAAATTTTGATCGTCTCCTGTTAAACAAGAGTTGAATTCTATTGTCTGAGGGTGTGGCTAGGCCGATTCTTGGTCCTACAAACAACAGAAAGTGAGAGGATCAACTCTAGAATCCTACTTGAGGAGGAATTATGATTCAAATCCCCAGTATGGTCACCAAACTATTTGGGTTCTTTTGTCACAAGAGTGAGCGAAAGAGAGTCCCTTAACTACCCTGACAAGCTAACAAGGCATAACAAAAAGACGACTAGCAAGTTAGTGGACTTGCAAGTTGGAAAACAAGATACAAATATAGAAAATAGAAACTAAGAATAAGAAACAAACTAAACTAACATAAAAAAGTGATGCATGAAATTGGACACATGGAATGGTTACTGAATAGAACCGAATCTTTGAATTGAGTGCACCAAGAGGAGAAATATGGGACACTGAATCCCCTATTCCTCCTAAGGGAGGGTTCTTTGATCCATAAAAAACTAGAGCTATCACTCTCCAATGGTGAGTCTACAATGGTGAAAAATACCCAAGGCTTAGCTTCACAAGAGGTGTAAAGCTTACTCAATGCTACAATTGCTCAAAACTTATGGCTCAAGGAAAAGATGGCTTTTCCAAGAGAATTATGAACAACATAACAATGCTATGTATTCTTCTTATTTTTTTTCATACAATGATCCTCTATTTATAGGAGGATGGAAATATATTTTTCAACTAGTTACAACTGTGAATGGGAGGTCTTTGAAGGTACCTCCCATCCCTTTCAGTGATCCGAAGGTAGAATTTTGGGGAAATTTTGGGTATGGGGGAGATCCACTCCATCCCAGAAGTGGTTGAGGCCCGACCAAAATTATCAATGCGTTGTTTCCACATCCACGTGGGTTTGCCGACTGTCAGTTGCACACTTCACTTGGATGTGCATGTTGCACATTGTGTTATCCCACGCGGATGTGCATGCACTGCTTTTGTTGAATACATGTGAAAATTTAGAACCAGTTTATATATATATATTTTTGGGTATCTTTCCAAATTGAATGTGATCCTTCCATAATTATTGGTAGTATGTTCTGTTGGTTTTTTTTTCATCCATTGTCTGTATTTTTCTGAGCAATCTTTTGGTGATGAAAAATACCTTTTAGAGCATTATTATGACAAGAATATGCAATAATTATTTGAACTCAAGCTAGGGAACATGACTAGGGAGGAATACGAGAAGAAATTATTAGATCTATTGAGGTATGTGGGATTGATCAAGGATGCGAAGCTTAAATTTCATAGAATCTTGAGTGGACTACCATCATTATAGAGATAGGATTCAATTTGATGAACCTAGGACTCTAGAGAAGGACATTAGGAAGGCTAAGTACTTATTTGAGAAAAACAAAGGAAGAGAAGTAATGAAGAGATAAGAAGAATGATAAAATGTATCAAAGGAAGAAAATATTCAAGCCACCTTTATCTAGGAACAACTCTAACTCTTATCAGCAAAGCCAACTAGCTCAGAGTGAGTCCAAGATCGTAGAATATTTGGGAAAAAGAGAAAGGAAACCAATTAAATATTGGGGATGTAAGGGGGATCACATGTAAATTGGCTTCCTTCATAGAGGATACATAATGAGGATTGAGCCACAAAATTCAGAGAGCCACTACAGTATAATATGTGGGAAACATTATTCGAAGGATATACACAACCCTATATAATTGACAGGAAGAAGATCGATCTCACTTTATTGATATGGAAGGTAATATTACCAATCATCCTATTACCATTTTAATTGAATCATAAGAATGTAATAGTTACATTGATCCTAAAATAGTGGATATATTTCATTTGAAGAGGAACAAGCTTGAAAATCATAGCTGATATAGCTAGCCACTAGGAGCAAAAAAAGAATTAATGAGATTGTTAGGGGCTATCCCATAGATATGAGTGGATTAAACATTGTTGCAGATTTGAATATCATACCATTGTGATATTATGATATCTTAATTGGAATGGATTGGTTGGGTCAACATCATGATATGTTAGATTGTCATAACAAGACATTTACATGTCTTAATGAAGAAGGAAAACAAAGCTTAGTGAAAGGGATTCCAAGACCCATTTCTATAAGGGAAATTTCATCCTTACAACTAAAGAGGTGCTTTAGGAAAGGATGCCAACTATTTTCACCCAATGTGGAAGAGCCAACTAAGGGAATGGGTCCAAATATTGAAAATATTCCAATTCTATAAGAGTGAAGATGTTGGATTACTAAGAGGGGGGGTGAATCGATAATATATAAATGTAATCCTTTTTAACCATATAATGAAAGTGTTATATCAATTAGCATTATCATCGAATATTTGCAGACTAAATAAACAATGAACAAATGAAAAATCATATGCATACATAGTACACTAGTGTTTTTACGTGGAAACCCAAAGCGGGAGAAAACCACATAATGATTTTTCTTATATGTTTTGAAGAATTACATTCATTGGAAGCACCAACTTCCTTTGTTTTTCGGCTGCAACTGGAAGGAGGCTCCAACCCCCTTGTTTCTTAGGCTACAACCCGAGGGAAGCTCCAACTCCCCAATTCTCTAGCTACAACCAGAAGGAGGCTACAACCCCATATGTTCTCCAGCTAGAACCGAAAGGTGGCTACAACCACCTATTGTTGAGGAAAATATATGAAATGATCTTACTCAAGAATTTTCATATTCTTCTTGGCTAAAGAAAAATAGACGAGAATATCACCCTATGTTTATAGCCAACAAAAACAACATCCTAACTCACAAGTATTAATTACCAGTGCTTAGGCTAGTCTTTTATCAATAAAAAGCTTGTTGGAAATTTACTTTTTATGTAATTTTCTGAATATAACAGTTACTGAAATGAATGTAAAGATAGAATTAAAGACACCAAGATGATAATCAAGAAAGATGAGACATAAATCAATCCTTTATTTCATTCCAATTCACCAAAGAGTCATTTTCTTTACAAAATCTCATACAAAAATTTTGGACCAAAGTCAAACTTAGGCATCCCCGATGGAACATAAAAAAAGACCTCTAACAGAAAACCAAAATTGAACTCTAAAAGTTGGATTAGCTTGCCACAAATTGTTTCCCACTCGACTCTGCACAATAGCATTTTTCAGTCATAAAAAATAATTCAAAAACAAACAAGTCTACACAGAATATCAAAGATAGATCAACACCTTTGAAAAATAAGTGTCTGAATGATGTTATTCAACCCTAAATATTGTTGTCTACAATAAGACCCTGCTATCATAAAAGAGAATTAGGCTTGTGATGAATATATGAATGAATGAAAACTGAACTATCTCAACATAAACTCAAAGAGAAAATCTTAGTATGCTTCTGCTTCTATCCTCCAGTTGTTCCTCCCTTTATTTTTCCTTTTAAACAAATCAGAAATGGTTGAAGTAGTTGAACCAACTCTTTAGTTAAGTTAATTAAAGGACTCAACCAACTTTTAGTTAGGGGGAAAAGTAATAATCATAATAAGGGTTATCAATAAATAATAACTAGTAGGTTGGACCCCTTGTGACTCCCTTTAGCTAATAAAAATCATAACATAACTATTTAATTAAGAAAAACACACCTCCTTGTGACTCCCATCCACATATTCACATTTGACAATTTAGCTCATGATATTTGAAATTATCTTCAAAAAAATATTACTCATGTATCCAAAAATAAAACATGTTGTCCAAAGTTTCCTAAAGTCAACGGTCATCAACAATAGATAAAAATAAAAACTCAAAAGCCATATTTCCCACTTTGCGATGCAATATTTCCTTGATTGTTTCTATCACTCTTTGATTTTCCTGAATTTTTCTTTGGCTGTGTCGAGCCTTTAGGCCTAATATCGTTGATCACATGGGAACAATAGTCCCTCAAATGCATCCAGGAAGACACAGATTTGTTAGATTCGTTGGAGGGTGAGGAAGGGGAAACAATGGCTTTTCCTTTGTCAAGGGAATGGTGGGCCTCAATTTTCAATCTCTTGCTAGCATGGGAGGATTGCACTTGCGAGTGGTCGGGGGCATCATGGACAATCGGGTTGTTAGGCGGAGGAGCAGGCAAGGACAAATTGGGCTAGCCACGATGTTGGGAGACTCTTAGTGGACAATCTCTTTCCATCCATCATTTTTAGGAACCTCAGGTTGCAATGATATGTGAGGAGGCACAGGGACACTAGGGGCTTGCAGGGCTTGGAAAGTAGGCCTTTCATCCCTAGGATGGACCACTCCTTGCCCAATCCAATTGAAAAATACGTCCTGAAACAATTGGCCAAGCTCTTGTGAGTCAACATCAAAATTTATGGAGAACCTTGGCCTTCTTGGGCCTCTGTTCCAATTACCTCTCCCTCTGTTTCCTCAACCATGGCTACCTCAGCTAAAAAAATCATTCATGCATGCATGAATGATTAGAAAATAGTCTTTTATATAACCATACATGACAACTCTTAAAAAATATGAAATAGATTTGTCTCATCAATGTATCAAACCCATGCAATCCAATCCATACAAATTGTTTAATTGTTAATCAATGAGAAGGGGGTGAATAAGGGGTCATGGGATATGTGAGGGTTTTGTAATGAGCAAAACATGGTATGATGAGGGGGAAAAAATGGTTACTTATCAAGGAAAACAACAATCCACTGCAAACCAAAGAGACATCACTGTAATTCAACCAAGATGTTGTTATTGCCAACTGCTTTAACACATAATTTTTCTTGACTTTAATCAATTTTAGAAAAGGGAGTGAAAAATGGATGTGGGAAGGTGATGGGGTTGTAATTAGTGAAAAGAAAAATAATGGTGGGGAATGAGAGAAGGTATTGTTTTCAAAATTAATCAAGTAATCCAGATTGTCATGCCGTTAAAAGGAGATACACCAACCAAACGATCATAACAATCACTGTGTATTAGCTAGTTCACTATTCATAGTCAAGTATCTAACACAGTGCCATCAACAAGACAATATACATTCCATAACAATATGTAAGGGAGTTATGTTCCTTTTATTTATAACAATTCTCAAATATGTAATAGTAACCATTCCTTCTCTGCTAATCATCAACCACTGCCCACACTTTACTTCAATCATAAAATACATCACATTTGTATTGAAGATGACAAAATTCTTTCCAAGATAGATCACTATCACAATAGAAAATTTAGAGAATCAATCGAAATTGAAAAACAACCTAACAATCTAAACAAAGATGATGGATGGAAAATTAGTCAAAACTGGATCCCAACACTAACTGTTGATACTGAGAGGGGGGTGAATCAGTATCCAGTACAATTTAAAAACCTTTTTCAACTTATACTTAAACCATTCAATTATATCCAATGAGAAATGAACAATAGTATAAGAGTTACACCAATACACCACAATACACCATG
>ML789682.1:196414-248456 GCA_009831015.1 Picea engelmannii
ATTGCTTGTGTATGTCATTGCTAACATGTTTACTGTGCAGGTCTCTTAGTAATACATCCAACAAGAGATAACAATGGTGTCAATGAATAGCATAGGTCGTAGTAACATAAGGAACCAATACTTCATAAGCCCAATCCATAGTCAATAAAAAACAAGATTTCATCAACCATAAAAGTAGTGTCGAACATAAGCACAACATCAAATAAGGACCAAACCTGATCTCTAATATACAATGGGGTCCCACCTACTAGTATTATTTAACTTTTATAATAATAGGATTTAGCAACACTTTGTGGGCGAACTTCGTTGACGTATTTTAATCGTCAACAAATTGGCGGCTCCACAGGAATTTGTTTTTTCAATAGATTTAGAACTCAAAACTTATGGTTTTAGAGACCAAGAACAATAGGTCAAGAATATATAACCAGGAAGATTATTCAACAGGGGGAAGTGAGCAGATTAAATGGAAAGATGACCAGGAATTTGGGAATAATTCATGAAAAGTGTTAAGTATGAGGGGTTTTCCATTGTATGCGTAATCATCCAACCGAAATCTGCTCTTAACTTCAAAGATAATTTTTTTTTTAGAATTTCTCTTAAAATCTCAATGGACAAAGGAATGACAAGAAGAAGTGGGAGATAGCCAATTATTTACAAGACAACAGTGGAAATATATAACAATTTCAAGGGTCCTTCAGAGGAGACATTATAACAATTGTGTAAGATTGATTTTTATTGATTAACAATGCTTTGCAGGAGCCTCACTGTGGAAAAATCAATCCAACATCCTATTTTGACCAAATTAACTAAAAGATGATAAGAAAAAAAATCACGATAGAAGTAAAAATGTAGAAATTAAAACAGTAGCAATAAAAGACAAAATGAAGAAGCGGCAAGAAAGTTTTTGAAACATAAAGAAAAAGTCAAACTATTGTAAAATAGATAAGAAAATAATGCAAAAATGAAAGCAGAGCTAAGCTACTAATATACAAAAAATCCAATCAGCATTAGAAATTTTCACGTTGGTTCCTCACAATAATTCAAGCGAGGACTGTTAGTGCTATAGGAAAACAATTGCTCCTGTAAATCCCTTAAGATGTAAGAGTTAGTGTCCAAGACAAAAGAAATTTGGAAAGGACCCAACACTTGGAATTCTGATGTAATTATCAGCCCCTTGACACACACAATTATATCATCGAGAGACGTGTGCACAGGTCTTTTAAAATTGGTACTTGCATCAAGTAAGACAGAAGGCGCGAATTTGTAAGACATAGTATCACAATTAATAATAAAAGTGGTTTTGTGAAAATTTTCCCCTTTTACCTTGATTTTATTGTAACCCGGAATTTCATCAAGGGATTCAATTGCAACTCTACAACCTGCTGCAGAATTATTCCTATATTGAGGGGGGGAGAAGGAATTCTCATAATAGCCTGACTAAAGGTGTGAAAATGAGTGTAGGCTCTAATATGATCTGTGGTCTTTGAAGAAGGCACCCAATTTGGAACCCGTTCAGGGTGGACAAAAAAAATAATCCTAGACCTTAATAAATTTTCCGACTCCCTTTGAAAGGTTGCTTTCAGTGCAGAGTTAACAAGTCCTTGTTTTTGCCTAGCTGGTTTCATAGTATGTTGAATAAGGTCAGGATCAAAACGACGAAGATCCTCATAAGATAAAGCAAAAACATTTTGAAATCCACCGAGTAGCTCGACAGACCTCATCTCTTCTTTATCAGAACATTGGAGATTTATTTTAACATTTGTTGAAGATTCAGGTGTCCTAATGTTCACGGAGATGGTTTCAACCACCTTCTTTCGTAACTCCTCTTCTTTCTATTTTTCTTTATTTCCTATATCACTTGATGAAAAAGAAATCTCAAGAGGATTTAAGCCCTCATGGATTTTATTGTTTTCTATGGATATAATCTCCTCGGTCTTAAAAGGTTTGTCTTGAATGAAATAAAAAATGTGCTCATTGTTAGGGAGGGCCTGCCAAGATTATACATTGTTAGGGATGTATGAACGATATAGAGACTGAAAAGAAAATCAGGACTATGAGGTAAAAGTTGTTGATTAGGAGAGGCTGCAAAGACAACTAACCGACTAGCCACTGAATTCAACTCCCTCCTAACATGAGTGATGTTGAAAGATAGAAGGTTCAAGATAAGTGCCCAAACAGTTTGGGAGTATTGTTCCATCAGCTTGTTTCTAGGAGAGCACATTTTTCGTATAAAGTTCACAATGAGCTCAGAGTCTCTGAAAACTGAAAGGTGACCACAACCAAGATTAAGGGCATTTTCAATGCCTAATAATAAAGCTTCAAACTTAGTGACATTTCTTGTACAAGAAAACTCTAACATGTAAGACATATTATTAATTTTTCCTACAGGGGAAACCAAGATAATGCTAGTCCCATTACCTTCATTAGAGCATGAACCATCAAAGTGCATATGCCACATGTCATCATATAAATCGATTCTTTCCAAAGGAATATTATCCTCTTCAACAAATATGGAATACACTCCTAGGTCCTCTTTGATATAGTTTACGCTAGATTGTGAAACACTCTCTATGTAGGGTGAAATTCTTCCTTCTCTAAGGACTATAATGTTCTTACCATTCCGAGAAATGGATAAATGTGTCCCATCGAGTGAGAGGTATCCACCAATTAAGGGTTTCCAATCCCTTCCCAAGATAATTGAGTAATTTCTTACATGAATATCAATTATCTGAATGTTGAGGGTTGTTCTTATCTCTGGGTGAGCGCATAAAACCAAGGTCACATCCTTAATCTCTCCTATGGTTGTTTGTTGTAGACTATTATAGGAGATAATTCTTCTGGAATTTTCATTTTTACAAGACAAGCCTATCTCTTCCATAATAATCTTCGACATCAGACTTGGGCCCAAACCACCATCAATGAGGCAACAATGGGCAATTTTATCCATAATATTTACAAAAATATAAAAAGGGGTATTTTTTATAGGGTATATAAAGTTATGTACACCTAATTTATTTATAGAAGAATCCTCTTCGTTTAACTCTTTAGAAATATTGGCTACAACAGAAGATTTTCCTTCCATGAATTGTTTCAGATGCATCTGTTGTTCAGGGATGAAAACCATGTCTAGAAGGGTTGTATTTTATTTGATGTTGTCCAACTGATTCAAGATATTGTATTTAGAAGAGGAGAGAGGGGGGGTGATTCCTTGACTCTCAGAAACATTAGGAACCTGGATAATATCAATGGGCGAGGATGAGCTCGGGGTAGAAACATTGTGGGGAGAATCAAATTTTCCCTTGGGGGCATAGGCCTTGTTCCTAGTGTTGATAACCATGACATCCTCTGGCTCTGCAAAATCTAGGACAATGATATTATCTTTTGGTATTTCACCAAAGATCTTATCTCTAACACTCTTCTTTACCTAACATGTGGTTTTTTCATGGTGTTCCTCGCAAAAGTTACACCAACTCCGAGGCATGATAGCCTTAAGATGACAACTATTTTCAACCGGATTCCTAAAGGGGGGTGCATAAGAGGATGAAGCTCCAGGGGTGAGAGGGGAGGTAGTTCCCTTTCGCTAGAATGCTATCATATGATTATTCATATCTTGTACTAGATGTAAGAGGGCGGACATGTCTGTTTGTCTAATCGATTCTCCCTGGGGAAGACTAGTTCTTTCAATCTATTCTTCATACTCTGAGAAAGTATGCAGAGTGGAGCCGATATTATCAATGTCTTTTTATTCAATCCTATGACGATAGGGAGAAGGAAATTCATTGTAGTAATGCATGAAAGCGGCTTGGTTATGAGGGTGGATAAGTTCGGGGATTTGATTGTATAACTTAGTGAAACGCAAGCTGAAAGACTTGATGGTCTCACCATCCTTATAGGTGACATTATTGTATTCCCTTAACTTCTTGGTGAGGCTTTTGGATTGCCCATAAGTGGATCAGAACTAATATATTAACTCCTCCTAAGTAGACAAAATATTAGGAGGAAGGTCAAAGAAATTAGCCGCAACCTTTCCTTCCAAGGAATTGACAAACAAGCGCATGAAAGTGTCATTGTTGTTGGCCCCTATGTTATGAAAAAAATTAGAAAATGCCACCAGGTGTTTGTTTGTGTTGACAATGTTATTTCCTTAAAATTTAGGTAGGTTCTTTTTAAAATTTGGAAGTGGATGAGTAGCAGGTGCTAGGTTAAGAGGAGGGGACACATTCCATGGTGTGGTTGTGGCGTCTTCTTCAAATTGAAAAATCCCATACTTTTTAATGACTTTGGTGGGGTTTGTGGTAGATTGTATAGGGATATGATGGCTATATAAGATACCAATCACTGATGACGATGAATATTGAGAAGATGGAGCACTTCCAGTGCCACCAGAGCCACCACTAGATGTCATCCTGTGGATGATAGATGAGGGAAAGAAAGACAAACTAGATGAATCAAATAAAGTTATCCTTTGAGCACTTTGTTTGGAAGATAACACAATGTTTCATCTTCCTATTTCATCAATAGGATTGAGTTCAGGTGACAAGCCTCTTCTTCTTCTAGAAGCATGAGAATCTAAGGATGTGAAAGAAGGTCAAAACTTGAAAAAACAAAAAGGGTCACTACTAATTTCTAGTATGTCTACATCTAGCTTCCAATTGTTCTTGAGCACTAATATCTCGTTCAATTGCTGCCCAAGAACGGCTAAGCTTAGAACGGGTGTTGGTAGTGTCTAAGATGGTATTAAACAAATTTAAAGAAATGCTAGTCTGATCTTGAAGACCAAGCTCAATGTTGGGTTGCCTTGCAACATGAACAATCATTAAGAATAAAACAATCAAAGAATCGATATTAGAAAATAAAGATGTATCGATGAAAATCGAGTATAAAAATTAACCAGAGAGATATCGAAGATCTCCTCAACATGGTCACCAAATAAATGTTGAGGAAAAGATATGAAATGATCTTACTCAAGCATTTTCATATTCTTCTTGGCTAAAGAAAAATAGACAGGAATATCACCCTATGTTTATAGCCAACAAAAAGAACATCCTAACTCACAAGTAGTAATTACCAGTGCTTAGGCTAGTCTTTTATCAATAAAAATCTTGCTGGAAATTTACTTTTTATGTAATTTTCTGAATATAACAGTTGCTAAAATGAATGTAAATACAAAAGTAAAGACACCAAGATGATAATCAAGACAGATGAGACATAAAGAAATCCTTTATTTCATTCCAATTCACCAAAGAGTAATTTTCTTTACAAAATCTCATACATAAATTTTGGACCAAAGTCAAACTTAGACATCCCCAATGGAACATACAAAAGGACCTCTAATAGAAAACCAAAACTGAACTCTAAAAGCTATATCAACTTGCCACAGATTTCTTCCCACTCGACTATGCACAATAGCTTTTGTTAGTTATGAAAACTAATTCACAAAGAGACAATTCTACACAGACTATCAAAGATAGATCAACACCTCTGAAAAACAAGTGTCTGAATGATGTGATTCAGACTTGAATATTGTTTTCTACAATAAGACCCTGCTATCATAAAATAGAATTAGGCTTGTGATGAATATATGAATGAATGAAAACTGAACTATCTCAACATAAAATCAAAGAGAAAACCTTAGTATGCTTCTGCCTCTATCATCCACTTGTTCCTTCATTTCTTTTTCCTTTTAAACAAATCACAAATGGTTGAAGTAGTTGAACCAAATAATTAGTTAAGTTAATTAAAAGACTCAACCAACTTTTGGTTAGGGTGGAAAGTAATAATCATAATAAGGGTTATAAATAAATAATAACTAGTAGGTGGGACCCCTTGTGACTCCCTTTAGCTCATAACAATCATAACATAACTATTTAGTGAATCAAAACACACCTCCTTGTGACTCCCATCCACATATTCACATTTGACAATTTAGCTCATGAGATTTGAAATTATCTTCAAAAAACTATTACTCATGTATCCAAAAATAAAACATGTTGTCCAAAGTTTCCTAAAGTCAACTGTCATCAACAATAGATAAACATAAAAACTCAAAAGCCATATTTCCCGCTTTGCAATGCAATATTTCCTTGATTGTTGCTATCACCCTTTGATTTTCCTGAATTTTCCTTTGGCTGCATCAAGACTTTAGGCCTAATCTTGTTGATCATGTGGGAAAAATTGTCCCTCAAATGCATCCAGGAAGACATGGATTTTTCAGAGTCGTTGGAGGGTGAGGAAGGGGTAGCAATTGATTTTCCTTTTTCAAGGGCATGGTGGGCCTCAGTTTTCAATCTCTTGCTAGAATGGGAGGATTTCACTAGTGAGTTGTTGGGGGTATCTTGGACAATCTGTTTGTTAGGCGGAGGAGAAGGAAAGGACAAATTGGGCCAGCCATGATGTTGGGAGAGTGTTGGGTGGAAAATCTCTTGCCATCCATCATTTTCAGGAACCTTGGGTTGCAATGAGACGTGAGGAGGAATAGGGATACTAGGGGCTTGTGGGGCTTGGAAAGGAGGCCTTTCGGGCCTAGGTTGGACCACTCCATACCAATCCAATTGAAAAATCTAGCCTCAAACAATTGGCCAATATATTGTGAGTCATTATCAAAATGTATGGATAACCTTGGCCTTCTTGGGCCTCTGTTCCAATTACCTCTCCCTCCAGATAGTCATGCCATTAAAAGGAGATACACCAACCAAACGATCATAACAATCATTATGTATTAGCTAGTTCACTGCTCATAGTCAAATATCTAACATAGTTCCATAAACAAGAAAATATACATTCCATAACAATCTGTAAGGGAGTTTTGTTCCTTTTATTTATAACAATTCTCAAATGTGTAATAGTAACCATTCCTGTTGTGCTAATCATCAACCACTGCCCACACATTACTTCAATCATCAAATACACTCCAAAGTCGTGTTTCAAAATTGCAATGAAGTTATACTATTACTGCAATCGGGCCTGCCATTTAAAATTCATGATATTCGTTAAACATACATAGTGGGAAACCCACCTAGTAACCTAGATTTAAATTGCAAAAACCATGATCGTCATTTAAACAAACAGACAACAACCATCATTCCAACACATGCTATGCAAAAAATAACTCAATCATGCAAGTGTAATTAAATCACTGTACAATCCCAATTCAACGTGAGTCTAAATAAAGAAAAGTTGGGCTATCCATCCAACACAACAAGGTACCAATAGCATGCTCGACTTCATAATACAATAATCGAATTTTCAAAAACGTTGTGCTTAAAACTATGTGACTATCTCTGAGTGTGGAACCCAAAATTATCCATATCATACACAGTTGGTAACCACCCAAAACACCACGATGCAACATTCCCATTTGAAAATTCTAAACACAAACTCACAGTGTTAACTCAACCCATCGTGCCGAGCTATCAATGTAATATCATTTTGTTTCAAATTAATCAAACTGCGATCAACCATACTATGTAAAACTTGGGCTCATCCTTAATGTCACAACCAAATAACCATAATGCATATAATGGATGGAATTTCTACAATAATATTGGTTGCAATAACCATTTCTCCCAAAAAACAACCTCATAGTTACAATGACCATTTATTTGTGGTGTAGGAACACCACACATTCATGATGTGCATATCTCATTAAACAATTGTGGTGGTGTCCACCCGTGCACCTACCTCAGCAGGTCTCGCGCCTGACCTCCCAGTCTTAAGGATCGTTCAATTTCCTCCCTCGAGCCAGAATGGTTGTTTCGATTCCCACTAGAATCTCCTTTGAATTCGACCCACAGGTATTTTCCAGCACCTTACAACCTTTAGGCCGGTCACTGTTCCGTTTACGACAGAAAACCAAAATCGAGTTTCGGGGGTTTCAAATCCCCGATGTCACCACCCTTTGGGGTCCCGATTTCCCAATCGCTGATATCCCAACGCGCTCCCTTTTTTCCTTAGCCTCCAGGCTATGCGTTTAGTCCATGCGACCTCCTCTCATATGACCATAGTCATACTCCCTATCAATATTCGGGGTTTCGAGTGTTGAAATGTAGTAAATCTCTTACCCATGGAATTCATGATGTTCCGAATCACGATTTCACGATATGACGTCACCAGGACGTCCTTCCACCGTAACCACAATCAATGACGGTGATCGCTCGTTGAGATCAACGGCTCCAGATCTCCCTCGGAGTGTCGCGATTTCAAATGTCTAAGCGCTTTGGCCTTCGATTCCCCCAATCTCTCAAATGCTAATTTCCCGATCACTTCAATCTCGGCCATGCGTCCTCAAGGATGGATGGTCCTCACCACTTCGGGGTTTTCCCCATGGAAATTCCTGATGTCTCACTATAATAAGATGACATCAGTAGGGTCCCACACAGAACTCTCCTCTTGTCGGAAAATCAGACTTCGTGATTTTGAAATGCAAGATTATCCTTCCTCAGGACCTCCGAAACGTCGATCCCCGACTCTCTTCAGTTTTCTGACACGCGTCCCAAGTGGATGAACAGTTCATATCAACCCTCGGGTTTCACCGATTTTCAAAGACAAAAACACTTACCTGTGCAATCTCCGGTGTCTGGATCTCCGATGTTGGATGATCACGACACGTGTCCCTCCCGAGATCCACGGTTGTGGTTTTCTCACGGTTTCAGGGTTCAACAGGCCTCGAATCCTTGGTCTCGAGACTTCTGATATGTCGATGGCCCCAACTGCTGCCACTTGTTTGACAGATGGACGGTTCCGATCATATCGAGGTTTTCATGATGGATTTCCCCGATCCTTTTCCCTCAGAATCTTCGATTTGCTGAATCTCGAAACTCCGATGGAGTCTTCCCTTTCAGGACTTTTAACGAGATCTTAGATCTTCACCATGTGTCCTCTCAAGATGGACAGTTCAGATTGATTCTAGGATTTTCACTATGAAAATTCCCGATCACTTGTCCTCGTGACTCCCGATTGCGTGAATGCTGAAATTCCGATGGCCATGTCTCCCGTCAGAACTTTCCTCCTCCCTTTCACGAAGCTTAATCCTCGTGCAACTCCTGGTCAATCTAGCGGCTGACGGATATTCCTGTGAATATCCTACGGTCCATGATATCCTAAGATTGAACTCCGGACGCAGCCGTAACCTCCTCGCTTCTCTGGTAGATCTGACGACTAGCAGGATTTCACTAATTCTCTCCACGAATTTCTGACCCCGATCTCTTTCCCTTGATGATTCCATGAAGGAAACCCAGGACTCTTCCCTGGAATTATCCACTTACGCTACGAACCTTTTATGTTCCTCAATGTTTTCAAAGGCCTTACTCCTCCTGAGCTTTCTCACAATTTCAGGTCTTTAAAGAAGACCCTTGCACGCACTTCTTGCGGCAAATATCCACCCACTTTCAAATGTTGAATACTTCGACTCTGCACACACCTGCTGCAGCAGTCCTTTGATATTATACTTAGGTTCACAACCCTGAGACTCTCCTTGGCCTGCACACTCCTTTCACGGCTCCTGTGCCTAGCTGCACTCTGAGGAAATGAGAAAAACTGCTACCTCTCCTGAGCTTTCAGAGACAACCCTCTAAACTCCTTTTCGATGCACTCACTGCAGACAATTCAACTGCACTCCTTGCAGGAATCTTGCTCAGACAGAGAAACAATTGAAACTCATTCCTTCTTCCTTCCAGACTTCAAACTCAAACCATGAAATCACATACACAACATATAAAATCAAATGTACACCAGGAAGCAAACATTCATGAGCATATCATTCAACATCAATACATAGAGAATAAACACAAAACCATGAATTTGAATCAATCTCTTTCTATTAATCCAAATATTAGTACATGGGTGTTTCTACATAGCTCTCTGCTTCTCTTCTATGCTCCAATGCTTCTAACTATGTTACAACAGACAATGAGGGTGTCTATATCTGTTTTCCCTCCACTCCTTCTAAAAACTGTCTAATCTAATATTCAATTCTACCTACTTACATAAATGCCTCCTACCTACTATGGACGAGAGAGGATCACTCAAGGTCCTATACAATGCATAAGTACGCCTCTCCTTAACTATCACATTTAAGTTTGGCGCATCCACTCTTCAAAAGTTTTTTAAAAATTTAACATATGCTCAAAATGTGTGGCACTTGCCCCCATGCTCGCTTGATGTTGGCGATGCTCCTGCATCAAATTGTAACCAATTCCAAATTAAACATCCAATAATATTTAGTGCAAAAGGTAGTGACCATGTATCAACCAATCAACCAAGTCAATGTTGAGCCTATACTTGGATTGTCGTAACAATCAATAATCGACCCAACATGTTGTGGCAACCACACATACCCATGCATCGACACGAAGCGAGGCTGTGACCTTCTCAATTAAAACAATATTGAATTATCAAACACAAGGAAATCGACTGTGTAATTTGAACTGTCCAATTAACAATGTAGGGTTATCCATTGAAATAACACAGGAAGTGACTAGATACCAAAACTAACATGATTGTCACATGACCAACTGGGCGATTCTGTACCCATTTTTTGTCGACAATACACAACCATCCAACAATAACCAAGTAGTAAACCCGATAGGCCACGCCAATCTTCTCTATCAACCCTCAGACCTATAGAGTTAAGGGTTTTCTTTGTGACCAACATAGGAAAAGATAGATCCGACCCCCTTCAATGGTGAAAACCCCCTATACCAACGGTGGATACACAAAGAGAACCACAACTTATTCGTGTCTAGGTAACAAATCCCGTGACAGGAGGTCTATAACAGAGGAGCGATGCTCCAATTCGGCCTGGTAATGATACTTAACACATGCAGGGTATAATCCTCGTGGCTCTCCAGTCAAACAACCACAACGTTGAAGTGAAGACAGGGCCAAGAAAGAACAAAATAACCCACTGTGTGACCTTTAGTGGTGGAAACAAATGAATTCTCAAGTGAACAAGACACAATGACACAAAGTGCTTCCAACCATTAAAACCCATAAAACCAAAGAATGGATATAGCGATACGAATGCGTGAGGACAACTAGCCACCCAAGACTGAACAAAACCCTCCAACTAAACCAACAAGGACAACAGGGAGATTTTATGGCCACTAACACCCGGGATGACCAATAACACTATTAATTCAACATTATTGCAGAGAAAACCATCAACGCTTCATTCCAAAATCACAATTTTACACATTTGCAATACTTAAGGAAAGCACAAACCAATACACCTGAGCCAATAATCATTTCATAACCAGAGAAGAATCATGAATGGCCAAAAACATACATACCTGTAATCGCAAACCTTAAAATGCAAGTTGGTCGAGCGGTTCCTCTCTGCTAAGAAATCAGAGCATAATCGTAACAACAAGGTTGACAAATAGCTCGACTAGGGTGGCGGCCAACGAAAGGAGTAAGGGTGATGTGCAGTAAATGCATGTCACCTCCACCCACAACTCATTTATTCCTTACTACATGCCTAAAATGTTTTCATTAAAACCATTAATTTAAACCATGTGTTGGAATCTGCATCTTATTATTTGTCAAATGCACCATCCACATCATACCTTCCATTTCCAACCTGACCATATTAAATATGAATTACATAATCTAATAAACCATGTATCGAATCATCACCAATAGCGCGATCCACATAAACTTATGCCATAACATAATCACCATGCATATCAACTATATAACTCAAAAAAAAAAAATCCAATAGCTATTAACTTAATAGCTAGGATAGGAATGACTCATTAAAAATCGATGCATGTAGTATAGTATATAGCATGTTTTAGTTTCTCCCTTTTTCTTTTATATTGGCTTTTTTTTTTTTTCAATTGCTTGTGTATGTCATTGCTAACATGTTTACTGTGCAGGTCTCTTAGTAATAGATCCAACAACAAATAGCAATGGTGTCAATGAACAACATATGTTGTAGTAACATAAGGAACCAATAATTCATAATCCCAATTCATAGTCAATAAAAAACAAGATCTCATCAACCATAAAAGTAATGTCCAACATGAGCACAACATCAAATAAGGACCAAACCTAATATCCAATCTACAAGGGGGTCTCACCTACTAGTATTATTTAACTTTTATAATAATAGGATTTAGCAACACTTTGCAAGTGAAATTCGTTGACGTTTTTTAATCGTCAACACCTTTCCTTGCCCCGTCCAACTGCCCTAACATATAAGTAGAATGATGGAACCACTGCCACACTATCACTGTGAGATATACTGTTGTAAACCTGCACCAAACAACATGTACCAATAAATTGAACCATGCATCAATCATGCATCAACCTATACCTCAACCTGTAATCAACTTGTACCATAAAAAAGTGCATCAACCATGCACCAACCTGCACCTCAACCTGCAAACCTTCCTTAACTTTAACAACAAGAGACTAGCATTTTCATGAAACTTTACTTTAGTCTCACATGACTAGTTTTGGATTAATCAACAACCCTAACTTGAAATAATAATAACTATGTGCCTTTAATGAATTAATATATAAAAATAGTACACAATGTTCTTCAGTGTATTTTATGCAATTTCTCTAGGTGTCGCTACTTGTAACCTCTCAGAAAAGGAGTTATAGAAAAAATGGAATACCTTGTTGAATTCTGTCTTATTCTAGAGAGTGAACTTGTAGAGCATGCCCCGCATAGAATATTTGTTGTATGGATATGAAAATTGTACATAGAATACAAAAAATTTACTCTAACCAACACATTTTGTCTTACTGAATTTGGATCTTTTATGAAGAAGTTATGTCGTTTTTACCCGAAACACCTGTTTAAGACTAGTTTCATGACTAGCCACAACCCTTATTTTCCACAGAGTGTAACGCCAAAAATACAATGACCCACAAGCTGAAATTTGTACCACAATCACTTGGATATGTTTCCTCAATGGCCTACCAATTTCACGGTCTGAATCATTCTAGAAACAATTTTATGGTGAAAATGGTGAGATGACATGTAAATAACATACCTTAGAAAGCATCATCAAAAGAATTTATCCTCCCTTGAATTTCAGCCTTCTTTACTTCACCTTCCCTCTGAAATTCGGCTTAGATATCCTTTGGCTACCTTAGTTACCTGTAGATATTCAATATGCTCAAGTGTGTTCAAAATGAGAGAGCCTTGCCTCTTATTTATACTTTCATGTAGCTTCCTCAAGGGGGTTACCTTTTAACCATCTTAACCCAATTTCCTTATTTTAGGGATAACCCACTTCTAACCACTTTCCATAATTAGAAAGTTATCCATTTACTTTATTATTTAAATAATACTCCTTGACTTTTCACTTCACTTTATTATTTAAATAATCCTCCTTGACTTTGTCACTTCACTTTATTATTTAAATAATCCTCATTGACTTGACTTTGTCACTTCACTTTATTATTTAAATAATCCTCATTGACTTGACTTTGTCACTTCACTTTATTATTTAAATAATCCTCCTTGACTTTGTCACTTCACTTTATTATTTAAATAATCACATTTGACTTTGTAACTTCATTTTATTACTTAAATAATTTTTTCTTTGCAAGCACTTTCACTTCTTTGACCTCTTGGGGCTTCAAGCCAACATATGAGACTCATCCAACTTTGTAAGGCCATAACTCTCAAACCGTGAGGAGTTATGTGACGTTCCACATACCACCAGAAATGGCATGACATGTACTATCCATATAGAATAGTCTTACCTTCAAATATATCAAAAATCATACCATTATACATCAAAACAATTTGGGTCCATTACCCAAACCTTTGTGCTGCCAGAATTCACTACGAGACTTTCTTCAAGGGTTGACATCAATGAAAACCAACCCAATTAATCAACAATCTCCCCTTTGGCATTGATGGCAACACTCTGATGCGATACTAAAATCATATCACTCATGCTCCCCCTATAACCATGCTTTCATATCTATGACCAACGCTCCACCTGGAACCATGCCTCTGTCTTCTACATCTGGTAAATCTCTCCCCCTTTGTCATCAATGGAAAAGGTATCTATCCATTCAAGGCTTCTCCCCCTAACTGACTCGTCTGATCTACCAACTTGAACTATCCTCTTTATGGTTCTTCCTGATGTACATCTAAGACATATAATATAAGCATTCAAAATTATTCAGTTTGGAGTAGAAATAACTCCAAGTCTCTGGTGAAGATACTCAAAGGATTCTCGTGGAAGTGATTTTGTAAATATGTTTGCAACTTGTTCTTTTGTGCCCACATATTCAACTCTAATGTTCTTTTCTGCAACCTGTTTCCGTAGAAAGTGATACTTGATTGTAATTTGCTTTCTCTTGGAGTGCATCACTGGGTTGTTTGAGATACTGATGGCTCTTGTATTATCACAATAGATTGGAATGGGCTCATAATACTCAACCTGTGTATCTGTCAGAGTTTGTTTCATCCATCGAACTTGTGTACAACATATGGTTGCTGCAATATACTATGCCTCGGTTGTAGATAACTATATTGATGATTGTTTCTTGGTTAGCCATGATACTAAACACTCACCCAAGTAGAACGTTGCTCCACTAGTGCTTCGTTGATCATCAATGAAACCTGCCCAATCTTCATCTATGTAGGCAATAAGTGATAGATCCTTTCCTTTTGGATACCATAATCCAAAATCTTTTGTTCCTTTTAGATATATGAAAATCCTCTTCACTACTAATACATTTGATTTCTTTGGTGCTGCTTGAAATCGTGCCAACTGTCCAACTACCTGCATTACATATGGTCTAGATGTTGTCACATATAGTAGGCTACCAATCATTGACCTGTATTTCCTCTTATATGTAGACTTTGAATAATCATCTTTGATCAACTTGCAACTGGTTTGGATGGGAGTGATAATTGGTTTGCAATCTTCCATTCCGAACCTCTTTAACATTTCTCTGATATATTTGGTTTGAGAAATATAAATTCCTTGGTTGCTTTGACGTATCTGAAGACCTAGAAAGAAGGATAGTTATCCAAGTAATGACATTTCAAATTCATTTTGCATGTCCTTTGCAAATTTTTGGCTTAACCGGTCATCAGTACTTCCAAAAATAATATTATCAACATAAACTTCAATTAATAAAATACTATCTTGAGTTACCTTGATGTAGAGGTTGTTGTCTGCACTTCCTTTTCTAAACCCTTCCTATTGTAGATATTTATCCAATCTAGAGTACCATGCTCTAGGAGCCTGTTTTAGACCATACAAGGCCTTCTTTAATTTACACACATAATCTTCATTTTCTGACATTTGAAATCCTTTTTGTTGTTCAATGTAGATTTCTTCTTCAAGTTCCCCATTCAGAACAAATGATTTTACGTCCATCTGATACACTTTAATATTTTTGGAGCATGCATAAGCTAAAAGAAATCGAATTGCTTCCATTCTGGCAACTGGGGAAAATGTCTCTTCAAAGTCGATTCTTCAACTCGTGCATATCCTTTACATACCAATCTAGCTTTGTTCCTTGTAACCTATCCATATTCATTCAATTTATTCCTGTATACCCACTTTGTATTGATCACATTCTTATCCTTTGGTCTTGGAACCAATTCCCAAGTGTCATTTTTCTCTATTTGATCAAATTATTCATCCATGGCCTTATTCAAAAATTCATCCTTGTTGGCCTCTTCAAAACAGGTTGGTTCAATAGTAGATGAGAGTGCTAGGTGTGTTTGTTCTGGTGAACAGATTCTTCTTCTAGTTTCAACTCCTGCATATTTGTTTCCGATAATTTAATCTGAAGGATGATTCTTTTGTACTTGTCTGCTAGGTGTCTTTGGAGGAACTTGTTGAACTTTCTCTTCTATTTATGTCATATCCTCTTCATCTTCCCCTTCTACTTATTTTTCATCTTCTACTTCTTCTTTGTAAAGTTGTTCCATTGATTCATTTTCTTCTTCCTTTAATTCTTGTCTACATGTTTCATCAATTGTTACATTGATGCTTTCCACAAATTTGTTCAATCTCAAGTTGTAACACTTGTATGCTTTCCTTGTACTTGAGTAGCCAACAAGTACTCCTTTGTCCACACGAAATTTAAACTTTCCCATTCTACCATCTTCTCTTTTGATGTAGCATTTTCTTCCAAAAACTCTGAAGTGCTTCACATTTGCTAGTTTTCCTTTCCATAGCTCGTAGGGAGTTTTGTCAGTGTTGTTTCTGAGAATTACTTTGTTTTGATTGTGAACTTTTGTATTCACTTCCTATGTCCAAAAGATATCTGTCAATTTGGAATCCATTAGCATTGTTCGATCCATTTCCTGTACTGTCTTGTTCATTCTTTCAACAACTCCATTCTATTGAGGTGTCCTAGCAACGAAGAATTGTCTTTTTATTCCATGCCTGTTGTAGTAGTCCATAAATTCCTTTTAATTGAACTCTCCTCCATTATCATATCTCAAGCATTTGATTTTTGAATCCATTTCATTTTTACCCATTTCCTTGTAGACCTTGAAGTTTTCAAAAGCTTCTGACGTATTCTTGAGAAAGAAAAATGCAGTCATTCTTGTATAATCATCAACTAATAACATAAAGTATTTCTCACCTTTTAAACCCTTTTTTGTAGTTGGTCCAACAAGATCAGTATTCACGGTTTCCAGTGGTCTTTTCGTTGAATATTCTTTTGATTTTAACCAGGTCTTTGTTTGTTTTCCTTGTTGACAATGTTTGCATAAAGTGTTGGTTGGTTTCGTGATCTGAGGAATTTCTCTAACTACTTCCCTTTTGCTGAATTTGACAAGGTTATCAAAATGTATGTGACCCATTCTTTTGTTCCATAGCCAACTTTCATCTTCCTTTCCTAGGAAACACTTTTCATTTCCAATTTCACTTAATACATATATGTTTCTTGAAGTTCTCGCAGTTGTTGCAATCAATTTTCTTGAACCTTCTTTTCTTATCTCGCACTTTTGTGAATCTAAATTAACTTTATGACCTTGGTCACACATTTTAATCACACTTATAAGATTATGTTTCATATCTTCTACTAGTAGAACATTTTCTGCCTTGGTATTCTTGTTCCCAATTCTGACTGTGCCTTTTCCAATGATTTTAGTTGAATCATCATTTCTGAAGGAGATTGATCCGTCTCTTTCCTTTCTTAATGTAGGAAACCTATCTCTATCACCTGTCATGTGTTTTGAACAACCACTGTCAACATACCAACCACGTTTCTTCTTCTTAGATTGTAGAGAGAGTCTGCATTCTTCATTTCTATATTGATTCTCCTTTCTTATCCATGTCCTTTTCTAAGGTTCCTGTTTATGACTATTGTTATTCTGTTGTGGTTCTCTAGGAGGGACTGTCATTCTGTAATATTTGGCCATGTGTCCAAAGTTGTTACATTTGTAGAATTTCACTTCAATGCTCAAAGATTCAAACCCGTTCTAACTTCTTCTTTGTGTTTCACTAGGCCTTATTGGATAACCATTTTGTGTATGACTTTCAAAGTTGTTTATGTTCCCGTTGTTAGATCTTCAATTCACAACTTTATTTCCAAAATTATTACATTCATAACATAAACCAAAAAATATAGTTTGATACTTGGGAGTTGAATATCTTCTGAAAGGAGGTAATATTATGAATCCTTCTTATTCCTGAGGCCTATATGTGATCCAGGTGGATATCGGTGGCCACACACCTTTTCCAACTAGCTCAAAACAATTTTCTGAAAATTTTGGCAATTTACTATTTTTAGCAGTTTTAATTTTCAGGGCCATTTTAAGGGCCTAAATGAAGGTTTTTCTTGATGGAGATTCTCAATGATATCCAAAGGAATTATTAAGCCCCAAAAATTAATATCCTCATCGATACCTTTCTAATGGGGTATCATAGGCCTAAAATGGAGATTGTATGCAAACGTTACGACCCCGAGAAGTTGATGTACTAACTTACCCAAACAGGGCCCACATGACTTTTGGTGCTTCATCTCCCAGGGTTAGGTTTTTGGATGTATAGGGTTTTTGGCATTCCTGTTTATTGTAAAACGACCTGTAGATCCTCATTGTAATCATCTTCTCGTGAATGCATGCAACCATCACATCTCTTCTTAGAGATAACTCGCCGTCGTTCCAGCAAGCTTGTTTCCGCTGCATTTTACAGTTTGAGCTTATTTCCTTATTGAATAGAAAACTAGTTTTACTATATCTCTGTTATTTTGTGTTAAGCACCTGTTAATAATATGTAGTCATTTCATTTTTCTCATAAAATCTGGATCAATGGTATCAGAGCGGTCTTCTCCTTGTCGTCTTAATGCATGTCCCCAATGAGGTCGGAGTACAAAGAGTCGGGTCTCGAGCTTGTTTCTCTTAAGGAAAAAATATCTCGCATGCCCAAGTGACCTCTCATGGTAGGAGAAAATAAATATTGTGAGATAGGATATCCCTTCAAATTGTTTATTGAGGAATCCCTCATGCAAAAAAGGAACGAGATGATGGATAGTTTCGCACAAATCCTTCAGCGGCTACCAACAGGTGACGCATATTCTTCGAGTGGAGGCGCCACCCCCTTCAGGGTACAAATAAAATTCAATATTGCTATATTTGAAGGTCATATAGATGCATATGTTGTAGACAAGTGGTTAAATCTACTAGAAGGGTATTTTTCTGTCCATAACTTTTCGAATAGAGAAAAGATTACTTTTGCTCTTCTCAAAGATATTCCCCATGTCAAATATTGGTGGGAAAATTTCTGGGAGCAAAAGGAAACAGAGGAAGCCTCATTATTTATAGATATGACCATCTGGGAACCCCTCAGGGATTCTATTAAGGAAAAATACTACCCTATAGGAACTTATGATGACTTGTATACCAAATGGACCATACTACGGCAAGAAAGAGACCAAGCAGTGCCAAATTTCACAAATATCTTTCATACCTTGCACACCAAGTTGGGTATCAAAGATTCAGAGTGACATATGGTGCTCAATTATTGTGGCACTCTGCATAGATACATCTATACCAAAATGGAATTTTTGGACATCTCATCCTTGGGCGCGGCCTATCGATATGCCGTCAAAATTGAGTAGAAGCTCAAGCAAAAGACGCGGAAATTTGGGCCTGGGAACCCCTCACAAAAAAATCCAGGAAAGGGCGGCTCCAACCCACATAACAAAGAACAGAGAAAATATGGACAGTATCAAGACAAATAGTCCAATCCATAAGCAAAGAAGGACACCAGAAAGACAAAGAAAGATACCGGGGGTGGTGCAACTCCCATAAGAGCCCTTGGCATAACACTGCTTACTACCGCTTAAAGCAGTCACTGGTGGCCGAAGTGAAAGCCTCTTAATCATACGTGGGTTCATACTTTGAGCTCGAACCAGAAAGGGGAAGACAGATCATTGACATGGAACCCAGTGCCACCGTTGTTACCACTGAGCTTCAGCCTGGTGAACCAAATGAGCCAGAAGAAGGAGAAAGCCTCTTCCATTCACAGATGTGGGTAAAAGGAACCCTGCTGCACTTCATCATGGATAGAGGTATCCAAACGAACCTCATATCAGTAGAGGTCGTCAAGTGGCTGGCCCTTCCAACAAAAACGCACCCACAACCCTACACCATTGGATGGCTCCTCCAAGGAAGCGATCTCCACGTCAACCAACAATGTAGAATGTCGTACGACATCAAGCCCTTCAAAGATGAGGTATTGTGTGATGTTGTTTCTCTTGAAGTTTGTGATGTTATTTTGGGCCAACCTTATTTATGGAAATGTCGTGTTGTATATGACTCTAGGCCTCGTAGTGTTATTATTACTTTGAACAGGAAATTGTATAGGATACCCGAGGCAGTCCCACCTAGTTATATTTCCTTGATTTCTGCTAAGCAATGCAGGAAGGTCATCTCTCAAATGGGGGAGTTTGTCTTCTTCATGATTCACTCTTAGAATAAGCAAAAGATCATAGCCACATCCAAGGTCTCTAAGACCGACCTCTCAACATAGCAGAAGAAAGTAGATAAGTTCATGGAAGAATACTCAGATATCTTCTCCTCACCTACCGGGGTACTTATGCATTGTTAGGTCAAGCACCCCATTGATATGACCCGCGACACATCGCTTCCCAATAGGCCAATCTATCATCGATCTCTGTTAGAGAATGAGGATATCAAGCGATAGATCCAAGAAATGGTCCACAAGGGTCACATCCATCCCATCTCATCACCTCGCGAGAGCCCAATCATGCTGGTACAGAAGAAAGATGGAACCTGGTGACTCTGCATTGATTGTTGGTCTCTGAATAAAATCACAGTCAGAAACTAGTACCCAATTCCTCGAATCGATGACCTCCTTGATCAACTCATGGGGGCCAAATACTTCAGTAATATTGATCTGAAGTCTAGCTACCACCAGGTCTCGATAGAACAGACAGATGTATGGAAAACTGCTTTCAAGTAAAATGAAGGCCTTCTTGAATGGTTTGTCATGTACTTTGGTTTGGAAAATGCTCCATCCACTTTCATGAGGATGATGGATGATATCTTGCGACCATTCACCAATAATTTTGTAGTGGTGTATCTGGATGACATTCTCACTTACAACAAGACTTGGGCTGAACACTTGCAACATATTCAACAGGTTCTGCACACCTTGCGGTAGCACAAGCTATATGCCAACTTGGAAAAATGCTCCTTCAACATGGACGGGTTCCATTACCTGGGATACATAATTGATCAGCATGGCGTACATGTGGATCAATCCAAGATCCAAGTCATCTATGACTGGCCATCCCCAACCACACTCATTGAGCTTCAGAGATTCTTGGGCCTTGCCAATTTCTACCACAGGTTCATGTTGGGATTCTCCCATATTGCATGGGCCCTCAGCCAAATAAACAGGGGTGGTGGTAAGGAAATATTTGTGTGGGGTCGGTCCCTACAACAAGCATTCAATGATTTGAAGCAGCGCTTGTGCTCAGCCAAAATAATTTCACTACCAGGCCTGCAACAACCCTTTGAGATCGAGACATATGCTTCAGACTATGCGGTGGGCACCATTCTCACTCAGTACGACCACCCCATGGACTATAATAGTGTGACACTATCAGATGTTGTTCGTAAGTACCCTACTTATGACAAAGAAATGTACTCCATTGTGCGAGCCTGCCGCCAGTGGAGACATTACATTCTTGGGAAGGAGATAGTCATCCACATTGATCATAAGCCACTACATTTCATGCAGAAACAAGGAAAATTGCAGAATGATTGCCATCAAAAGTGGTCCACATACTTGCAACAATTCCACCTCAACATCAAGTATAAAACAGGGAGCATCAGTCGCGTCGCTGATTGCCTCAGCAGACCACCAGTCACGACACTCACCACAGTGCTAGACTCCTATGGCCATGAGACCTCTGTATGACCCCAACTCTATGAGACAGACCCAGACTTCTCCACCACCTACAAAATGTTGGGTGCAAATGCAGTTGTCGATAATTTCAATCTTCAGGATGGGTTGTTGTGTCATCTAGTCCATATTTGTGTTCCATCAAGCGAGCGAGTGAAGCTGATATGGGAATCCCACTATAGTCGGGTGGCAGGACACTTCAGCATCGACAATACAGTGGAAATGCTACAAAAACATTTCTACTGGCCGAAACTTCGATAGGAGGTCAACAAGTATATCAGTTCCTAGACTGCCTGGGCTATTTCCAAACCAACCACTAAGAAATAGGGCCTTTACACCCCTCTTCCTACTGTTGATAGGCCATGGGAATCCATCTCAATGGACTACATGTCGGGCCTCCCATCCACCAAATGGGGAAATGAATGTGTTTTTGTTGTTGTTGATCACTTTTCTAAGATGGCGATTCTAGTTTCCTGCAAGAAGAACATCACAGCATAGGCCACTGCCAAGCTCTTCTTTGAATGAGTCTGGGTAAATTTTGGAATCCCAAAAACCATTGTCTTATATAGGGACAATTGATTTCTCAACACATTCTGGTTGAGCCTCTGGTCACTGCTGGACACCAAGCTCACCAAATCCATGACCTTCCACCCCCAGAAAGATGGCCAAACCGAGGTTTTAAATCGAATGGTTGTGCATATCCTTCTCATGTATAATTCAAAGAACCCTCGCACATGGGATGAGAGCCTTCCCTATGTCCAACATAGCTACAACCGAGCCCTTCATAACTCAATTGGCCACAGCCCCTTTCAGGTGGGGTTGGGATTCCGACCATTGGGTCCCATAGATGTTGTACTTCCCCTTGCGGTCACCTCGACCGAATCATATCATTATCTAATTGAAGATGACAAAGACACCCGGTTCATTAAGAATATCCAGCACATCCACCAATAGGTTCAATATATCCTACAAAATTCTAATGACAATTACAAGCAGCGCCATGATCAACATCGGGTGCCACATAAGTTTCAGGTGGGCGACAAAGTTTGGTTGCACTTGCAGAAAGAGTGCCTTACAGGACCCCATCGGAAGCTTCGCCCACTCTGTTATGTGTCATACACCATCACCAAGGTCATGGGGGATAATTCTTTTGAGCTCAACATTCCTCCTTTCCTTGGCCTGCACCCAGTGTTCAATATGGATCTCCTTCGCCCTTATTTCCCACCATTATTGGACACCTCAGACATAGAAGAGAAGATGACACCAACAGAGATCAACCCCAAATACATACAACAGACATCCAACGATCATATTGTGGACACATATATCAAGGGCATTCTACAGCAAAGGATCCAACTTTATCAAGTCGTCAAAGAAGGGAAGCTCCTGCACCAAGACAAGTGGCTCACCCGGGGACAAATTCAGCAGAAATTTCCTCATTTGATGGGGGAACTCAAAGAAATGGAGATCATTTCTTCCTAAGGATGGAGGATTGATCCAAGTGGATATTGGTGGCCACCCACCATTTCCAACTAGCTCAAAATAGTTTCTGACAATTTTGGCAATTTACGTTTTTTAGCAATTTTAACTTCCAGGGCCATTTTGAGGGCCTAAATGAAGTTTTTTTGAGATAGATATTCTCAATTATATCTAAATTCATGATTTATCCCCCAATATGAATCTTCTTGACGATACCTTTCCAATGGGCTATCATACGCCTAAAACAGAGATCATATGCAAAAGTTACGACCCTAGGAAGTTGATGTACAAACTTACCCAGATGGGGCCCACATGACTTTTGGCGCTTCATCTCCTAGGGTTAGGTTTTTGGATTTCTAGGGTTTTTGGCATTGTTTTTTATTGTAAAAAGGCCTTCAGAGCCTCATTGTAATCATATTCTTGCGAATGAGCACAACCATCACATCTCTTCTCAGAGATAAGCCGCCACCATTCCAACAAGCTTGTTTCCGCTGCATTTTACAGTTTCATCTTATTTCCTTATTGAATAGAAAACCAGTTTTACTGTATATCTGTTATTTTGTGTTAAGAACATGTTAATAATCTGTAGTCATTTCGTTTTTCTCATAAAATCCGGATCAATATGTTTATGTCGGTCGTTGATTTTGAAATCTGAATCTTCTCGATAGAGGAGTGTCCCTGTAATTTTCTTTGTAGACCTTCCCATCCCCTTTGATTGTTTCTGCATAGATTTTTGGATATGTTTATTATTCTATTGTTTTGGATCTTGATCCCTTTTCTATTTGATTGTATCCAAGTCTGGACTTGTCATGATGAGGTTTTTGAGTTCTGACAATGTCATTCAAAACTTTTGAGATGTTCTGCATATTTTTCTTTTGAATATCCTTTCTTAATGTGACAATTTATGCTTCCAAATTTCCAATGATCCTGTCTCTTCCTTCTAGTTGTTCTCTGAGTGCTTCTTCAAACATTTTATCTTATTCAATTTGAACCTTCGAATTTATGATCATTTGTTCTAGTTCCACTTGTAGTTTCTTGTTTTTCTTCTTTTGTCTTTGATGGGTGTTCTATATGCACTAAAAACCCTCAATTAAGTTGTCAACCCAAGGTAAGTAAACTTAGAGTTGTAGCACTATATGTGCCAAGGAAGAAAGGCTAGAGGTAGTATAGTATAACTAAAGAAATGGTCTATCTAATGGATAATCTACTTAAGAAAAGACTATCAATTATCAAACCCTATCAAGGAGCTTAAACTATTTACTCTAAGTAACTTTTGAACAATGGATCGATGGATTGTTCTATAGAAGCAAATGAAAACCCTAAAATGAACAAGTTAACTTAGTCAATGTAATGAACAAAAAGAAATCGATCTATTTAATATATGTAATTAACAATAGCAATAGCAAACTAATATAATTAATCTACTCAAAATCAATGAGCAACAACAAGTAAACAAATAAACAAGCAAGCAACTACCCTATTAAAACTTATCCAGCAAGTAAACTAAATAAACATTGCGTAACAGGTAACTAATCAACTATTAAGCAAGTGAACTATATTCTTAATATAAGCTTCATAATTAATTCTAATCTACAAAAGGAAACCTTAACCTATTGAATTAAAATCATCATGACAATATTCAAAGATTAATCAACAACTACTCTTTAATCTACAATAACAAGAAAACTTCAAATATAATGTTGATTATTATGTTTTGGGTGTCTTATGACATCATGATGGAATTTAACAATTAGTGATAACTCAAGAGGGATAAATTCAATATTAACTTCTATAGCGAAGTGAAAGGTATGAATCAAGCAATCTAATGAGAATTTAGCCATTATAGAAGAAATTTTGACTACCCTAAAAATCCATGTGATCCTTCAATTTATGCATTAATCATCAACAATAAAGAAAACGTGATTCTATTTTATTCAAATGCGTTCTTATGATAATGTGAGCAAATTCACACTATTAGAGATTTATAACTAAAAAATAAACTCAAAATCAAACTTTGAATTAAAATTGCAATCTAGATCTAGAATGAAAATTGCATGAAGTAAACTAAACTAATCCTACTATTAACAATTCAAATTGCAAATTGAAATACTCATAAAAACATGATTTAAATTCTACTTCTATCTCAGCATGTGACAAGAAAATTGATAAGCAAACTAAGTAAGAAAACTAGATAAGAAAAATAAGAATTAAAATTAAAATTAACAATTACTCATCCATCGAAACTTTGCCAAAGAAACTATTAACTCAATACTTTGTTCTACTTTAATTTGCAGAAATTCAACTATCTTTGATTCACACAACGAGGTTAGTAGCTAATCTTGCAAGCTATCTCCTATTAATTAAAAAGACATGGCATATTAACACTATCCTTCACAAGCAACCTGCAAAAAGGAAATTGAACAATTAAGCTATGAACAACAAATACACAGTATGTGAAATGATAAAAATGCATATAACAGAAAACAAAAGAAATGGAAATTGCACAACTCGAATACATGAGCTAACTAGATAAATATTCACCTAGACCACTGGTGGGCCCCCTATTAGGTCATGGCTACTCCTCAACAATGAATCACGAGCTCAAGCAACATTATTTTGTCATTTAAATTGAAAACACAGTTTTACAGAAGCTTATGGAAATGTCTCAAATTATAGAGCAAAAACAATTCTAGATTCACAATTATTAACTTAATACTTGTCTGACCACTACTGTGGTATTTATAGGAGTTATAAGCCGAGAGGTCGACCACTAGAAGGGTCTACCTCCTCTAAAAACAACAAATTACATTAGATGTGTTCTAACCACCAATGGCTTATAGAAACCAAACGAGCCACTCAACGCTCAACATAACAACCCAATCCAAGATATCAAGAGCTCCGTAGTTGGAGGCCATGAGCATGAGAAAAACCCATGTCATCGTTTTTCCCATCACAGGTCGCCGATATAACAACCACCAACTAGCCTACAGTTTTAGTGTTGAATGGAGTGCCGAATGGAGTACTGGATGCAGTGTTAGATGGAGTACCAAATGAGCTACTCGATGGAAAAATGCCATGCGATTTTTCCCTGTGACACACAGATCGTCCATCACCTCTTTGGAATCATTAAATCATGTTGAATTAAACTTGAAACCATCACAAAACATCAATCATACGTACCTGGTATAAGCTATGACGATTTGATATAAGAATCCTTCAAAACTTCATCAAAATAGTAAAATACACATATAATATTGGTCAAAAAGGTTTCTAATCATCATCATTAATTTAACCAAATCACGAGCCCAACATAATCCCACACCTAATATTTTGCAGGTCCCGTTGCAAACAAAAATGAATTGCCCCATATGACTAAACTTGCTTATAAGGATTAGTTTTAGAAGCTTCTCCCTCTTGCCCTGAAAATTTTGTCTTGTGCTTCTTATATTGTTTCAATTGTGTCATGAGGTTGCGATTGGTTTTGGTCATTTTGTCAACCAATTGTTGAAGGGAATTCACCTTTTCTTGGAGTATTGCATTGCCATGGTGAATATGCTTATCCAAAGTCTTCCTCTCTTCCAATTGTTGTAGAAGCTGATCATTTTCATGTTGTAGCTTTTCAATGGTTGGAGCAAGATCAGATATCTCAGAGGATGGTTTAGATCCCTTGAAAGATGTAGAAAGTTTATCAGCTTTAGGATCTGGGGTAGGCATCTGTGAGGTAGACGTAATAGGGGGTTTATGAGGAGAAGTAGGTTCATATTTTGTATTTTTATGAGGCTGCAATTCTTCTGCAAACAATTCCCTAAGTCTTTTGTGAGGTCTTTCGAGATCAGAGGACACTTGGATAGGGTATGAAGTGGTCGGGGTTTTTTCATAAGGTTTTCCTATTGTATTTCGGGTACTCTTTAGAAAATATCCTCTATTAAATCGATTAGCTCCTATCTTATTTATGGGGACCACAAGGAAGTCTTGTTTAATTACCTCTTGTAACTTTTTGGGTGCAGGATCAATAAACATTGAAGGCATTGGGGGGTTAGCAATAGGCTTCTTGGTCTTCTTTCCTGATGAGGCTGCAAGGGTATCAACAAGTTTCTTATAATTTTGGTCTAGTAAATAAATATCTTGAGAAGGAGGGTTTGGAGTCTTTGGAGAATGGGGTTTGGGTGGAGTAACAATCCCTAGATCAAGTGTCTTCTTGATAGTGTTTACTGTAAGATGAGGGTTTGCAAATTGGTAAATGAACTCATCCCATGTTTTCCCCTGTTTTTCCAACTCGGCTAAGACACATAGTTTGATAAGGCCATGGTGAAATAGGTTGTTATGGGGATTGGCTACATTCTCCATTACTTGGGAAGACATATTATCAAGACTCTTTAAGAAGTAAAAGGGAAAATTCAATGGCTTATTGAACTGAAAGTGAGCTAATAATCGAAAGTGACAGGCTTTAAAGAAGGAATATATTCCTTCAAAAGTGATCAATATGGTGATGACTATGAGAGGGTTAATTATATCCTCTTTGATCGAGTCCTTGGAGTATCCCTTAGCTCCAGAGATATTCTGAAATTCATGTTTGAAAACCCTGTTATATCTCTCTCTTGGAAACTAGTGGTGCTTAAACCAGCGGTCTCCAACTCTTGGAAGTTTTGTTGTTGAAGAAATGGATTCCTCAGAGACCATGAAGGTGAGAGACCCCACACATTCCATATTTCCATGAAATCCGAGGGAGGATTGCATATAAATTTCGTCATCGTGGCCCTGCAAATGAGCCAAGAACTGCCCCCACCCTACACAAAGGAACACTTATTTGCACTGTGGGAACTCGGGGATGGAAGAGAGGTCAACATAGTAGAACGACTCATACCGTTTGGGCATGGTGACGGTGTGGAGAAATGGACAGAGGGTGGAATTCGACAGAGGACAGGTGTGATTAGGCAGAGGCTGAGTGGAATTAGACAAAGGTGAACGTGATTGAGCAGAGGGTGAGACCAAGGCATAAATGGGATAACCAATTGAGCAATCTCTCTATTTTTTAGTGTGTCCTGGGTGGAAATGGTTGCATTCATCACACATGAGTTTCCATGTGTGAGCATGAGTGCATTGATTTCGAATTTCAAGGCATCTTTTGGGAGGTAATCATAATGATGAAGAGGTTAGATCAATGTCCAAGTCCTTGACTTGGACATTTGATCATAAAAATGTCTAAGGATTGTACCATTTAATCTCAATTGCCATTAACTAATTCAAATAAATGCAATTGATTCCTGGTTACCTGAAATTGTGGATGTTAACTGGTGTATACATCTCGTCTGATCCTTCATATGGCGCATCATCCGACACCTCATATGGTATTTTAAATGGCACTTCATACAACACTCCATATGTCACTCCATATGTTACCCCTGTGAAAAACGAATTTTATTCCTCTTGTAATGGATGTTTTATCCACAAACTTCATTTTTAGGACGATTTTGACAGTCACGGTGAATAGGAGTAGAGGCAGAGTGTTCCATTATTATTTGTTTTTCCATCGTGCTCACTCAATATGTTCCTTTATCTCGCATAAGACATGTAATCTCAACTCTGTAATGAACAGTCTATAACAAAAATAAACCATTTAAGTGACTTGTTAAGGAAATGTACAACAATTTATAACACATAGGGATTTGGCATTTCGAAATAAAATAATTGTTGATGTCATAGCCCATATCATGAAAACAATACACATAAATTTTTACAAAGATTGTACTTCTTCTAGGAAGTATTATCATTTGTCAACTCATGAAATCCCTCTCCCACACCTAAGTATTGTGACACTTCACAATCAATAATATAGGAAACCAGACAATTCTCCCAATAGCTGAAGATTTACAACTTGTTAAGTTTAGAGATAAATTTCACATATCGGTCTGACTAGACGGTTAGAATATGGCCCCATCTATAGGATAAAAGATCATATATGTAGATAAGAAGAGGTAGGCAAGAGAGTTTCAAGATAGTCTCAAAGTTAGTCCCCAATGGAAATTTATGGAGTTCATTAACCTTATCTTAACCATACATACTCCGTGTCAGCTTTGTATTCAAGTAATGTCATACATCAGGACAAGTTTAATTTTTATTTTTTTTTCACATTAATGTCCCGCTGCCAGCAATCCTGTTCAATACTCCAACAAGTTTACTTAGTCATACCACAGGCCGGTACCCGCTACCAGCAAAGATGTTCATTATCCCAGTGGGTTATCCTCTTACACCCTCATAGGCTGGTCCTCCATCTTTTAATATTTTAGTATAAGATTTATTTATGCAAGAATATGGGGGGACAGCTCTGAAAACAACTTTTTTCTTTCTTTCTTTCTTTCTTTCAATTGGGATGGTATTTATGTTAGAGGATGACTTTTTGTTACATATTCCTTAGTGATTGTCCTAATGTAAGGGGTAGTTAATCAGACATATCCTATCTAAATATATGATATATTCAAGTATTTTTAGTGTATAGTGGATGGTACCATTGGGAAAGAACATAAAGGTATCTTTAGGCTCAACTCACTTTATTCAAATTTTTTTATGTTTCCATGGTTAACCGCTAATCAAACCTCCTTGTTTCTCTTTAATAAAGAAACTTTAATCAATCCGATTTCTTGGGGAAAATGTACGAGAGACCTCTAATCTTGATGGTTACGGTATCACTTCCTTATATAGTGGTGAAAGTTTTCAAGAGCAACTACTTCTTAAGATGCCTTGAGAAAAAGAAGATGAAAATATTTGCAAAAATATGGCTAATTATAGAAAGTCATTATTCATTTGATGCTTAATAGACAATAAGGTTCAAGTATAGCAATGTTTTGAAGAAAAATCCTTCTTTTATATTTCCTTGAAACTGTCTACTCCTGGAGAAATAAATACCTACAGAAATCTATAGAATTGTCTATCAACAAAATTCAAATTTATTTACATATGTATAGTCAAAAATTCAGAAAAACATTCAAGAACAAGGGGGAACTTCCCCATATACTAAGGCCAATGCCTTTTCAGTTGACATGACTTGTAGAAAATAATCCTTGGAAATGGGCCTATGATAATGTTTGAGTCGATGTCCATTTACTACAAAGGAGACTTGTCCATCATCAATTGTTTTGATTTTCACAGCTCCATTGTCATATACGGTGACTACCTCGTAAGGAACCAACCACCGAGTGGTAATTTTTCCTTTGAAAGTTTTAAATGGGAATCAAACAACAAATCCCAATCACTAGGTTGGAAGTGTTTCTTATTGATAAACTTGTCATGCCACTTGCTCCTCTAGTTTTGGACTAATATTTTTCGTTGGATAGAATCTTGCTTGATTTCATCCAACTCATTTAATTGTAGGGATCGTTGTTTCTGAGCCTCATCTAAGTTTAATCTCAATTCTGCAGCAAAATGGAAGGTCCTTACTTGAAATTATATTGGTAGAAGTACTTGTTTCTCGTACACTAGCTTATAAGGGGTATGTCCAGTGGTGTTTCTCCAGGTGCTCTGATAAGCCCACAAAGCCTCTGGAAGCCTATCAGCCGAATCCTGATGATGTAATTGAATACTATTGGCTAATATAGCTTCCAGAACTTTGTTTGTAGATTATACTTGACCATTATCTTGTGGGTGTTATGGAGAATATTTACAGTGTTTAATCCCATATTTATTTGTTAGTTCTCTCATCATCTTGGAAGTGAATTGAGTGCCTTGGTTTGTAACAATTTCAAGAGGAAAACCGTAGCGGGTAAATATGTCTTCATATATAAACTCGACAATGAATTTTTCTGTAGCCCTAAATAGGGATTTTTCCTCTACCCACTTGGTGACATAAGTTGTACAAACCAAAATATATTTTTTCTTACGAGACATGGGTGAAATTGGTCCTACAAAGTCAAGGGCTCATTTCTCTAAATGTTTTATCATAACTTTGGAACGCAAGGGAATTTCGTCAATTGACGTGGGTCTTCCTATTCTTTGACAACTATCACAATTCCTCACATACTTGGCAACATCCTTGAAAATTCTAGGCCAATAGTAACCCAAATTTAACACCTTTAATGTTGTACATTTGTCAAAAACATGGCCACCACATAGTCCATCATGACAACTTCGTAGTATTTCAGGTATCTCGTCCTCTCGGACACATCTACGAATGATCAAGTCTGGACCTGTACGAAAAAGGCCATGGCCAACCCAAGAGTAATTGGCACTTTGTGTAATAATTCTATGCTTTTCATGAGGTGAAAAATGAGACGGTAACTTCCTAGTAGCCAAATAGTTTTCCATATATGTAAACCACGGGGAATTTACAGAGAGGGAAAAAAGGTGCTCCTCTGAGAAACTATCATCAATGGGAATGTCATCATCCTCATTTTTTATGTGTGAAAGAAAATCAACTACCAAATTCTCCTTTCAAGGTCGATCAAGTACGGTGATATTAAACTCTTGCAATAGCAAGAGCCACCTAGTCACTCGGCCATTAGTTATGGGTTTATTCATGATAAATCTAATGGCGGAATGATCTGTATTTACAAATACTTCGTAACCTGTGATGTAGTGGAAAAACTTATTGATATCATGAATTACTTCCAAGAATTCCTTCTCGGTAACTGTGTAGTTTAACTCGGTAGGGGAAAAGTTATTGCTCAAAAAATAAATGGCATAGGGTTGCTTTTCTTATTTTTGTCCTAATACTCCTATTGCAGTGTCGGAGGCATCAGTGGATATATGAAATGGGAGAGCCCAATTGGGCCCTCTAATAACTAGTGCCACAGAGAACTTAGCTTTTAGGTTTTTGAAGGCAGTTTGCCACTGCTTAGTCCAAACAAAATCAACATCCTTTATTAACAATCCAAACATAGGTGCAACAATCTTTGTGAAATTTTCAATAAATCGTCGGTAATATCTGGCATGTCCAAGAAAGCTTCTCACCTCTTTATGAGTTTTGGGGGGTGAAAGTCTGATGATAACCTCAATATTTGGGGTCAACTTTGATCCCTTCAGATGAAACATGATGTCCCAGAACCACTTCTTTAGTCAACAACATTTTACATTTTTCATGACTTAGAGACAGCTTCATTTCTTTGCATTTGATAAGGAATTTTTCTAAATTATATAAGGCTTCTTGGTAAGTATTGTCATATACTGTGAAGTCATCCATGTATACCTCGACACAATAATGAATAAGATCAACAAATATCCATAGTACTAATCATTGAAATGTGGCTGGAGAATTACTGATCTAGGTGGATATCGGTGGCCACCCACCTCTTCCAATTGGCACAAAACAGTTTTTTGACAATTCTGGCGATTTACTATTTTTAGCAGTTTTAACTTCTGGGGCCATTTTTGAGGGCCTAAATGAAGGTTTTTTGGGATCACACTTCTCAATTAAGTCCAAAGGAATTTTTGAGCCCCAAAAATGAATCTCCTCAAAGATACCTTTCCAACGGGATATCATACGCCTAAAACAGAGATCGTATGCAAAAGTTACGACCCCGAGAAGTTGATGTAATAACTTACCCAAACGGGGCCCACATGACTTTTGGCGCTTCATATCCTAGGGTTATGTTTTTGGATGTCTAGGGTTTTTGGAATTCCTGTTTATTGTAAAAATTCCTTTAGAGCCTCATTGTAATGATCTTCTTGTGAATGAGCGCAACCGTCACATCTCTTCTCAGAGATAAGCTGCCACCATTCGAGCAAGCTTGTTTTTGCTGCATTTTACAGTTTCAACTTATTTTCTTATTGAATAGAAAACCAGTTTTACTGTATCTATGTTATTTTGTGTTAAGCACCTGTTAATAATCTATATTCATTTCGTTCTTCTCAAAAAATCTTGATCAATTACACAATCCAAATGGCAAGACCCTATAGGCATAGGTGCCCCAAGGACAAGTAAAGGTAGTCTTGTCCTGATCCTGGGGTGCTATGAGAATTTGATTACACCGGCTAAATCCATCTAGAAATGAGAAATATTTCTTTCCAGACAGGGTATCCAAAATTTGGCCAATGAAAGGAAGACGAAACTAGTCATTTAGAGTGTCTTTGTTGAGTTCTCGAAAATCAACACAAATTCTCCATTTCCCGATCACTTTCTTTGGAACTACTACAAGCTGGGACACCCACTTACTTTAGTAGAGGGGATAAATAAATCCAACATTTAATAACTTTTAGATCTCCTCTTTTACTATATCTTTGAGTGTTGGGTTCATCCTTCTCTGGGGTTTCCTAACAGGTGTTACTTCTCCCTGGGTATATATGTAATGGATACATGTGTCAGGGTGTATACCATTCATGCCAGTGTATTCCCAAGCGAATGCCCTTGATTTCTCTTTAAGGACACTTACTAACTGCTTTTCTTGGTTTGCATCTAGCCCTGATTTATATGTAGAAATTTCCCTGGGCTAATCTCATATGGCATGGTATAAGATATGGCAGAATCATCTATCTCGAAGATGAAATATGTCGAAGAGAGAATGGATGGGTCCAATTGTTCCTGAAATTCTTCCCCAAACATGTACTCAAATTGGGGAAAATATTGTGGAAAATCAACACATGTAATAACATAAATAAACTAGTTTAACACATTTTCCATTGTGTGCTCTTGAAGTGCCCATGCATGGTCACTTGTCAACACGAGTTCTTCCCAGTCCTCATTTTTGTATGGACATTCAAGCCACCATAGATTCTCCATGATAGGTTGATTTGGTGGATATATGGTGAGTTTTTGGATAGAGAGTCCATTTGAGATGGTCATCTCTACCTCTCTACAGTCGATATATGCATTGGTTGTGGCTAACCAAGGTCTTCCCAAAATAACAGGATGACCTTTGGTAGGGTCCTTTGTGTGGATGACTAGAAATTCTACTGGGTACTCCCATGAGGCTAAATTAACTATGATATCATCTAAAACTCCTTCAGGTATAACCCTAGTCTTATATGTTAATTCCAAAATGGTTGAGGTAGGCCTAAGAAGAGGGTTTAACTGTAATTCCTCCAAGGTAGTAATGGTCATAACATTGATGGTTTCCCCTAGGTATATGAGAGTGTTCCCAATGGAAACCTCATTAATGGTTATGGTCACTACAAGGTTTCCTAGGTTCCCATATTTTTCTACCTTAGGATGCTTTGATATGTACTCAGAAAGTTCCCCTATCAAATGTACTGTAGGAGGATCCTTCTGCTTCCTCCCTAGATTATTAATACACAATTCTTTGACCACCTTACTGTAGATTGGAATATCCTTAATGGCTTGAAGTAAGGGAATCTTGACACAAATATTCTTCAATTCATTCAAGATGTCAAATTTTGGTCGGGTGGTAGGTTTCACGATCACTAATATTTCTGGATAAGGAGGGGCTTTCGTAATTTTTGAAGGGTCATAATAATAACATCTTCCCACCTTGTGTGATCCATGGGTTGTTTGGTGGTTTCCTCTTCTTCCTCTTCCCAGATGACTACTGAAGGTCTCTTCCTATCCAGAACTCTTCCCGATCTTAGTTGAATCTTTTGTAATGGAATAAGAGAAATAGCATACGTCGTGAAGGCCTGCATCTCAACATTGTGAAGAGGTTGAGTGGGATTATTATTGGGATTGGGAACTTCTTTTGTTGGTAACAATGTTGGTCTGGGGGAGCTTGCATTATGATATTGTTGCGGTCTTTGTTGTGGAATAAGAGGTAAAGGTGGTGAACAAAAACTAGTAGAAGCTACTACATGTTCGGTGGAAACTGAGGATAAGGATGGTTGGGCATAGGGACAGGTGTATCTTGAGGGTTCCCTTGGTTATTCCCTCCTCTCCATCCTTGAATCCAAGTATGTTGGTACTGTGTAGACCAATTTTTCCAACTTGGTGATTTCCACTGTTGTGGTTGTTAATAATAGGGTGGAACTTGAGGTTGTAGATCTAGGTATGTAGGTTGGTTCCTAGGCTGACATGGCCTCCTAGGTTCATAAGAGGACTCCACAAGATCCCCACTTTTGTAGATGGCTAACAAACCAGTCAATGATGGAAATTTTTCAGTTGAGAGGTCCTCTGTGCAGAAGCCACAAACTGAAATGTTATCCAATGGGCATTCCCTTGAGGAATGCTTCCTCCTGCATCTTGGGAAATATATGCTCATTGTTGCATTTTACTCCTCCTATTTCTTTTTAATCTTTAGGGTGTCCAACTGGGAACCTATTATTCTTAAGATATATGTTTTCAAATTCTCTAAAAGGTTCCCTATCTCTACTCTCGTGATACCACCTGAACTAACTGGTTTTAAGTTTCTACTGTAAGGATCCTGAACATTCTTCCTTGTTTTAGATTTTCTCCTTGAATAATTTTTACAGATTTTATAGATCTAGAAAAATGGTTTATGGGAGATGTCACTTGATTCCATCAGGTTAAGTATTTCTAGGTATTCCTCTGAAATTGCCTTAAGGAAAATACCCCTAACTGCATCATTTGGAAGGTCATGGTATTTTGATTTCTGAGATATATAAGAAAATCGTTCCATATAATCCTTGAGATTCTCATCTTCTAACTATTGGACTTTGAAAATATCATTACGAGGCTCCTTGGTCTTGCAATAGTCTTGGTACTTTTTAACAAATATATCTTTCATGGCTTCCCAAGACCTAATAATGGACTCTCCCAACCCCATGAACCATCTTAGTGCGGAGTCCTTGAGGGTGGCAGGAAAGAGTTTTAGTTCTTGGGCATCTTGTAAGTAGTTGTAGCTCCTACACAACATGTCAAATTCAAATAGGAAGGTATCCGAATATTCACTGTTTTTACCATAAAAGGTGGGAAGTGCTGGGAGGGGAATATTTTTCATATTGACATTCAGTGTGGTGTCTAAAATTGGAAACCCGAAGGTAGTTTCGGTTTGGTTTCCAGCTTCTTCTCCCTCCTCGTGTCTTACATTGTTGTGATCCTCCTAATCAACCACAATGGTTTGGTTTCCAAAAAGAAAGTACTTAGGTGGTTTTATCCTTGAAGAGAACAAGGTATCCCAAGGTTTTTTTCTAGGAAAGGTATCCCTCTGATAGGAAGGTCTTCCGATTGTTTGGATGTTTGGGACTTTACTCGAGTCGGTTGAGGTTATGGGTGCCAAAGTTTATGTATCAATTTTAGAGACAATTATATTTGTTGAATTACCAAACAAAATATTCACATGTTCAGGGTCTATGATATCTTCAAAATTAGGATCTCTTGATGGTGGTAGGAAAACTAAGGTTGTATTGTTTTGTTCTGTGGAAGGCTCGAGTGGTCTTTCCTCATGTCCCACTAGTACTGATGCTTCAATTTTCTGTTCTATAGTGCTCCTTGTCTTAGTCTCTTCAAAGACTGCTTTAGATATTTGGGTTGAGATAGTTCTTGGTTGTTGGTATCAATCTGCAGATTTTATGAGTGGAATGTTCCTTCCCCCGAAAAGGTCGGAAGGAACCTTGGTTGAAAGGTATGATTTAGATTTAATGTATCTATCGTTTGGGTCCCTAGGTCTGTTCATGAAAGAAAAAAAAAAAAAACTACCATTGGGTTTGGGGGAACTTTCTATAACAGATGTGTAGGTTCTTACCTCTCATCTTAAAGTCCCCGCACCACCAAAATAATGCTAAGTTTTAGAAATGATCTATTTCCTACCTTGAGACAACTCACCAGAAACAACACCAAAAATGATGGGTGTTCTATATGCACTAAAAACCCTCAATTAAATTGTCAACTCGGGGTAAGTAAACTTAGAGTTGTAGCACTATATGTGCCAAGGAAGAAAGGCTAGAGGTAGTATAGACTAACTAAAAAAATGGTCTATCTAAGGGATAATCTACTTAAGAAAATAATATCAATGATCAAACTCTATCAAGGATCTTAAACTATTAACCCTAAGTAACTTTTGAACAATGGATCGATGGATTGTCCTAAAGAAGAAAATGAAAACCCTAAAATGAACCGGTTAACTTAATCAATGTAATGAACAAAAAAAAATCCATCTATTTAATCTATTTAATGAACAATAGCAATAGCAAACTAATCTAATTAATCTATTCAAAATCAATGAGCAGCAATAAGTAAACAAATAAACAAGCAAGCAACTACCCTATTAAAACTTATGCAGCAAGTAAACTAAATAAAAGCTACTTAACATGTAATTAATCAACTATTAAGAAAGTGAACTGTATTCTTAAGATAAACTTCATAATCTCTTCTAATCTACAAAAGGAAACCTTAACCTATTGAATTAAAAGCATCATGACAATATTCAAAGATTAATCAACAACTACTCTTTAATCTACAATAACAAGAAAACCTCAAATATAATGTTGATGATTATGTCTTCGGTGTCTTATGACATCACAATGGAATTTAACAATTAGTGATAAATCAAGAGGGATAAATTCAATATTAACTTCTATAGCGAAGTGAAAGGTATGGATCAGGCTATCTAACAAGAATTTAGCCATTATAGAAGAAATATCAACTACCCTAAAAATCCATGTGATCCTTCAATTTATGCATTAATCATCAACAATAAAGAAAATGTGATTCTATTTAATTCAAATGTGTTCTTATGCTAATGTAAGAAAATTCACACTATTAGAGATTTATAACAAAAAACTAAACTCAAAATCAAACTTTGAATTAAAATTGTAATCTAGATCTAGAATGGAAATTACATGAAGTAAACTAAACTAATCCTAATATTAACAATTCAAATTGCAAATTGAAATACTCATAAAAACATGATTTAAATTCTACTTCTATCTCAGCATGTGACAGGAAAATTGATAAGAAAAATAAGAATTAAAATCAAAATTAACAACTACTCATCCATCGAAACTTTTCCAAAGAAACGGTTAACTCAATACTCTGTTCTACTTTAATTTGTAGAAATTCAACTATCATTTAATCACACAACGAGGTTAGTAGCTAATCTTGCAAGCTATCTCCTATTAATTAAAAAGAAATGGCATATTAACACTATCCTTCATAAGAAACCTGCAAAAAGGAAATTGAACAATTAAGCTATGAACAACAAATACACAGTATGTGAAATGATAAAAATACATATAACCGAAAACAAAAGAAATGGCAATTGCAAAACTCAAATACACAAGCTAACTAGATAAATTTTCACCCAGACCACTGGTGGGCTCCCTGGCATGTCGTGGCTACTGCTCAACAATGAATCACAAGCTCAAGAAACACGATTTTGTCATTTAAATTGAAAACACGGTTTTACACAAGTTTATGGAAATGTCTTGAATTACACAACAAAAACAATTCTAGCTTCACAATTCTTAACTTAACACTTTCCTGACTACTACTGTGGTATTTATAGGAGTTACAAGTCGAGAGGTTGATCACTGGAAGGGTTGGCCTCCTCTAAAAAAAACAAATTACATTAAATGCGTTCTAACCGTCGGTGGCTTCTAGAAACCAAATGAGCCACTCAACGCTCAACATAATAACCCAATCCAATATGTCAAGAGATCAGTAGATGGAGGCCACGAGCATGAGAAAAACCCATGTGGTTGATTTTCCCATCATAGATCGCTGATATAACAACCGCCAACTCTCCCACGGTTTTAGTGTTGGATGGAGTGTCGGCGCAGTGCCGGATGGAGTACCAGATGCAGTGCCGGATGGAGTATCAGATGAGTTGTTGGATGGAAAAATTCCATGCGAGTTTTCCCTGTAACACGTAAATCATGCATTATCTCTTTGGAATCATTAAATCATGTTGAATTAAACTTGAAACCATCAGAAAACATCAATCATACGTACCTGGTATAAGCTATGATGATTTGATATAAGAATCCTTAAAAAATTCTTCAAAATAGTAAAACACACATACAATACTGGTAAAAAAGGATCTAATCATCATCATTAATTTAACCAAATCACGAGCCCAACACTCTTATGATAACTTCTATGGCACACAACAATTCTTCTTAGTAGTCAAATTTTGCCTCTTCATATTCTTCTTCGGAGTATTCTTTATCAAAGTCTTCTACTACCATGAATAGAACTCTTTTTGTCTCAATGGCACTGACTTCATCTTCATTTGATGATGAGATGTCTTCTTTGGTGCATTAGATTTTCCTGAAAACTTTTTTTGTGGTTCTTTTTCCTTTATATGTTTGTTTTCTATTTGAGTAACCTTCATCATTTCTCTTTTTCTTATGAGGACATTTGTTAGAAAAATGACCAATACCATCACAATTAAAACAAATCAAAGGAAGCTTACCTCTATACCTATTGTTGGTTCCCTTGTTCAATCTTCTGACAAAGTTGGTAGCTACTTCATCATCTTCCGAGACGTCACTACTGTTGCTATGTTCTTTTTATTTTTGATTTCCCTTTTGCTTTGACCTTTTGGATGCTTTGAAGGATGCTTATTTTATATTTGGATTTTCTTGTTCATTTGTCATTTCATATGCTCTGAATATTCCATGTAGTTCATCCATGCTTATTGAGTTTAGATCTGCTCTTTCTTCTAGTGCCGATATATTAGGGTCAAATCTCATAGGAAGAGTACTTAGTACCTTTTGAACAATTACAGATACTTTGATTGCTTCTCCCAATCCCAAGATTGCATTTAGTAAAAAGTAAGCTGCAATGTTCTCATCTTCCTTCATCTTTAGTTGTTTGAATTGACCTCTGTAAGTTTGAAGCTTTGTCGATTTGACTTTTGAATCTCCTTCATAAATATTTTGAAATTTTTCCCAAATATCTTTAGCGGATTTACAATGTGCAACTTTGGTGAATACCCATTCTCCAAGACCATCCAGAAGTGCATTTGTGGCTTTGGGATTATTCTGACCAAGTTTCATTTCTTTGTCATTTGTCGGTGGAAATTTTGGTGTTGTGTATTCATCTAAAATTGATTGTCAAAATTCCAATCCATGTGCATGTATATATGTCTTTATATTTATGCTCCAAAATGCATACTTATGTCCATCAAACTGTGGTATTCCATTTTGTATACATGTTGTTTCTCTCCATGATCTACCTTTCAGTGGTTAAACTGTTTTTTGAAGGAACCTGCTCTGATACCAATTGTTGGATTACTGAGAGGGGGGGTGAATCAGTAATAGAGCAATGTAATCCTTTTTAACCATATAATGCAAGTGTTATATCACTGCATCATTATCATCAAATATTTTTAGAGTAAATAAAAAATGAACAAATGAACAATCATACACATACATAGTACACCAGTGTTTTTACATGGAAACTCAAAGTGGGAGAAAACCACAGAATGATTTTTCTTATATGTCTTGAAGAATTACATTCGTTGAAAGAACCAACTTCCTTTGTTTTCCAGCTGCAAATAGAAGGAGGCTCCAACCCCCTAGTTTCTCAGGCTACAACCTGAGGGAATATCCAACTCCTCAATTCTTTGGCTACAACCAGAAGGAGGCTACAACCCCCTATGTTCTCTGGTACAACCGGAAGGTGGCTATAACCAAAAGGAGGCTACAACTACCTATGTTCTCCAGCTACAACTGAAAGGTGGCTACAACCAACTATCCTTGCCCCATCCAACCACCCTGATGTATAAGTAGAATGATGGAACCACTGTCACACTATCATTGTGAGATATACTATTTTAAACCTGTACCAATCAACATGCACCATACAACCTGTACCAATAACCTGAACTATGAATCAAACATGCATCAACCTGTACCTTAAACTGTAATCAACTTGTACCATAAACAAGTGCATCAACCATGCACCAACCTGTACCTCAACATGCAAACCTTCCTTAACTTTAACAACAAGAGACTAGCATTTTCATCAAACTTTACTTTAGTCTCACATGACTAGTTTTGGATTAGTCAACAACCCTAACCTGAAATAATCATAACTATGTACCTGTAATGAATAAGTATATGAAAATAGCACACACTCTTTTTCAGTTTGTTTTATGCAATTCCTCTAGGTGTCACTACTTGGAACCTCTCAAAAAAGGAGTTATACCAAAAATGGCATACCTTGTTGAATTCTGGCTTATTCTAGAAAGTAAACTTGTAGAGCATGCCCCACACAGAATATTTGTTGCATGGATCTGAAAATTGTACACATAATAATACAGACTATACTCTAAACAACACATTTGGTCCTACTCAATTTGGATCCATTATGAATAAGTTATGACGTTTTTACCCGAAACACTTGTTTTAGACTAGTTTCAGGACTAGACACAAACCCTATTTTCCATGGAATGTAACTCCAAAAATACAACGATCCACAAGCTGAAATTCATACCACAACTACTTGGATATGTTTCCTCAATGGTCTCCTAATTTCATGTTCTTAATCATTCTAGAAAAAACGTTATTGCAAAAATGGTGAGATGACCTGTAAATAACATACCTTAAAAAGCATCATCAAAAGAATTTACCCTCCTTTGAATTTCGACGTTCTTTACTTCACCTTCCCTCTGAACTTCAGCTTAGATATCCTTTGGTTACCTCAGTCATATGTAGATATTCAATATTCTCAAGTGTGTTCAAAATGAGAACCTTGCCTCTTATTTATACTTTCATGTAGCTTCATCAAGGGGTTACCTTTTAACCATCTTAACCCAATTTCCTTATTTTAGGGCTAACCCACTTCTAACCACTTTCCATAATTAGAAAGTTCTCCATCTACTTTATTATTTAGATAATCCTCCTTGAATTTGTCACTTCACTTTATTATTTAAATAATCCTCCTTGACTTTGTCACTTCACTTTATTATTTAAATAATCCTCCTTGACTGTCACTTCACTTTATTATTTAAATAATCCTCTTTGACTTTGTCACTTCACTTTATTATTTAAATAATCCTCTTTGACTTTGTCACTTCACTTTATTATTTAAATAATTTCTTCTTTGCAAGAACTTTTACTTATTTGACCTTTTGGGGCTTCAAGCCAACATATGAGAGTCCTCCAACTTCGTAAGGCCATAATTCTCAAACCGTGAGGAGTTATGTGACGTTCCACATACCACCAGAAATAACATGACATGTAATATCCATCTAGAATAGTCTTGCCTACAAATATATCAAAATGCATACCATTATACATCAAACAAACTTGGGTCCATTACACAAACCTTTGTGCTACTGGAATTTGCTACCAGACTTTCTTCAAGGGTTGGCATCAATGACAACCAACCCAATTAATCAACATATGTATTTCTGGAGATATCAGGTTTTCCACCTGAGAGAGACATCTAATTCTCTATTGATTATGGAGCTACCCCAATATTGAAAAATCCTTACAGAATGATCACACCATAATTGAAGGAATTGAACATTTATCTATAATAATTTTTGAAGAAAGGGTACATATGCCCAAGTGTCTCACCTTGGGGAGTGATAGTACTATTTTTGAAGAAGAAGGAATGAAACTTATGGTTGTGCATTTATTTTAGGTGTCTAAATAAAGCTATAGTGAAGAACAAGTACCTTCTTCCCAGAATTGATGATCACTTTGTTTAGCTAAAAGGAGCAAAGGTATTTTCCAAGATAGACCTAAGATCAAGATACCATCAGGTGAGAATCATAGATGGGCATGTCAATGAGACACATTTTAGAACTAGGTATGGGCACTATGAGTTTGTAATGGTTGCATTTGGATTGAAAAATGAACCAACTATCTTTATGTGCTTGATGTATGGAATATTCAAGAATTTCTTGGATAAGTTTGTGATAGTAGTGGAAAATATGAGAGTGTATGTTTTCACAGTTTGTCATCATTGTTGTAGAGATTTCTGGAATTAATATATGTGAATATTTTTGAAACGTCCAAGACATTTCGAGTGGACACTCCACCCATCTTCAGGGACAAGAGAAGCTAAGTGATAAGAAAAGAGTGTGTTGAAGGGTATATATAAAGGGTAAGAGTAGGATGTAGTCGTTGTAAGATTTACCATTTTGAGACAAGCATTTTAGAAATTAAAATTAAAATTTGTTAGAATAATGAGTAATTTAGTAATAAATTAATAGTCAAAGGAATGTTGTTGGTTTATATTTATTATCTAAGTTTATACCTTTAATATGATTGAACCATGGTTCATGTCTATAGGGGTTCCAACAAAGCCTCTAAAACTATCGGCCCTCCCGATAAACCAAAAGGAAACATTGCGCACAGAGTGCATTGCGCAGTCTCACCTGAGATAGTCTTAATGAGTGACTGCAATACTTAGATGTTTGCAGCCTAGTATTGAGTGGTGATCTGAGAAGTATGTGTTGAGAGTTCTATTTGACTTATTAAATAAATAAACTTTCATTCACGATTATGCATGGAATATAATCAACTTATTCATCCAACATACTTATATATACTTAGAAACAGTAAGGGAACACATGCATTCAATAAAATAACATAGGTTTTACCATGGTTCACCCCCTCCTGGGCTACGTGCATAAAGATCTGGCTCTTAAGGTCTTCTATTAGAGTAGTTCCAAAACTACAGTGTTGCATGCTTTACAACTCCTCTCATATGGGTTGATATCTATTACAAGGTAGACTAGATCACACTAGGCTCCTCATCCTGTGATCCAACCCTCGAGATCCACCCTCCTTACTCCTCTCCAGATCAACAACTTACAAATTTAGGTCATATAGAAAAATATTACAACTAGCTGTCAAACAAGGCTCCTCCTCAAGACCCTCTATATCCACCTCCCTCTCCTTCTAAGCATCACTATAGTCTCCTGCTATGAGAGCTAGGTATCTATATTTATACATTTCTGACTCGCCAACCATTATAGTGTATTGCAAAAACCCTAACCCTAAAGTCGTTAGGTCTTCCATGCATGCGTGTGTGTTTCTCTTCTTTCCAACTGTCGCTTTCCTCATGCATGCCTTCCTTCCAAAAATAACCTTTCTTTCCTATTTGGCTTGCTTCAAACAGGCCCCCAACATTGACATGTGGCTTGTCCTGGGCCACCTAACTTTTGTGTGCTTCGTCGATCTCCTTGGTGATCGCATGGAACTTCACCCTCAGCTGCGTTGCTTGCGTTTGAGCCTGAGCGGTCTTCTCCTTGAGTGCTTCCAATGCCTATACTGCAATCTCATCGCTAACCAACCTTTCACATTTTGACTGGGTCTATGCCATATATGTCTTGGATTCCTCTACTCGTGCAATAAGCTCTGTTGCCCACTTCTGGAGCGGTTCCATTTGAGACTGATGCTCCTTTTTTTGCATCTGTGTCGTGATGAATTATTCTTGTAGTTTGTTCATATCTTGCGCCCCTTTGATGTGATCCATGATGGACATTATCTTCTACCTCTTATTGAGGTATTGGATAGTTGTGCTTATCCTTTCTTCTTCCTGGTCCCACTGCTCGACCTCCTGATCCTCCTCCAACTTCATCCAGAGTTGTGCTTCTTTGTCGAAGAAGTCGGCCACTGCGTGGACCTGTCATTCTATCTCCTTTATATGCTCTTTTTCCTCCTGCTTCCTTTGCTCCCTTACCTCCAATGGATTGGTAGTTGTGAGCTTCTCATGCATATTCTCGATCTCTTGTTGGTATTGATCGATTTTCTGCACAATCTGATCAATCTTTTATATTTTTGTGAGTTCGACTGTCTATGCGGTCTTTGGAATGTTTTCATAGGCTAAAACCACTTTCTTTTTTGTTCCCTTCATGTGTTCCTTCTCCTCTTTGGTCTCGATCTTGGCCTGCTCGAATAACAATTCCATCTCATCCCGTTTATCCTTTACCTACTGCAATTTGGTTGTTTTTGTGTGTGCATGAGACTATACCTCCTGCGTAACACTTACCTGCAGTTTATATAGGTCCTTGGTTGTTATCTTCGGAAATACCAACTGAAATTGAGTTAAATCCTTGAGGGGTGTCTTCCCCATGATCTCATCCATGCCTAGCATGCTGGGTGTAATGTGGAACGTTGCACTCGGTTGGGGTATTGTCTGGATTGTATCTCGCTCTATTGCTTCAGGTTCTCCTCCTGTCTGTGATGGCGACAACCCCATTTCTATGTTGTTGTTGGTTGTATGCACTTCCCCAATCTACCTGAGGAGTTGTTGTATGTCTTCCATATCTTATTCAATTATGTCCGTGTGGCGTGTAACATTCTCAAAAACCTCGAATGTGTCATCTTGGACCAGTTGGGCTACCATTTCTACATCATCCTCTATGGTCATGTATTCTGGATGTGTTCTATGTGCCTTCGTATTCTTTCACACACCCCCCGTCTCAGTGGTTGGTCGCTTATTATGGCATGTCTCTTTTGGAGTAGGACTTGGTGTGGTCCCCTACGCTTCCTTAGCATGTTTTTTCTATACTTAGGATGTCTGTGTATTATTCTTCTTCCCTGTCTGGACTATTGTCTTGGATGTCCCCCCTTTCTTCGGATTTGGTTTTGTCTAGCCTGTCCTTGGTTTCTTGGGCACTGTGACTTCCTGTGGATTTGTCTACTCCTACCCTATCTCCTTAGCATGTGGATGTTCCCGTCATTCTTCCTCCTCCTCCACCCCTGCAGGTATGTCTCGAGTGAGCGTTGGAATCCTCCATTCGTCTTCCCAATATTTGATGGCCATTTCTATGTTCCCCTCTGTGATGCAATAACACAATTGTAGCCATTGTTTGTTGGGGCCCTTCTGCGCCTGGATCCACATTGCATGTCTAGTAGCCTTGAAGTTATCTATGCCTTGATAGTTTGCAATAGCTTGCGGTGTTATCCTCCAAATGTTGGTGATGGTATCTTATAGTTCGCGAAGATATCCTTCGAATATAGCTACATTCATTCTTCTATTCTTGGCGTCCGTAGCAGATCCAAGTGACAAGTATCTCGCTCCATGATTGGGTTTGGGTATGGTGGCGAAAAATACATAATTCGGTTCCTTCCATCCCATAATGGCTATCAGCATGATCAGCCATGAATAATGAAAATTTTTCCCCAGATCCTGTGCATCCTTGCAGTCATATAGAAACAGATTCAATGGATAAGAGGCCCAGCTGATCGTGGTGCCCTCGACACACTATGTTGCGGCTACGACAACCCCAACCGAGACTTCCTCCTTGTAGCATTTTCTAAGCATCTTGCAGTCCATAATTGTTATGGGCATTCTGGCCCTAATGTCACTAATCTGCTTGATAATGATTCCGCACTTCCCCCTTTCAGTGCCATATTTCTTTTTCATCTCCTCGGCGAGTGTTTTCTCCTTTGTTTTGTCCTCGAGAAACTATGCGGGGTCCATGCCTCGTGATGGCAGCTCTGTGATGTACGCAATGAGATCTATGTATATTGAGACGAGCTTGTCTAGCCACATATCTCCACCATGTGTGACTACCATCAACTGCTTGATGCAACTATTTTCATATTGGCCTCTGCCAAAGTGTGGTAGGTCCAACAGACCTAAAATCCCAGTTTTAGCCAATCCTACTGCCCACTGGAATGGTTGATGAATCGGTTCCCCAAAGGGATATACACCCACAATTTGTAGGTAGACTTGCTTTGTGAACACTGGGAAATTGTCTGTGTCTGTTACGTCATGGTCTGAGTACTTTAGTTTTTCTACATAACCTAACAAATCTACTTTTACTAGTACCCCTTCTGGTATGTGTGGAAAAACAACTGTTGTGTCGGTTTTCTACGTGGTGACCTATGTACTGTCTTCTTGTCCTTTCGTGGTGGTGGCTAACTCGAGGCTCCAACCTCCATTGGTCGTTCTTCGACATACTTTTCTGGTTGGCTCGTGACATCTTTGACTTCTCCCTCCTGTGGGTTTTCCGACACAGTTGTCTGTGATTCCTCTGGTTTGGCCACTACTTCCTAATTTGGAGTTGTCCCATTGACTCTTCAGGGTTTTTTGGTTGCACTTGACTGCCTGTGTCCTCATTTTTTCGGCCCTGCCCCTCTTCTGGCCTATTGATGTCCATGCCCATAGATTTTGTTTCCTGGGTTTCTTCTTCGATGCATGTAAGGCTTCCCATTGTGGTATCTGGTGATGGGATTTCATCCACATTGACAACTTCTAGTGGTTGTTGTTCGCTTCCTTGCAAATGTGTTTGTGCTCTGGTCCTAAATCTGGGAAGTCTGGCTATCTGGCTTGGTTCTCCTTGTTTTGGTGGTGCCATAGTGGTAAAATTATATCATCCGTTGAGCTCAGTAGCCTTTGCAACCTCTATAATATTTTCTTTGTGCTTCGTATACTCTATCGATCTTCGCCTCTTCTAATTTCACAATAAGTTTTTTTCTCTAGTGTCCTTTCTTTGTATGGGCATCGTCTGATGCTTGTCGAAGATGTTACCTTTATTACAAATTCAATGAACCTTTGTTTCCTTCGTACTTTCCATTACTTTCCTTTGCCATATCTAGTTGGCATGATTAATGTGACGTCCCGTCAATCGTTTCTGGCATTCAATTTCGCTTGCCGTCGTCACTTAGCACTTCTTTTACTGTCTTTGTCTTTCCCGCTTATTTTCGTGTTGAAATGGTCATTGGCCTTGTCTTCGTCGGGCTTGTATTCTGAGTGTGCATGCTCCTTCTTCTTTCGGTGCACTGTACCTCTGTTGGTACCATTTGATATCCTTCTTTCTTTATTTTTCATTTTTTTTAAATGACGCGATGAATTTCAAGTTGTGGGTGGTTGACTGTCCTTGTACATCTTCAATGACTCCCATTGATCATCCCTCTGATTTCTGTGCTGCCTAATCCCTTCAATTGGACAGCTCCCCCATCTGTGACAGTTTTTACTTCGTATGGTCCTAACTGATGCATTTTGAGTTTTCCTAGATGTTGAATGGATTTACTGTCATACATCAACACTAAGTCTCCTTCCTTGAAAGTTTTCTTCTTGATATTTTGGTCATGCCAAGCTTTGTCCCTTGCCTTCTAAACTTGTTGGTGGAACCGTTCTAGGATCTTATCTTCCTCCATGATCATTAGTTGATTTAGCCTATCCTATACTGCACTTCATTCTGTCATGTGTGTAATCGCTGCTACGCATAGACTGGGTACCATAATCTCTAACGAAACCACCTCTTCTTGACTGTGTATCAATCTAAATGGTGTGTGTCCTATCAAATTATTCATGTGGTCCTATATGCCCACAATAATGTTGGTCTTTTGAGGTCCCAATCATCCCTAATGATGTTACAGATATTCGTTAGTGCATTTTCCAATATTTTGTTAAATACTTCTACTATTACGTTTGCTTGTGGATGATATGGTGTACTCTTTTGATGATGGATTTCAAATTCCTCAGTCATAGCCTTGATGGTACTATTAATGAAGTGAGTGCCTTGGTCGCTCATCAAAATTCTTGGGAGACCAAATCTAGTGATTACTTGCTCAAATAAAAAGTGTGTTGTTGTCTTTGCGCTGCAATCTTTGAATGGTGTTGCTTCCTCCCATATTTTCAGGTATTTTGTCACAGTGATAATGTACCTTGATCATGTCCTCTTTGTTGGTGGGTTAATTGGTCCTACAAAATCTATTGCCCATTTTTCGAATACCTGCAACGTTACCTGTGGTTGTAATGGCATCTCGTCCCTTCTATTAGGTTTTTGAACTCTCTAACAAACGTGGTGTTGTATTCCTACGATGTAGTTCATGTACTCAAGTAATGAATGATGTCTGCAAATTATTCATCGACGATCTGAACTAAAAATAGTTTTTCATCTAGAAATTTGTCTTCTAAATTTGTAGGTTCCTCTTTGTTCTCAACCTTTGATAGGTGATCAGGTCCTCCATTCAACTTCCCTGGCTTCACTATGACTTCAAAGTCAAATTACTTAAATAATAGTAAACATCGATAGATTCTCCCCCCCAACACTGGCTTGTTTACTAGGTATTTAAGGAATGAGTGATTTGTAAACATCTTGAATTTTTTTCCCAGTAAGTAATGTCTAAACTTCTACAGTGCATAGACCATAGCTAGGCCTTCCCTTTCTGTAGTGTTATGGTTCTTCTCTGATTCTAATAGTTTTCTTCTCGTGAATGCTATAGGATGATCCAAATCTCCTACTCCTGGTTGTTCCAAAATAGCTCCAAGTGCTATGGCTGATGCATCTACATGTACATGTAATGTCTTCTCCCAGTCTGGAAATACTAGTATTGGCATAGTGACCATCTTTATTTTAACATATCCAGACCATGCTGAAAATTTTCATTCCACTGAAACTTTGTATCTTTCCTTAACATTTTCTCCATTGGCACGGTAATCTATGCATACCCTTTGATAAAAAAATTGTAGTATCATGTGTGTCCCAATGTTTCTCTTAGTTGATAGACTGTTTTTGGTGGTGATAGGTTGACAATTATTGCAATATTTCCAATATCTACTAGTAAACCTTGCTTTCATACTATATGGCCCAATAGTATCCCAAATGTTCGAAGATACACTTCTTGATGTTTAATGATATCTGACACTGCCTGCATATTTCTAGCATTAGACGCAATGCTTCTACATTGTCTTTCAATAGACTATAGACTGTCCAATCATCCAAGTATACTTCTATAAACTGGTGGATAAATTCCTTAAATGCAACAATGACTACTCTGGAAAATATTGTTGGCGCATTCTTAAGTCCAAATGATATGACTGTGTACTAGTAGGATCTCCATTCTGTAGAAAATGTGGTCTTGTATCTGTCTTCTTGTGCTATCTTGATCTAGTGGTAACCTGAGAATGCATCAATGAATGAGTAAACTTTGTGTCCTCCTACATTCTCTAACACTTCATCCATGAAAGGTGTAGGGAACGGTTCATGTAGGCATGCATCGTTCAACTTCCTCAAGTCGATGCATATTCTTATCCCGCCTTGTTTTTTCTCATGAACTACCATCGGGCTTATCCATTTTGATTCTTCCATGGGTTCTATGATTCCATCTTCGAGCATTCTATCGATCTCAGCTTTAAATTTCTTCTTATATATCGGATTTAGTCTGTATGGTCATTGCTTGATCGATCTTTCCTCAGCTCTAAGTGGTATCTTCATTTCACCAAGCTCTCCCTCTATGCCCTTCATTTCTGTGAATGTTGTGGGGAACAGGTCGTTGTACTCGTGCAGTAATTCTGTTATTCTTTCTATTGTTTGTTCATCCCAGTAGTTTCCAATGCTAGCCATTTTGGAATTCTCAACTGTCCCAAAGTTGACTTTCTTTACCTCGATTGGCGCAACAATTACTTCTTATTCTATTGGTGGACCTTCCACTTCTCTTTTGCCTTCCACTTCCTCGATCTAAATCTCGTGTGGATCATCTTCATCTGGTACATTTTCCTTCACATGGTAGCATGACAACAGTTCTTTCACTGTCTATCTATTTCATTGTTGTTCTTCTATTATGATTTCAACTTCTGGTTCCTTAATGAATATCACCCCTCTTATATGTTTAAGCATTGCATCTATGTTGGGGTTCTCATGATCGAATCAGAAAGTGACTGTAAAATTTTGTTGTAGTTTTTTCCAGCTCGAAGTTCCTCTATACAGTTCCTAGTCTGTATACCTGTTTGTTGGTATGCCTTCTAAGCTATGTACTAAATGATGAGGCCATTCCTCTGGGGGTGTCATTTTCCACAGCGCTCTGCACTTCTCCAAGTGTTTCGCAGGTGCCCCCTTTCCATCGTACTTATGCTGTTAGTTTCTTCTATGTTATGCGCCAAACCTTATGTGCAGTAACTTCTTACATTGGTACCAATCCATGATTTTTTCCTTGTGTGCAACCCACCATCTTGTAGGTGTGGCCTTGAGTGCTATATTGAGTGCTAAGGGTCTCTGATTTTCTAACACTTCATCTTCATAAAGTGTCAAGAATGCTTCTAGATCATTTAATCCATGGAAGCTGGGTGGTTCCATTATCTTTGTACCTACCCATCTTACTACGTGGTCTATTCTTGCGCATCTTCTTGTGGAAACTTCGTGTAGCCTTTGTTGCCAGTTTTCTAAACCTGTATCTGAGTTTGTCACACATGAAGTAATGCTCCACCAACAAAGTATCCCATATGTATTTGGGTTTACGTAATCCTCATCGCGAACATTTTTTCTGTACAACTGGTTGATTTCCTCTAAGTCTAAGCAAGTGGGTTCTACAAACCTTTCCCCTTATGATGGGTCTAATGGAACGATGACCCTGTATTCTCCTGAATCAAATGCCATTTTACATGTCTTTAAATTGATTATGGCATAGTTATCAAATTCTGTTAAGAAACAAATATCAATATAGCATAGAAAATCCTCAGAAAAAGTACTCAACGCCTTGAAAAAGAGAGAATTTCAGATAATAAGCCTCTTCGAGGGGGAAACCTCCTTTTATCTCCCAAGTTTTGGACCTTCTGGGTATGAAACTTTCCTTTATGTATTTCTTTGATATTTCTTCTCTGCAATGCCATAGTTCCAATCAAAATTGGATGTGCCAAGTGGAATTTACAGTAACTTCCCCACAACTTGCCGATTTTTGGCCTTTCCATGAGATCTCACTTGTATAGTGTGACCCGCACAAAATAATTGATATAAAATTATGAAACTCCCACCAGAAATACTACAGACTGTCCAAAATCCAATGCAACTAGTCCCACACAATTTGGATACTCTGGGAAGAAGTTATGATTGTTTTACCTTGAACACCTTCTTGAGACTAGTCAGATACCCTATCTTACACAGCGTGTATCTACAAATTTATGATGACCCATAAGCTGAAAATTTTACCATAGATACCTTGCTAATTTATGTAAATAGCCTCTAGAGCTTAGGGTCTGAAACGTTACATAATTTTTTTTATAGCGAAAATTCTGCAATGACTCAGTTCAGGACGATTCCAGAACCCTATCTTGTACAGGTTGTATCTCTAAAAGTATAAGGCCTCAGGAGTTGAATTTTGAACCCAACTTACCTTGATCCATCTACTAAATATCCTCCAAGCCGTTCCTTCTGAAACGTTGTAGAAAACAAGTTATAGTGAAAATTACAAGGTGTCTTAGATGTAGCAGTGAAACCCCAAGACCTTGAGCTTTGATACCATATGTTAAGAACCAAATATCAATATAGCATAGAAAATCCTCAGAAAAAGTACTCAACGCCTTGAAAAAGAGATAATTTTAGATAATAATCCTATTCGAGGGGGAAACCTCCTTTTACCCCACTTAAATGTTCAAGTACAAGATGATTCAAAATGAAAATGTCTCCTTGGTATATATAGGAGACTAGGAGGTATAA